>PVJL010001588.1:0-125205 GCA_004026885.1 Lyroderma lyra | reverse complement strand
TCTGCGCACTGACGCCCACAGAGGCAGGGTCTTCAGACTATTTCTACTGGAAGGTGGGGCTTTGCCCTAAGTGGGAGGCAGCCTTGCTCAGACACGTTTTGTGGTATAATAGATGGCAAAAAAAAAAGGCAATTTGACACGCCTGCTGGCAGTAGTTCTCCATTCAGCATTTAAAAACCCATTCAGGTTATATCTTCATAAAAAGAATTGATTTCTATGTTTACATGAAACGATGTGTTAGGTGGTCTGTTGTGAGGACGTCCATGACAGCCTCTTTTCCTGAGACAGATTGGAGGTAATCCACCGCTCAATGTGGAATCAAACTGGGCTCTCAGTAGCTAAAGAAGCCATGTACTGTGTAGTGTTTTTCTCAGAGTATCAACTCATGTTCTTCAGATGCTTTTTTTTTTAAGGTGAGGGAAAAGGTGTAATTTGGGATTCCACAGTGCCTTGCATATAGTAGGCGCCCAATAAATATTTGTTGAAGCAAACCAAGTTTCCCAAGTCCTTGTCTCTTGCAGTGACCAACAACATTCTCCTCTGAAGGGCTTGGCAGTTGTGGCTAAAAATAAGCAGTATCATTATTTGCTTGAAAACATATATACAATTTGTATGACTTTCGGTATGTTGCCAAGATATGGTCTTTTTCTTATTGTATTTTCTGTAAATATTTCTGGCACTGAACTGTAAAGTAAAGGTGAAATGTAAATACGAAGGTGTCCCCATGTCCCCTCACCTCCTGTGTTTTTGTTGGTGAGGGAAGAAGGCCCAGAGGCTTGTTTGTATTTATGCCGATCCTTTGTCGAGAAGAAACCCATGGAATATTGAATGTAATACATTTAGTCAATTAAATTTTAAGGAGATTCTTATGTAATAATGTCGTGTGTGCGTTTGGTTACTGGTCGGGGGTTGGCTTCTGGTGGCTGTTCCTAATTTACTCTTGCCCCTCCCCTCCTCCGTTTGGACTGCGGCTGGCCCCCTCGCCCTTCTCCCTGGGCAGGCAGCTTCCCTCCAGGTCCACCACCCACGTCCCGGAAGCTGCTCCCCCGGCCTGGAACTGGCCCTGCGCGACTTTACGACCTGTGTTCCACGAGACACGTGGTCTCAGAATCAAGTCTGCGTCAGACTGGGAGCTCGTTTCCGTGTGGAATCCCGAGCGTCACCCCCTGAGCTTCTGACTCAGCTGGATAGGGTGAGTGTGGCCATCGGCACGTGTCCTAAGCACTCACCAGCCCCCACAGGCCTGCCAGCAGTGATGGGCCGGTGGCCAAGGACTCTCTTGGAGATCACTGTGCTTCTGCCTCCTCCAGCTCTGCAGGCAGCACCCGGTCCTCGTGTACCTGCCCGGCCTGGCCAGTCTCCCTCCAGCTTGGGCTGTCAGGTCCTGAGCCTCCTTTCTGCTGCAGGGCCTGGCACACGGAGGTTTACTCACTACTTCGTGAGTGAATGCATGAGTGAGTAGATGACAGGGGAGGTGGGAGGAGGTAAGAATGGCACTTGGGAGTATTCTGCTCTCTTGGGAGCTAAAGGAACACGGTAAAAGCCTTAGGAGCCTCTCACTGAAGACCCTAAGAAGGAGAGGTGCCCAGGCTTCCAGATTAAATGATCATTTATTTAGCGTGTACTATGTTAGGAAGTTTTTATGGCAGCCCAGTCACCCAGTTTGGCTCAGACTTGTTTTGTTTAGTCAACAATGTTTGAATGTTGGATTCAACATTTTTATTTTTATTTATTTTTTTTTTTAATTCATTTTTATTGTTAGACTTATTGGGGTGACATCTGTTAGCAAGGATTACATAGGTTTCAGGCATACAATTCCACAGTGCATTGTCAACTTGATGCATAATAAGTTCACCACCTAATGGATTCAACATTTTTAAATTGGGCAATTTCACATAAAAATCCAGATTTTTTTGGGCTGTCTTGGAAAAGTCGGGAGAGCTGGCAGTACCAGACCCGCATTTCCCGCATGTCGGTCTGGGGCTACAACACCTGCAGCATTAGATGCACTAAGTTCCATGCAGTCAGCACTGTCCCCACCACTCCCACAAAGCGTAAATGCGGGCACATGGAGCCAGAATTTCGGGACCAGGGACCTGGCTGGCTCCTGGAGGAATCTGAGACCTCAAATCCATAAACACCCACCTGGGGGCACTGTTTATCCCAGCGCTTACTTCTCTGACTTCTAGCAACTTGGTGAGGTAAGAATTATTTGCATCCTACACAAGGATCAGGGAGGTGGCATGTGAACCCCCAGCACCTAAGCAGGGGTGCAAATCCAGGCCACCAGCCTGCAAGCCTGAGCTTTGTTCTCACTGCCCCAGCTCCAGACCATGCGTCCAACACAGTGCTCCCTTCACCTGAAGGACACTGTGACTTCCTTGTTACATCACCAGCTCAGTCACAATTGGGCCAAGAGCAGAGCATGGCCCAGCCCACTAGGTCCCCAGGGCAGCCCTGCCAGCCCAGCGCAGGCTGGCCCAGCTTAGCCACACACACACACTATGAAGTACCCTCTGGTGCCGTTGGTGAACGAGCTCACGTTTTCCTTCCTGGTGTTCTGGCTCTGTCTGCCTGTGGGCTTGCTGCTGTTCTTGATGATCGTCTGGCTTCGCTTCTTACTTAGCCAAGGTGAGCTGCCCTAATCCTGGAGCTGGGCAAGGGGACCCTGAAACGCTGTGGAGAGAGGGGCTTCTTGCAGGCGTTGTGACTCTGCGTTGACAAGTGGTCACCTGAAAGAGAAAAGGACTGACTTGGTAGTTGAGAGTTTCTTAACCTAGTCGAGAGTGAATCCCCACGTTTGACTGGGAAGGAACATGTACGTGTGTGCATGTCTGTGTCCCCTTAGGGCACTGCTAGCACATAATGTCTTTGATGTTAGCAATCGCTCTTGGAAAGAGGTGGCTCCTTCCGGCAGATGAATTAGTAAAAGGTGCTGCTTCCTGTGAATGTAACCAGGACATAAAGTTCAGTGAGCAGAGTGTGGGCTGGATTTCAGTCCCTCTTACCCCCTCAGCTCAGTGCTTTTTGGCAGCGAACTGCTTGCACAACAGGGTATGGCAGCCATAGGCATTTGTCAGGGGCCCAGTGACAGTCCCACTGTTTTTTGCTCAGACCGTACATCAAAGACGATCTGGGTTTCCCTGGAACACAGGATATCTGACCCTGGCTGACATTTGTCCTGAGCTCAGCATGCCAGCAAGAGGAGCAGGAGGCGGATGCAGCTGGCCAGGAGGGAAGCTGATGGCCGGTGGGCAGGGGTCCCGCTTGGTCACGTGGCGGTAATGGCACTCTGTTCTGTCAGGCGTCAGGCATCCTGTCTCCCCGGGCCTCTTCCTAGGGACTGCTTGACCTCCCAGCCCTGTGACCTTTGGCTAACTGGGCAGGGAGGGCATTGAGTGTGCTGCCACCTCTACTCAGATGGCACTGAGGGAGGGTGAGCATTCACCCCTCACCTGCCTCATGGCCAAATGTTAGGGGCTGGTAGTGGTGTAAATCTTAGGGATTCCTGGCAAGAGCACCCGGAAAGTGCTTTTTTAAAGTATGACCTCCTCATTCCCAGGGTGGGCCACAGGCCGAGCATTCGTCTGGGAGCGGCTATAAAGGCCGTCTGTCTGGAGTCTGGGAGGCCTGGGCACCTGCTAGTTCATAATAGTAACGAACCTTTTTTGAGCACTGTGTCCTAGGCCTTGTGCTGAACACTTGATGTGCATTATTTCATCTGGTCTTCAGGATAACCCTGTGAAGTAATCCCTTATTGTACAATTGAGGAAACTGAGGCTTGGAGAGGAGAAGCCACCTCCTGCCTGAGGTCACACACCTGTGACGTACTTACAGTGCCAGGTGTCTGGTGTCAAATCCTGGCTCTGCCACCTACCAGCTTTGCGACTTTGGACACGTCCTCGCTGAGCCTTAGTTTTCTCATCTGCAAAATGGAGATGATAATGGGCCCTAGCCTGTGGGGCTGTGGAGAGACGCACGTCATGGGCAGGACACACGGTACAGGTACACACGTGGCGCATGGTAGGTGCTCATAGGCTGAGAAATAATGGTCAGTATCAGTTTTGTCAAGGTGGGAGGAAGCGTGGGAGTGGCTTTGGATGGTGTCTGTGGAAGGTGAGGGACACTTTACCTAAGGTTAAGACTCTAATCTCCGCCAACAATCCATTCTCCCTGGAGGCCCACAACCTCCCTGCCCCAACCCCTTCTTGCACTTTCTTCTGAGAGGCTGTTTACCCCCCAACATCTCATGGGGCACTAAGAAATAAGTCCTTCTATTCGTTTTGCAATGAACAGAAATCGTCCTTAAAGTGGGGCGAGCGGCCCTCCCTCAGGGGCCCTGTCTTCTTGGAACTCTGGGTATTATTGTGTCTGTTCTGTTCTGTGCCAGGAATTGGCCTGAACCCAGGGTCTAGGCCTGCCAGGGTTTGGGGGGCTGGGACTTGCGACAGCCTAGGCCGTGGGAGTCAGTTTGGCCTGAAACCCAGTATGCAAGGCAGACAAGAAGCTCTGACGGCCCCCGACGCCCTCCCAGCCGCGCTCAGCAGGGCAGTTTTAGAGCCCAGGAGGCAGATTGTTGAGGTGCCAGTGGCACAAGGCCCAGGAGGACACCGCTTCCCAAGTTGAGCAGGGAGGAGAAAGCAGCTGCCTGGCGAGACCAGCACTGAGGCCAGGAAAGAGCGTGGGCAGCTGAGCCCTGGGGACACGGGCCATGGGGACAACATGAGTCCCCAGTCCGGACATGGGGAGAGAGGACGAAGCCACACGTGTGCTCTTCAAGGGGAAGGTGCTGTGCCGAGGACGCATTCTCTGTGATTTGAAAGGAATTTGCAGAAAGAAAAAAGGAACCCTCCAAAGAAGTGGACATAGGGCTGAGACAGGTGGGCACCAGAGGCCATGCCTGTTGAGGGAGGGTCCTGCCCATCCCTCAGGCTGGTCCTTGGAGCAAGTTGTTCATTTCGAAGCTGCTCTTGAGTTCCCTGGCATCAAACAGGTCCGCCGACGGAACTGCGCGACCTCTTCCTGGCTGTGAGGGGGACACTTCACGTTTCTGAGCCTTCCTCCTATGGAACGGGAATAGCACCCAGAATTGCCTTCAGGAAGTTGTTAGAGAATCGAATGAGAGTGCGCACGTGAAACACTTAGCACGTAGCATATGTTCAGGAAACAATCACTGTGTCTGGTGAGCGACTGCCAACATGGTGGACGCCCACTTTACGTGTCTTACTTCTGACCCTCATCATAGAAGAGCCACGGTTATGCCCATTGCACAGATGAGGACATTGAGGCTCCGCCGCCTCTGTGTCCTGCTCTTGGTCTGCCATCTGAGGGCCCTTTCAGCCTCCTTACCTCTCTGCAGTCAGTGAAACAAGAGTATGTGTGTAAGAAGGGAATAACCCGCCCTGCCCTGTCTCCTTTCTCCCCTCGCCTTCCCGAGGTAAGCCATGTTAGCAAGCTAGACTCCCACTTAGTGACTCGTGTAGGTTTACCAAGATCGTGGGGGAGGGGGTTCCTTTGTTTCTTAAAAAAAAAAAAATAAGGGATTCTGCTGGATAACTATACATTTCCCTGCAACTTGCTCATAACACATCATAGACGTCCCGCAGGTAGAAAGATCCAGGCCCAATGCAGCCGTCTCACCAGCTTCATGCCACGCTGTTTGACAGATGTGCCGGTTCTCCATTCGGGGGGAGTTGCCAGACTTCAGTCAACCAGACCTCTTGTGGCCACACATGCACAGGGTCGCCAGGGTGTGTGTGTGCAGGGCTGCAGTGGAAGTCACCGTACATACATGCTCGGATACTGGTCATTGAGCGGGCTGGTAGACACTCGCATGACTGGGTTTGTGTCCCCTCAGTGTGCTTCCTGGGCCACGCCCAATACAGGTAGGTCCTTCGGTCACCTCTAGGGTCCTTCCCTGTGTAGTAGGTGGATAGGGCCACTTTCTGATCCCTGGTCACCGTTCCAGGCCCTGAAGTCTTCCTGAGGTCTCAAGGCTGTCCCACACGTCAAGATTTGGCCTTGGTGCCCTGGCCTCAGGCAAGGCTATCGGGATGCCCGGGCCTGGCAAGGGGCTCCTTTTGGGTCAGGGTAGGAGACAAGTGTGACCACCCAAGAAGCTTCGTTTCCTACCTCCACAGATTCAGAGGAAAATGACTCAGATTTATGCTTTGAGTGGGAGCCATGGAGCAAAGGCCCAGCTGAGTTTCGTTGGGACAGGACACGCTGTAGCCGTAACGGGGAGGAGAGGCCCTGCTGGTGAGCCGGCTCTGCCAGGTGAGGCCCTCCTAGGAGGTGGGGTTAGGGGAGAGGGGGAGCCTCAGACCCTGCCCACAGCCTTGCGGACTGGCTGCGTGTGGAGAGCAGGTCCCCTGCCTGCGTGGAGGAAGGAGGTGGGGGTGAGAGCAGAAACCCTCACTTAACCCTCAGCTGCAGTGATTCTTAACCTTTCTGGGTCATGACCTTGACAGCTGAGCACCCTTTCCCCAGAAAAACATACTCACGTGCATGCACGCAGCTCTGTTTACAGGCCGGCTTCACAGGGTGCGACTTGTGTGGTCCCACAAGGTCCCCTGTTCACAAGAGTCCGTGCTTGGCGTAAGGCTCTGCTGCTGTTGTCTTAAAATTCGTAATTTTTGAACAAGGGGCCCACGCGTTCATTTCTTTAATACCCCCCGCACCATTATGTAGCCTGTCCCGTTTGGATACAACCGTGGGGTAAGAAAAAGAGATACTCGAACTCTGCCTGGGGACCCCGTCCCATTTATACAGAGCCCCTTCCACCTCCATTATGTGTCTGTCCCTTTCTTACATTCCATTGTCCTCCCTAGACCCAACCTGCCATCTGTCCCCAGCCTGGTTTGCCTGCACTCAGCTGAGTGGCGGTGGTGCCCAAAGCGGATGGGAGCTACTCGCCGGGGAGGGAAGAGGACTGGCAAGTCACGTGCTTCCCTGGGGCGCCCACGTCGGTAAAGACGGTGTCAGCAGAGACCAGGGAGAAGCTGGCCGGCTCGCTTCAGAGGACGTCCTAGGGCAGGGCTGGGCCGGAGGGTGTGGGTCCCTAGTAAAGAAACCAGAGGGTTCCTGTGTTCAGGGGACCCTGACAAGCATGCTGGGCCCGGCCAAGTGCATTCATTCAACCAGCTGTGGGGCCCGAGCCCAGCCCCAGCCCCAACCTGAGCCATCCCAACCGGCTTTGGAACCCCTGAGCCCGCTTCCTGTCTGCTCAAGCGGCTGGGGCATCTTGCTCTGATTTCAGACTCACTCCCTGATTGGCCTTCGAGTTGATTTTAATACAAAAATTGATTTTATGAATACCTACGGAGCGTCTACTACGTGCCTAGTTCTCGTTTAATGAGCACTTACTAAGCCCCTGGTGCTTTTCCGTGTGCTTTACACACATTATTGTTTTTAACCCTCACTAGGGTCCTGTGAGGTAAGGTCTTTGGTCATCCCTGTTTTACAGATGTGGAAATCAAGGCACAGAGCAGTCAAGAAACTTGCAAGTTGCAACTTACTGTATTTTGCCGTGTATAGTGCGCACGTTTGCCCACATGTGTGAGGGGAAATAAGGCTGCACATTATACATGGGTAGTACAATGCCCTATCTGCATAAATGTTTTTGATTCTTTTATTTATGCTCATGAGTTAAAAGTATAACTCTAGAAATTAATAACACTATCCATACGCAAAATAATACCTTGGAATACAATCATCGGTTTTGTATTTTATATAAAAAATTTTATAGATAAAATTTCTTGTACCTTGTATCTGTTCTTGTGTTTTGTAATTATTGGTTACATAAAATTTCTTGTGCCACAATATGTTAAAAATAAATGCTGAAGTTCCTTTATAATACAAAAAACCAAGTACCTAAATAAAAATTTGAATTACAAAATTAAAACAAAACAAAAAAAATAAAAGATTTCTTTTCCTGACAGTTTTGAGCCCAAAATGTGGGTGCGCATCGTACATGGGAGCACATTATACCCTGCATAATACGGTATATACTGGGAGGGAAGGCCTCTGTACCAGGGGGGCCCCAGATACTTGGCCTTCTGGAGGTGTGTCTCCTGAATCCTCCTCAGGAGGAGGTTTGGGGAGAGTGGACAGTCCATCAACTGCACTGCCCCACTCTGCATGTAAGAGCCAGTGGTGGCCTCCAGAGACTTGGGGCTCCTGTGGGCCCCTTCCAATCTTTTGTTGCCAGGACTATATACATAGTCCTGGGCACTGTGGATCCAGTGGAGCCATTTCCAGTTATGGGACGCCCGTGGACGTGGGGCTGCTCTTCTTAGTAAGGGCACATGTGCCCCCTGGGAGTATCGCAGACACCCAGAGCCTTAGACGGGGGGCAGGGTGGGCCAGGGCAGTCCAGGAGGGACTGTGGTCTTCTGTCCTGGCCAGAGAGCAAGGTGAGGGACTCTCAGCAGAACAGATTCAGGAGGGGCCACGAGCGGGAGAGGCCGGAGGAATGTCCCTTCCGCATTCCTGCTGCCTCACATTCCAGGCTAAATGTCAGTTCCCAGGGCGCCCCTTCCAGAACCCCACATCCAGCCTCCCCTCGAATGCTCCGTCCTCCTCCCCATGCCCTGCCTTTTCACCCCCCAGCACACTCCTGCTGGCTTGCTTTTCTGTTTCCTGGCTAATGTCACCATCCTGCATTTCACAGAGGAGGAAACCAAGGCTCAGAGAAGGGGTGACCGGGTTCAAAGGCACAGAGGGTGTGGCCAAGCCAGGGTGAAGAACCCTGGGTCTCTAACATCTGCATTAGCCAGATACTTTACTAATGCGGTTTTACGTAAATTCGGATAACTGTAGGTCACAACAATGGCCATCCAAAGCGCAGTCCATGACTTGGTTAAAGGTGCGTTTCTACCTTACCTTCACAGTGCAGGCAGGTGAGCAGGGCTCAGGGGTGTGTGCGTGTGTGCGTGTGCGTGCGCGTGTGTGCGTGTGCGTTTGTGCGTGTGCGTTTGTGCGTGTGCGCATGTGTGCGTGCGTGCGTGTGTGCATGTGTGTGTGCGCGCGTGTTTGTGCGTGTGTGTCTGCCTGTAGGTGGCCCTGGCTGAGGCAGCTCTGCCGGGGAGGAGGTTGGATGTCTGTCCCATGTGGGGTGTCTGAGAACTGGGTGTGCCTCAGAGGCCCTGCAGCCTCCCTCCTGCTAACATTGGCAGTGGTGGTGGCAGCAGCAGCAGCAGCAGCACGGCTGCTAACGGGGGAGCTGTGAGGGTCCCTGCCCATGGCAGAGCCTGCCCTTCTCCTCGCAGCTCAGATGGAGAGGCTGGTCCCTGGCCTCACTGCGTCCCTGGATCCCACAGACCTGCACCGCCAAGCAGCTGGGGTGCTGTGCCCGGCAGTGGACTGACCTGGGCTGCAGGTACAGGAATCATAGGAGGGGCTCGAGGAGGTTTGGGTCACTGGTATCTCAGGGCCAAGGCCAAGGAGCAAGGGGTCCAAGTTGCGGACCTCCTGGTTCAAATGAACCCAAAGACATCTATACAGTTGGATTCTGGGAGACCATCAGAATGAATGAGTTAGATTTTTATGTTACTGATGCCTAAAGATGTCCGTAAGGTTAACATAACATTAATTAAGGGACCAAAGGAAGCCTAGAAGCACATGGGTAGCATGATTCTGTTTGTGTAGAACTATGCGAGTACGGGTTTATATACGTCAAAACACTGTGCCTGGGGTGTACGTCATCTCTGTCCTTACATCACCTCTCGGAGGCAAGAGTTCCCCTCGCATCCTACAGATGAGCAAACAGAAGCTCCGAGAGGTCACATAAATGGCCCAAGTGGTAGAGGTGTGTGACCCCACGGTCAAGGGTCTTTCTCAAGATCACCTTGCAAAGTGCCCACCCCTTCCCGTTTTCCCATTTTACCATTATGGAAACTAAGGCCCAGAGCAAGAAAGGGACACATCCACAGTCACACAGTGAATAGGAGGCCTAGACAGGAGCTGGGGCTCCTGTGTGCGTGTGTGTGCGTGCGTGCGTGTGTGTGTGTGTGCGCGTGTGCGTGTGTGCATATGTGCGCACGCGTGTGTGTGCATGACTGGGGCTCCTCCCATAAGTCACCTGGAGGGAAAACAAGCTGCTGTGTGTGTTTGGTGTGGTGTGGTGTGGGGTGTCAGGGCTTTGCATTTGGGAAAGCTCTCAGCAGCTGTGAGGGCCACCCTGTCCATCTGACCTAGTGACATATGTCGTCCACAAGCTGGACTCGTAGCCTCTGGCCACTCACCGTGGGACAGGAGCTACAGCTGCTCACTGTCTGGGCAATCTTGGGCAGGTCACTTGTCCTGGCTGAATCTCAGGTGGGAAGTGCCCAGAAGCAACATAACATTTATAGAGCTAACATTTACTGAGGACTTCCTGTTCTAGCACCTCGTGTATACTAGCTTTCTAGTAACTAGCCATAGTACAGGCTCAATACACATTTGTTGACCGAATGAAATCGCTCTGAACCACACTGCCCCAGGTCATCTCCATCTGAAGAGGAGGAAGCTGAGGGCTCATCGTGTCCACAGGCTGCCCAGCATTACTTCACTCATGAACGACAGGTCTGGCATTCAAAGGCGGAGCTGTCGTACACTAGAGCCAAAGTTCTTAACGGGATCTTCCGCATCTGGTTATCTGCTGCTTAGTGGGATGGGCACTCAGTAAATGCCTAAAGACAAGAGGGCATCTGGAGACCATTAGTTGTGCTGCACCCTTAGGATCGGTGCACTTTTCTGCGTACGCTACACATCAATAACACATTGAACACAAAGCCAAAATCTAGGCTGCGTTTGTGAAGCTCAGAACAATTTTCATGGATGTGCTGAGTGGCCATTCTCTGGGGACTCTCTGGTGCTCTGCAAAATGTGATCTTGGAACAATGACCCCGTTAGAATTGTTAGGGCTTTATTTCATTTCTGTTCTTTCCTGCGCCCCTGTCTGATCTCCTCAGAAAGTTTGCCTCAAGCAATTATTGCTTCCCTCTCCTGCTCAGCTGTCAAAGTGGTGACACAGTTGATAACTTTTGTTTTGGTTGACTCACTGCAGTTTTCAAATTGTCACGAAAACACACAGATGCCGGTAGAATTACAAAGCAGCTAAAGCAACCGAGCTGTGCACCAGCATGGGGCCGTGGCAGACTCGCAGGAGGCCCGCTGCCTGGCAGTTTTCTCGAAAAGCAGAAACAGAGCAGAATAGCCAATTTTATAATTAACTGGGAATCAGTCTCCGGTTAAGCTTCTGCTGGGTGAAAACAGCCAGGCTGTTGCCCGGGGAGAGGCTGTGTGCCCTACTTCCTCTGGGCCGCGGTGGGCCAGAGGTTTCTTTGCTTTACCACATTTGAGTACATGTTGGATGGAAGTGTTCATACCTCGGAGTCGAGCTCACTATGTGGGTAGGACACTTGGAAACAAGGCACAAGCCAGGGTCTCTGAGTAAGGAACTGGTAGGACAGGCCACACAAATGAGCATGGAGGCCCTTGTTCAACAGCAAGAATTTCAAGATGGTGACAGCAGAGCTCTAAACCCAGCATGAGACCCCACGAAGCAGCGGGCCATGTGCCACTGCATAGGCCATACATCCGTGACGTTGACCCTGGGGACTGGATCCCATCTCCAGAATCTGGGGGACATCTCTGCATGGGCTCTCAAGCTGTGGGCAAAATACAGCTTTAGAGACTCCAGGGCACAAGACCCCCACATGGCGGAGGCCAAGTAGACAGCAGGAGCAAGACAAGCACCTTGTCCCGGGCTGCAAAAACAACAAGCAAACAAATCCGATAGATCAATCTCTTTTGGAAGGCAATTGGGCAAGAAGTATGAAACTTTCACAAACGCTTTGGTTCAGCAGTTCCACTTCTAGAGACAGCTTTTCTACTGTTACCTCTGCACAGAGGAACGAGGTTCTAAACACGGGGGTGCTTACGGCAGGGTTAGTTGTGGGAAACTGCCAAGTGGAAACACCCAGGTGTCTGCCAAAGGGGGTGGTTAAAAACCATGCTATACACCCAGAGGAGGGTTTTCCAAGTAAAATGTGCTGTGTGGGGGACCAGCTGCTCAATATGTCACCTAGGACCCGGATTTGAAAATGTCTTTTTATTGCTGTGACTGGTTCCCATACTGTTCTAAGCTTGGATCGCCATTGTGTGACTCCCGACTCCCCCAAGGTGACTTATTTTTACCCAAGTCTAGAGTTGTCTACTTCCCAGAATTCCCGACAGAAGGCCTGAGCATTTCCTTCCTTGAAATAGTTCCTGGGGCTGAACTAAAGCACACAGTGATTCTTTTGTTTTTGTTTTTAAATACTAGCTCTATCGATAATTCACATACCATATAATTCATCCATTGAACAGTTTTTAGTGCATTCACAGAGTTGTGCAACCATCATCCATCTTAGAACTTTTTGTCATCCCAAAGGAAGCATCGTCTATGTGGGATATAAAACCGAAAGCAACAAGTGAATCAACAAGACAAACAAACAAAAACTCATCAACACAGACAACAGTATGGCGGTTACGAGAGGGTAAGGGGGTGGCGGGGGTAGACAAGGGTAAAGGGTGTCAAATACACAGTGATTCAAGGAGATTTGAGTCGGGGCGGTGAGCACACAAGCAACATATAGACGATGGATTGTAGAATTGTGTGCCGGAAACCTACGTAATTTTACTAACCGATGTCACCCCAATAAATTTTATAAAATTAAAACAAAAAGACAAATTGAATCTTTTTCTTTTAACCAAGCAGTTCAGACAATCTGTTTATTGTTTCCTTTGCCTTTTGTCTGTTTCCAGATGAAATAAGGAAATCCTTTTATAATCCTGCCCGGGATCATTACCAAGTTCAAATACCTATAGGACTGGCAGAATATACATTTTTCCTATGTGAGGAAATTGGGCATGTATTTCCTGCCTTTACGACAGGGCGTCTTATCATCTGTGTTGGACTCCTGCTCCAAGTCCACTATTTCCCAAGGACAGCAGCATAGAAATTTCATCGCCAAGTTCATGTGAAGCACTGGCCCAGGAGACCTGCACAGTCTTATTCTGGGATTATTTACACAAAATGGAATTAAATAGTTTGTGCAGAAGAGGAAATGCAGGGATTCGGGGCTCTGAGGGTAAAGCACGCAGCTGCCAGCTGAACCAGGCGAGCTGGAATGGGAACCTGGAACAATCCGGCTGAGGCTGGTCCCTCCCCCATCTCTCCATGGATGCAGAGGGTCCCCTGTCCTTCTCTTAGGAGACTGCCGCTCCAGTTCACGGACCTGACATTGACCCCCACAATCTCTTGGTTCAACACCTTGAGAGAATCCACTGGCTCCTTTGATGGCTACTGCCTCTGTGACCTGGGACTTCAGTCTGTTCGGATCTGGCTGGAGGAGAGGAGGGGATGAGGTGGTCACGTGTTGTAAATAGGAGAGCCAGGGCTGTGGAAGTCAGATTCACAAATAAGGGGGCATGGGTGGGGAGAAGATAATTGACATTTCAGGTAAGAATTCAGTGAGCTGAGGCAGGAGCTAGCTGCACTGTAATTTCCTTGCATGTCCTGGTGTCTAATTCCCTCTTACTAACATTTACTCTACCGTACGAGGCCGGACAATTAATTTCACAAACTCATCCTAGAAAAGTGCTACACACCTCATTGCTGAGTATCACTACGGTCACCTTCGAAGCAAGTACTCCCCTTGGGAAGCTCTGCACCGACGCCAGCGCCCAGTCCACCTTACCAAGTGTACAGTGTCACCAATGTAAGTGCACGGTGGCAAGATCGTGAACTTAACTGTCAGATTTTGGGGACGATGACAGCTCTGATGGCCATTCCAGGAAAAGAGTTCCAAAATTGCTCTGAAGGGTGGACTAGGCACTGGCATCGGTGCACAGCTTCCCAAGGGATGTACTTTGAAGGTGACCGTAGTGATACTCAGCCGGGAGGTGTGTGTATGTAGTGTGTATGTAGCACTTTTCCCAGGATGAGCTTGTGAAATTGTCCGACCTCGCTTGTGTGTCAATGATTGCTCTCCTTGCCCATCCTCTGCAGCATCCTGTTTCCCAGGGGGCAGGGGGTGTAAACCAGTCGATTGGCTGACACTAACTGTATGTCACCCCTGAGAAATATGCTCAGTAAGCTCGCCCAGCTTCCAGAAGCTCCAGGAAGATTTCTGGAGAACCACAGACGCGGGGCAAAGCCCACCGTGAGCAGAGCTTGGCCTGACTTTTCTCCCCGCTCCCCGCTTGCTCCAGCTCTGGCGCCCCCTCAGGCCCGTGAGTCAGCTTCCCCAGAAGCAGCCGCTGCGAGCTCGCCCCGCCCAGTGCTCCCCCTCCCGGCTGTCCCCGGAGGACAGCTTGTCCACGGATGGCTTTTGGGTGGAGGTGGAGCGGATCCAGCAGAGGGAGGAGCTGAAAGACGAAGATGGCGGCGGGGGTGAAGGCCGGCTCCCAGAGGGTGAGGCGCTCCGGAGGGGCTGCTGGGAGGAAGGGAGGAGGCGTGCGAGAGGTCCACACACCGACAGGGGCAGAACGGGCTTTCTCTCTCGTTGGGACCGGTGCGGTACCCCCTCTTCACGGGGCTCCCTGCTCCACCCGTGCTCTCTGCTGTCCGTTCTCCGTGCAGGAGTCACCATGCTCTTCCCATAATGTTAAGTGACATTATGTCCCTGTTTAGATGAAGTCCTTCAGCAGATATTTCTAAGTGTCTACGCTTTGCTAGGCACGGCTTTAGGCACTGGGTAGAACAGTGAACACAAAGTTTGTCCCCTTGTGGAGCTAACATTCGAGTGGAATTCTAAGTAACCCATGACTAGGGGAAAACACGTAGTAAATAACTACACAGGACGATTGAGATGCAAATAAAATCATAAAGGTGGTAGGTGAACGTCTGCATTTCAGGAAACACTGGGTTGTTTGTTTGTTTTTTTTTTAAGTTCCTGTACAATGACCCCATGGTTAGCAGGAGCGACAAAGGGGCCTGGCATCAGCTCAGAATCAGTGCCTGCATCAGCTGGCGTGGGTCTGGGGAGGACCCGCAGGGTTGCCCGCCCAGGACGCGTTCGTTTGGGTCCCAAGCGCAGGGGCGATGCTGTGGAAAGGCTTGTGCGTCGGGTTTACCTGCACAACGCAGGCTGCCAGAAAAGCAGTTTTGTTTTTTTGAACCACCAGCGCCTGGATGACTAACGTGGTCAAAGTAAATACACCCCACCGGTCCGATGCACGTCCACCTTCCTCCTGAGGTCTCATCTGATTTCCCCATAATGTGGCAGGAGCTCACCAGGCCACTTTGCTCAGGTGTGATGTGAAGACTCCATTGTATTGAGTCACCTCGGGCTGCGGGGTGGGGAGGACCCAAGTGCAGATTCCCAGGCCCTGAGCCTGCACTGCTAGGGCAGAATCTCTGGGGAAGGGAGCCAGGAGCCGGCAGTCTCCTCGGGTCCCCACAATTCAGAGTGCTTTTGCTGCAGGACCATGGCAGTGTCCTTACAAAGCACGATGGGGGATTATTCCAACACAACTAAGGTCTTGAACAGGGTGGGACGTTCCAAGTGATTCCAGATGTGGGAGGGGGAGTGAGTTCATTGCTGCGTTCTAGAGCCAGACATACAGACGCCCTTCCTCAGAATTCTTTCAACAGAATGTAGTTGTTTTAAATACAGATGCTGGTTAATGCCGTCCGTATGCCCCCACCCCCCAAATTCTCAGATGTTTTGTTAGATCTTCTCCCCACTGAAGAGTGTGGTTGGTGTTTGTGGGTCTCATGATCAGATATGGGGCTATTTCTTACGTTCATGTGAGTGTGTGTTTCTGTGTGTGTCTCTGGTTACTGCAAGCGTCTCAGCGTGTAGCTGTGTGTGTTCATTTGGGTGTTCTTCTGTCGGCTATCAGGCCTCCTTGGTGGCCTGGGCTTGGACAGTCATCACCGGGGGCTCCTGTCCACCCTTATGCAGACCCACATCTATGCCTGCTCAGCCCACAGACGCCAGAAGGCACCGGTCAGAGATGTCAGGGACATCTTTGGGGCTTCAGGTCAGGAGTAAGGAAGTTGCATGCGGGTCACCCTCTGCCTGGGCCCATTGTGATGTCACCGCATCTGAAGTGATGCACTGAGTGTGCTGCAGGGCTGTGTTGGTGTACACTTGCATACGTGCTTATAGGCTGCCATGTCCCCATGCCATACGTAGGTCTGTCTGCTGTGTGTACCAGTGTGTATCCGCCTGTTATCCCTGCGTCCTTGGGTAGGCCTGAAGGATCAGGTTCTCTCTATATATAACTTTTACAAATACAATTATAATACTTTTTATTGTCATTTGTATGTCCTGCTGACATTTGTAACCTGACAACTTGTGGGCATTTGATTCTTTTTTGGAATAGATTTGAAGTGGCATAACACATGATTAAAGCGATAGGCATTGAAGGCAGAGAGACCCGGCGCCCCCACTCAGCAGCTGTGGGATCTCGGGCAAGATCTTTGAGCTTCAGCTGCTCTGGCTGTGCAGAAGGGGCTATGAATGGCTTTCCTTTCCCAGGGTTGGGAGGCCGTCACCTGCTTCCCACACAAATTGGGAAGTATCTGTAATTTGCATTGGACATGTCTTTGGAGAATGGGGACTTGGGTATGAAACGGACCCAGCTCTGTTCTGGGACCCCTAAGTCTCCTCCAGGTAAGTGGCCTTTGTTGTCCATGACCCTGGGGATCCTCCAGGCAGCACAAACGTGTTGTGAGGTAAGAGAGGGTGCACACCTCTGAGAATTTCCCTCTTCCTGCTGGTTCCTTGTCTTCCCTGCTTGAAGGTAGTAGGAAGGAACCCCAAGGGGACAAATGGGGCCCTTGAGTGGGATTTTCTCATCAGGCCCATGGGCCTCAGCCTGGAAAATCACTTCCTGGACAGTAAGCCTTAGCTGGAAAATCACTTCCTAGGGCAAAGGGCCTGAGTCCTTATCCTAAGCACTTGCTTCGTAGGGTCATGCACTCAGCCTCCCAATCTTCGGCGATTGCTACTGAGTTTACTGGGCCTGAGCAAGGGCACAAGCCTGACACATCGCTTCCTGGGGCTCTAGGCTCAGAGGAGGCACGAAGCAGCTGGTCCTGACTGCCTCTCTGTTCCATTTCCCCAGCAGCAGCAAAGCCTGAGGGGCCGCAGGCACAGGCTGGGCGGGAGGGAGCCTTCCACAGGGACTCCACCCACTCAAAACATGCGGTGCTGCTCCTGCGGAGTTGCAGGCCGCCCCTGGGAGGTACCCGTGCCTGGAGCAAGGAGTCCCTGCCGGTGAGGATGCGGCCTAGAGGGCTGGTGGCCAGGCCCCCGATTGACTGTTACTCTTGACTGCTTGGGAAATTTGCCCCCACCTCTGCAGTAACCTCTAATCCAGTACAAAAGTACTTCCACTCACTCCACTATAATTTTCCTTTTCCTTTTGAAATAATTTTAGAGTCACAAGAAGTTGCAAAAATAGTACAGAGTTCCCATGTACTCTTACCCTAATTCCCCCCAGATAATATCTTACGTAACCACAGTACATCAAATAAAATTTTTAGAGAATGACTTTCTATTTATAAAGCATCAGAGATCACGTTAGACATATCTTCTAGCCTTGATGATTTGATTTCCCTACTGAACTATGAAATAATAATTAATAATGCTAAAGATACCACATACTGACCTTTTACCAGGCATTATACCAAGCACTTTACAGACGTGATTTAATTTCATTCTGTTGGTGGTAATTGTGTAAATAAACTTAAAGAGTAATAGTTACCATGTACTCACCGTGTCAGACACTGTGTTTTATATCCCTTTTCCAATCAGTCTCCCCCAGAACGCTGGGAAGTGGGTACTGTTCTTAGCCCCATTTTGCAGGTAAGAAAACTGACACACGGAAAGGTAAAATCACTTACCCAAACTCACAGGGGAAGTCAGAATCTGACCCCGGAAAGTGACTCCGTAGCCCACACAGCAACCCCAGGCTGTGTTATAGCCATAATGCTGTTACCTACAACCACAGCATGCTTCTCCGAGCACTCGAATGGGCGCGGGAGCCGGATCTGGCCAAGTCCTCCAGGCAGGTACAAACGAATCTGCCCTCGCTCTCGCCGTTACTTTCCTCCGTGGACAGCAGGGATGCCTGGAGCCGCCTGCAGGTGCCCGCTGTTGCCTCTAGGTGGCGCCGTCGAGCACAATTTATATTCCGGGATTCAGCGCGAGGAAGCTGAGCCTTGAGCTGGGGGTGGCACGGCCAAGGGTAGGGACAGATGGGGTGAGGCAGAACAACAGACCACCAGAATAGAAGAGTAAGAGGCCCGTGGGGGAAGGGCTGATCCCTCTCCCCCAGCCCCTCCTGTTGGAATGCAGGCAGTAAAAACGGCTTCCATTTGGGGGAGGGGGCTCCCTATGTGCTTGGCCCTTAGCCTATTAAGCACTATTTTAGGATTACAGGTGGGGAATTAGAAGGTAAGAATGTGACCCCGTCAGTCAGAGGTAGAGCTTGGACTTGAACCCAGGATGCAATCCTGAGCCCCCCCCCCTCACCCACTCTGTTTTTCCTCCTCCTAACCGCCTGGTTGGGGTCCGGGGTGTGGGGGTAGGTGCAGCCACCACACACAGGCGGGACTCCCGGGCTCCAGACGGACTCTGCTTCCGTCCCCGGGAGTTTAGGATCCCCAAAGGCAGACTTGGCGTGACGAGGACAGGAGACTTGTCCTTGCCAGACATGGAAAAGGTCCCCGCACTCCGTGACCCGAGCCGGGACCCGAAAGGCAGCAAGGCGGGGAGGCGGTCCCGGCGCGTCGGCGCCCGCGAGCATCAAGGGAGCTGCGTGGGGACCTTCCACCAGCACCTGCTGGTGGATGTGTACTTTCCTGCGCATTGTAGGCAATTTGGGAACTGGAGGGGAAAATACAATTCAGGTATAAGCGCTATGAACTTTTAGTGGACCCCCCCCCCCATGTGCTTATGTCCTTTTTTCACTTAATATTACAGAATTAGGAACATTTCCCATCTCCTTTATCATCTCACTCGGCCATTGCCACAATACTGCTACCTAACCAGCAACCCCCAAACTCATGACTGAAGTCGATAACTGTTTACTCTTCCTGGCAAGTTTGTGTATGAACTGGGGTGGGGTGGGGGTGGGTTGACTGGTCTAGTGTGGGCTTGCTTCCAAGTTGTGGGCTGGGGCTGCGGGGGGTCTGCTTATCCTCCTGGGCCCAGCAGGCCGCCTAGAGCATGTTCTTGGGACAGTGGCAGAAGCACAAGAGCGTAGACCCACCTCGAAGCCTCTGCCTGCAGCGTGGGGGCTTCTGCTCCATTGACCAAAGCTGCCAGCTGGCCGCCCAGCAAGGCGTGGGGAGGCCCTTTCCGCTCGGTTCCTGGGAAGAGTGGCAAAGGGTGTGGATACGTGGCATGGCAATGAATTTGGAACCCCATTTTCATTTACACAGTCATTAAACATTTTTGCAAAACATGATTTTTAACCAGGGCACTATGTCCCTCATGGAAATATCCTAATTTACTTAAGCATTTCCCTAGTAGGGGACGTTTATTGTGCCCATGTTTTCCCTCCTATAAAACACAGTCACTACTGCGGCACATACGACTCTGAAGCCATCTTAGATTATTTTAGAATATAGTGATGAAGTTCTTGGTATATATGACCCTTCAATAGTGTAGTTTTTTGTTCTGTTTCTTTAAAGACAAGAGGATGGTGGATAAGAAAGACCAGGAGTTGGGGTTTAGTAGAGAAAGGGGTGGCAGGTGACGGGAGAAGGAAGGACACTGCAGAGTGGGTTTGAAAGGAGGCGTTTACCCGGGAAGACCTGGGAGGGACATTTCTTTGGGACTTGGCCCAGCCCTGCGGAGCAAGGCCTTCCACCCCAGATCATTGCTACATGTGGAACCCAGAGCTCCCTGGGGCAGTGGCATGTCTTCCTTTCAATGGCCCTTCATCCAGCCGAGATTTTCTGCTCTGTGATGCATGTAACGTCGTCATTGCCGAGGCCACGTGTTCTGGAGAGCAGTTGGAGCTCAGCCGCTGTGCAGAGGGCGCAGTCCTCACGCAGGGCAAGGAGTCATTCTAGTCCCCAGGAAGTGAAATGCCCTGCTGCTCTTCGGGCTTCCTGCCGAAACTGCCCTCGGAGCCCTGCTGGAAGCTGACCACAAAGCCCTCGCCAGCACCCAGTTCCTGCTGGTCCTTTGAGTTGTAGGTTGTCCCCAGTTTGGGCGTGTTTAGCCAGTGAAAGGCTGGCTCTGGGTGTCACTGTCGGGGGATGTCCAGCCTGGGAGATAAGAGCATGGATTTAAGAATCAGGAGATCTGGGTTCAAATTCTAGCTCTGACACATGCAAGCTGAAAGACTTGGGGTGAATTTGTTAACCTGAGAAGTGGGGTTATAATAACAGTATTCTTCTCTTATTAAGGACTAAATGGGGGAAATGCCTATTTAAGAAAAAAAAGATCTCTCAGAACAATGCCTAGCTCATGGAAGTGGCCAAGAACGCTATTATTCTTATTTTGAGGAAGACCTTCTAGTTCTTTCCTCTTCCTGGTTTTCGTGGGAGACAAACACATCCACGACTGTGCGTACTAGCTTTTCAAATCCCCAATTTTGTTTCTTCTGGGACCTCTGATGGATCCTATGTATGGCCAGTATCTTCTTTTTCCCTTGCTTTAGGGTCCCAAAAGCAAGGGAATACTGTCATACCTCCCTGTCATTCCATTGCCATCTGGTCTACCTCAGATTAATGGCAGTCCCTGAGCTCCTACAAATAATTCCTTCATATCAAAACCCGAGTGAGGCTGAAAAAACTGCCCTCTCCTGAGACTCAGGGAGAGGCCTGAGCCAGATAACCAAGACACCCCAGCCCCCATGAGCCTTGCCCTGAGTAACAATCCAAAGCAAAGGTGAAGGGCAAGATTAGGGAAAGACACCCCTCCGTGGTATGGGCATGCAGGCCTGCTAACAGAGCCGGAGCACCCGGACATTCCCTCCAGCACTCAAGTCTCCTTGGATGCAAGGTAGCACCGCCCACCACGGATGGTCAGGCCACTTCACTTAGAACTGCGGGGCCCCTTCAGTCCATTTAGTCACCCACCCATCCATCCATCCTCCTGCTCACCCACCCACCCATGCGTCCACCTACCCAGCCGTGCGTCCATCCGTGCACTTACCTTTTCTCCCTCCCTCACTCCTCCATCCCTCGCTTCCCCCTTCCTCCTTCCTATCCCTCCCTCCACCTATTCAGTCCTTAAGACAGACTTTTTATTCCAGAAACCAGCCAGGGAAGCTGTCTGACACTTCCCAGTGTCTCCTCCATTACACCCGGGCGCCCCTTTGTGTGGGAAACAACACACCAAATGCAGGCTGTTCCCCAAACCCACCCTGAGCTTCACGCTGCCCCCAGAAGCCGCCCCCCCCCCCCGCACACCTAAATGCCCGGCGGAGATAAGTGACGTGGGGAATCCCGGTCACCCCTCTGCCATGCGTGACCTCTTGCTTAGGTAGCACGCAGCAGGTGGATGGAGGCGCCCAGGACGGAACCAGTTCTGGCGGACCCCGGGGCCCACACCCCTTATTACCAGGCTCCGTGGAGCGGATTCTCCTGACTCCCTCTGCTGGGTTCTGATCGGAGAGAAGGGCACGGGTTGATCTGGGGGTTTTCTGTGGGAATTCACCAAGGCAGGGGTGGCGGGGGCCCTCCAAGCCTTAGCCTACGGCAGGTGTGTTTCGGGGACCCTCCTGCGGGAGCGTGCCCACCAGCAGCTGTCTCAGCCAGTGCAGCGTCTGTCTGGGGGGGCTGCTGTCCACTAAACCCGTATATCGTCTCACTCAAGAGTCCCCTAAGCTATGGTCCTCGTTAGAGGCTAAATGGCGCCTCTCCTCCCCCCACTAGTGCTTCAGCCCCAAGTTCAACAAATATGAGGGCTGTCCGGGAAAAATCCAGCTAAAGATGCCTCTGTTGTTCGTATTACGTGGCTGGATACTTTCCGGACAGCTCCGTATGTACTGCCAGGCCCTGCGTGGGGTGTGGGACAGGGAAGAGGCCACAGAGACCCCGGCGCACTCTGCCTTCCACCCCAGGAGCTCCATGTCCCTGCTAAGACTTGATTCTTTCTGGCCAGGTCGCCGCTTTCTTGGTCGCGCAGGTGCGAAAACAGAAGGACAGTAGCGGCCGGCGCCCCTAGCTCTGTGAAGGGGGCCTCAAGACCTGGCTGCGAAGGATACACGCAGACAAGGATAAGGCGGGGGACCGCCCCGAGGCGGTGAGTGCCCCCCCTCCCACTCCCGCCCCGGCGGACGGACAAAGGGTCCAGTGGCGGCGGCGGCAGCGCACCCGGTGCGCTCGCAACCTCCAGGCACTCTCCACCAGGCAGCCAGGAGCGGCGCTGCCGATTGCGGCCACCAGGGGGCGCGCCGACCCCACCGCTGCGAGCCCGGAGGCGGTGTCTCGGAAACCAGGGAGATGGGAGGACTGAGGAAGGAGGCAACTGGTGCTGTGCGGGGACTTCTAGAAGCTATCTCACCCATTTTAGGCAGCCCCTTGTATTTTTAGTGTGGGTATTTGTGCAAGTGCATGCGTATGAGTGTTTACAGACACACATTTGAATTCCAGGTATGCATGTGTGTGCCTATGGATCTCTCTCTCTCTCTGCAGACTCCCAGAGGAGTCTCCTGCAGGGAGCGGGTGCAAGGAGGGGTCAACACCTCAGAGCTGAAGGCCATTGAAGGGGGTTGCACATGCTGTTGGCCTTTCTCTTTTGGGTGTGATCAGAACTGGCTTCTCCAACCTTCTTAGAGAGCTTCTTGGCTTCAAATACTAATAATAGTAGCATTCATTCATTCATTCATTCATTCCACTAACAGGTACTTAATGAATGCCTGCTATAGACCAGGTACCATGTGGGAGGCTAGAATCACACTGAAAAAAACAAACAGACAGGAGCCCTGGGCTTACAGGCTCATAGCCCCATGGAAGAGAGAGACATGAGCCAAATAGCCACAAAGCCAATATCAAGTTACAAACTGTATTAGTTTATATAATATAAGAAATACAGGGAACGATGTGAACGTAAGACAAGTCACCCTGTCTAGAGAATGCAGTAAGGCTTTCAGGCCTGAAAACTGCCTGTGCAAAGGTCCTGAGGCAGCATGGCCCAAGAGCTGAAAGAAGATCAGTGAGACTGATGTGTACCCCTCGTTCCAGGATGCAAGAAACAGCTTGGGCTCTCATGACCCTCCCTGAGGGAGCTGGCAGGAAGGGCTCTGGACTGTCAGCCCTTAGCAAGTGTCTGGTCCAGTTCTTCCTTGTACAGATGGGGAAACTAAGGCCCAGATAGGGGAAGGGGCTTGGTCACAGCCACATGACAAACTGGGGACAGATTATGGAATTGAACTCATATGATGATTATTTGATACTTGTGTGATAACTATAATTATCATCCATAATCATACTTTATCTATAATCCATTTTGACTCAGAATGTGTCCCTCACAGCAGACTCCTGTTCCCACATGTCACCCCTCATCCCACAGCCCACACAACTTTCATTCTGATGCACAGCAGATAGGGGCCTGGTGGTAGGGGACCCAGGGCTGGCCCTCCCCGAGTGCCATCCAGCTGGCTTTTCCCTGCCCCTGGGCGTTGGGCTCCTTCATGGCCCAGGCTCTGTCAGGAGGATCCTCCTGTCTCATCTCCCACCTGGGACCGAAACTCAGTGGGGCCCGGCCCTCCCTGGCCTGCGGTCTGTAAGCAGCTGTTGGTCTTCTTGAGAGGAAGAGACCAGCAGTTTTCTCCTTTTGGTCTTGCAGCAGGGCTGTGAAGTCATTGTCCTCAATGAAGCTGGAGGGAGTATCAGTATGTTCCCAGTGGGGAGTGGCTCCCAGCCCAGGTCCCTGGAGCTCTCTGACCTTGAGGGCTCACTGGGCTCTTTCCAGGGAGACCGGAGTCCACCTCTGGTTGAGCCTTCCCCCCCTCAGGCACCTTTCTCCCATGAAACCAGGTGGAATGCTGCTGTGAGGTTAAGGGTCAGCTGTGGTCACACCTAAGGATTACATCTGGCATGGAGAAGGCAGAATTTTGTGTTTAGTGGGCTGGTTGTCAGGACTGCCAGCAAAGTTGATGCCTCTGGGCCACCCTAACTGAAGTGGATCGCTCCTCTAGCCCAAAGACCACGGATTCCTTAAGGAATTCCTCAAGTGGGAGTGGAGGCCCCTGGCTCTGTAGGAACCGACGATGAGCGACTGTGCTCACTGCCTTCTTTAGAGCAGCAATTCTCCAACTTTGGTGGTGCGTCAAAATCACCTTTGGTGGAGTTATTATGACCCAAGTGGCTGGGCCCTGAGAATCTGCGTTTCTAACGAGTTTCCCGGAGATACTGATGCTGCTGGTGCAGGGATCACCCTGGGGAGCCACTGGCCAAGGAGCAGAGGCTAAGACAAGGCTTAGAGAGTAAAGACGCATTGACGGGGTGCTCCTCAGGAAGAGCCTTACAAGGGAGCGAGGGCAGGAGGAAAAGAGGTGAAGCCTGGGCTGGCCACAAGGGGGCTCTGGAGCGCCAGCTGCATCGGGGTGACTCGCTTGAGCGGCAGGGAGGATGGTCTTTCCTGCCTCTGTATCCGTCGGTCATTGGCTGTGGGCTGTCCTGGGGGCGGGGCCATAACTTGGCCTGGCTGGCACCCCGCATCCGCGGAGGCGGATTCTCCAGAGAAAGGTAGCTGTGACCCAAAGCCGCTAACGCTTGCACCGCTGCGGGGTGGGGGCGTTGGTGCGCCGGTCCCGCGAGCGGCTCTCGGCGGGCCGGCAGCGTCTTCCACAGCCACCACCCTCAACCTGCCCCCCACATCGCCATGACTCTTAGATCTGTACCGTGCAGTCCCCGTGGCGAGTGGGTCGTTAGACAGAGCCCCACCTAAGCCCCGGACGCTAAGGAGCAGCCCGGATGCCACAGCTCCGTCCCTCCTGGCTCTGGGCTCTGTGCCGCTGTGCCGACGCGGGAGCGCAGCTGCCGAAGGGGGAGGCCTAGCTCTTCCTCCACGGCGTCGTGCCCGCCGACATGCCTCTCAGGTCCCGAGAAGGATGCGCAGCCGGGCCGTCTCCGTCCTGCGGAGCCCTGTCCCACGTGCGCCCGGCCAGCAGGCGGCCCTCCACCACGTTTGCTCTATGACTGCAGCGCTCGGGAGACGTGGAGCTCCACGAAGAAAATACGCAGCACCTCTCTCAAGAGGCAGGTGCTTCCCCTTCCCACCAGGAAAATGGCTTTGAAAAATGGCCCTGCAATGTGTAGCGAGACGGTGCTCCAGAGGAAGCCAGAAGCTCTGTGGCCTGGGACAAGCTCCTTGCTCTCTCCGAAGCCCCTTGAAAGAGGAAGGGGTTGGACCTCCGGAGAGAGCGCAAACACCATGGTCATGATCAGCCTCGGGCAGGAGGAAGGAGGGAAAACCTCCCTTCACAGTTCTCACGTTTTTAATGTTGCTGTGTACAACCTTGTCGTTTTGTAATACATTTAAACTCTGTTTGAACGTTAAAGGCACAAGTTAAGTGTCACACTTTGTTCAAGCCTTCTTCTCTCAGCTGAGCTCTCCGTGAGTGCTGTCCTTCCAGTCCCTTAACATGGGAGCTTGGTGACAAGAAGGTCGTTGCTGCTTCTTGTCAACATGGACTGGCCACATCTTGAACCTGCAGAAGGTCTGGGAAGACGGAGGAGGGATGGAGGCATGACAACAGTTGTTAAACTGCAGGGACAGCTTCTCCAGGACCTCCCCCCCCCATCCTCATTCATTCATTTATTCATTCAACAAAGAATTTATTAAGCCCTTAATGTATACCAAGAGCTTTACAAGTTTAATTCTCACAGTACTCCAGTGTCTCTATCGGTGTTCCCCTCGAAGCAGACCCTGAGACAATGGTTCAAGCGCAGATAGTGATCCCAGGATACACGAGAGTAGGGAGGTGAGGTGGAGAAGGGGAGGCAGCCTCTGAAAGGACCCGTTATGAAGCATGTTACCGCTGTGGGCACCCAGCCCTGAATTCTGCTGGAGAGCTCGGAGAAACAATGTAGCAGGTATTCGTTAGCGTTACCCCACCCAAGGGGCAAGGGAGCTAGGGGCTAGGGTATTATTCGACTCCTGTGAGTCACGGGTTGAGGGCTCCTCTGAAGAGGGTGGGCATTTGTTCTCTGGTACCTTCCGTCTGCTTAAGTGCAGGCAGAGTGGACTCCGGTAGCCAGAGAAAGCCCTGAGGTAAAAAATACAGATGATGGCAATTCGGGGTTGGCTGCTGTGCACTGAAATGTTAAGTACCAAAGGGGTATCGGTGGTACATTGATAGGAACTCCATGATCCTGTAAGGTGATGGTGGTGGTGGTCGTGGTGGTGATGGGATGCCCATGCCAGTGATAGTGATTGATAGTAATAGTGACAGCAGTAGTGATGGTGGTGGTGGTGATGGTGATGGTGATGGTGATGGTGATGGTGATGGTGATGATGGTGATGGTGATGGTGATGGTGATGGTGATGGTGGTGATGATGGTGATGGTGATGGTGATGGTGATGGTGATGATGGTGATGATGGTGATGCTGCTGGTGATGATGGTGATGGTGATGATGCTGCTGGTGATGTTGATGGTGATGATGCTGATGACGGTGATGATGATGATGGTGATGACGGTGGTAGTGGTCATGATGGTGGAGGTGATGTGATGATGGTGCAGATTCTCTATGGCTTCAATGCCTTTTAAGTACTCTCCCTTCTTGCCATCCTATCTATCCTCTGTACAGCAGCCACAGTGGCCCTTTTAAAACAAAAATTCAGTTCTGCTTAAAGCCCTCCTACTGAAAACCTTCCAGAGGGATCTCATTTAAAATAGTGTCCCAACTCCTTACCCTGAACTGTGAGGTCCATTTAATGTTTCTGACATAATTTTACCCACACTTCCCCTCACTTGGCAAAGCCAGCCACATGAGCCTTCTTTCAATTGCTCAGAACAAACATTGCTGTTCTCTCTGCCTAGAACACTCTCCTGTGGGCTACTCCCGTGGGAAGCTCTTTTCACCTCTAGGTCTCAGGTCTGACATCCCTTCCAGAGGCCTTCTCTGACCATCCCATGCCTTCTCTCTCTATCACCTCCATTAATTAGTTATCATTACCTGAATTTATTTATTTATTTATTTATCATCTGTCTCCCTGACTTGGAGGTAGCCCCATGAAGGTAGGGACCTTGTGGGATTTTGCTCAGTTTTGTGGAGATGACAGTATAGTAGGGGTTCAATAAAAACACATGAATGAATGAATGAATAAATGAACAAACCCCTCTCTGCCCCACTGTCTATTTCCTCCAAAAACTGTTGCCCTCACCGCCTGACTTAACTCTGACCTCCCTGATTTGATGTGTGAAAATGAGGAAGTACCTAAAGCACATGCTTATTCAGTGCTGTCATTATTATTATTAAGTATTGATAAAAGCCAGGCAGCCTGAAATGGTGACTAATGATGTGATATCCTCCATGGTTTTTAGTACCTGCACTGGCCCCGTTGTATGCCTCAGTGCCTCATTTACAGGGCCAGGATGAGAGGGAGCTGTGTGGTTGGAGGGACAATCCTTTAACTTTGGTGGGGGGAGGAGCAGATGCCTTGGTGGGTGCCGGGAACCCAGGCCTGGCTGTGCTAACTTTGCACTCAGACTGGGTCGTCAGCCATCAGTGGAGGATCCCAGTTTAATCACATGTCAGTGTCCTCATTCATCTTCTGTGCTATCTGAGGGTTCATCTTTCCCACTCTGTGGCGTCATGGTGATTGATGATCCTGCACCAGCCCCGCTGCTGGGTTAGCACAGCTCACAGTGGGTGCCCAGCTCCTCTGGGCTCTTTGCAGTCTGGAGCCAGCTTGGGCTGGGATGTGTTCCTTTTAAGAAGCCTTGTTATATAGACTGAATTGAGCCCCCCACCTCCTGAATTCATATGTTGAAGTCCTAACCCTCAAGGTGACTGTATTTGGAGATGGGGATCTTAGACAGGTAATTCATGTGAAAGGGGATCATAAGGGTGGGGCCCTCGTCCCATAAGACTGGTGTCCTTATAAGAAGGAGATGAAACACTAGAACATTCTCTCACCATGCACCAGAGGAATGGCCATGTAAGGACACAGTGAGAAGACTGCTATCTGCAAGCCCCTAGAACTGTGAGGAAATAAATGTCTGTTGTGTAAGCCTCTCGGCCACTTTGTTATGGTAATGGAGCAGACTGTAGAGACAGAGGGGGTGGGGTTCGGAAAGATGCCTTTAAGTGAGAGTGCAGCCTTGGGTCAAGGGCAGACATGACACCTGAGCAGAGGAGGTGCCTCACTTTGACAATGACATTAAGTGCCCACTATGAACCCAGTACTGGGCCAGGCTGGGGCCAGACTAATAAACAAGACAAAGAGGGTTCCAGCCCTCATGGAACTCATAGACTATCGAGAGAGGCACACTAACTTAGAAACAAAATGATCTCATGTCATGATAAAATTCTGCTGAGAAAATAAAGCACATGGAGAGAGGGAAGGGAGGGTGTGGGGAATGTGGGAGGATCTTCATTCTGAGTGGCCAGGGAAGGGTCTTAGATTGGGGGCCGCCAGAAACACACACTGAGCCAAGAATTTGAGGGCACCTAGTTTACTTGAGAGGTGGTCCCAGGAAGACCCAGCCAAGTGGAGACCTGAGATGAGGAGGGGCTGGAGGCAGTGAAGGACGTGCTCAGGAACAGGTTTCAGCAGCAGGCCCAGCACTGCAGGATTTCGGGGCAATGATGCCGACATGCATCTGACACGTAACAACCAAAGAGTCAAGAAGCTAGAGTATTACCCACCAGCCCCACCTGTACTGGCTGAGTGCTACTCCAGGTGCTAACTGACTCCCTGGCCCGTCTGGCCCATCCCACGGATACACAGGTGAGCACCTTCCCGTGTCATAGAAAGATCTTGGGCAGAGCTTGCAATAGGAAGCCACCAGCAAGGACAGGAACCATGGTGGGGCCAAAGGATGTGGGTGGGGCAGACATGGGTGTCATATATACTATAGAAGATCTCTCTGGGAGGTGATACTTGAACTGATGCCAAAATGATAAGGGGCCAGCCATTGGAAGAGCTAGGATAAGAGGTCTACAGACAGAGGAAATGGACAGATGTCACAGACCTCAGCCAAGGCCACTGTCGGCGGAGCAGCACACGCCACCGCAGAGGTTCTCTGGGAGGCCTGGGCTCCGGGACAGATTAGGCCCCGCCCAGAACTTTTCCATCCTGCCCTCGCCCCCACCTTCATCCATATTCTTCTCTCCCTTTGTCCCAATCCCAGAAGGCCCCATCCACTCATTGGCTCCCAAAGAGGGTGGAGGTGTGGAGAGAAGCTGCCCGCCTGAGGAAGGTGAGAGGCAGGACAAATGAAATTCCTCAGACACTATTGCCCTCAGCTCCCCAGTGCCAGAGGAGGAGAGGAAGAGACTCCTGGCCACCCAGTGATGCTCTCACGCCATTTGGGTCCTGCCTCCCTGTGGGTCTAAGTAGCCCCCCATAACCCCAGGGAGCCCCAGTGTAGCCTAGTCGCCAGATCAGAGGGGCAGAGTGGCAGTGCAGTGACCCAGTAGGCTGACGAGTATGTGGGCCCCACAGTGAGGTGCCCTGTCTGTGGTGGCGCCCCAGGGACTTAGGGAGAGAGCACAGAACACTTCTCAGAGTTACTCCCAAGGGCCAAGGAAGAGAAGCATTTGGAAGCCCCCTTCCCCCAGCCGTGGGCTGAGGGCTGTGTGGAGGGTGTTAAACCCCCTGCTTTTCCGGCCTGTGTGATTGGAACTTACTGGAACGTAGCGAAGCCATGAAGCCTTGGGGATATGGATGGGGTACAAATAGTGTTACCTCGTTTACTCATAATTCAGTTCACCAGAGTTCCAGGCCCCATAATTCCCACAAACCAGGGGGCTAACCTAGGGTGCCACTTCTCTCCTTTGACCTTTGCTCCCTCAACTGTTCTGCCAGCCCAAATCAAGCATCCCTTTGCAGCAAGACACAGTGTCTCCAGAAGATACCTTCCTTGGGGGGTTCCATACCCACCAGTGGTCCTCCTCACTGCCAGGTGCCAATCAGCAGCCCCACCTTTAGTCCCAAGTGGGAGACCAGGCCCCTTTCCTTGCACCCCATACCCACCCCACACCTGGCTCCTGGCTCCTCCCACCTCTGGTCCCAGAGTTTGCGGGACTTCCTCTGTGCTCTCTGGCCTCTGCTTATGCTGCTGAGAATGCAGCACCCACCAATTTCTGCCTGCTGAAAATTTTCAACAGGCAACCGACAAAAAATTTCTGTTGAGAGCCAGGCACTGGGGTCAGAGCCTTAAGTCCACACAGACCTTCCTTTGAGAGTTTAGCATCTCGTGAAGGAAGAACGACATTGAAATGACTCATCTCACAATTGCGGCTTGCGTACACTTGTGGTGCAATGAATGAGATGCAGGAGACGGGGGCACAAGTGCAGAGGGCCGGGGAGATGGTCTGGAGTTTCCCAGGAGGCTTCTGCAGGGCCTGATGATTAAGCTGGACTCAAAAGATGACCAAGTAAGAGGTGGAAGGGCACTGGGGCAGAAGGAACAGTATGTGTCAGGGCCTGAGCCGAGAGGGAACTGGTGTGGAGGAGACACTGAAAAGCTGGTGTGGCCGGAGCTGAGAGATGGCAGGTAGGCGGCAGGCAGACTGGGCAGGGACTGGAAATGGATGCTAAGAGGGTTGGGAGGATTAGAAGGGCTCAAAGCCAACTAGCCCTGGAATTCTGAGATCACCCCCAGGTTTCCTCTTGACAACCCTAGATAGGGCCCCCAAATACCCCTCCAGCAGACTGTCCTGCTACACTGCCCCAGGCTCTGGCTGGGGTCTCTCACTGCCCCAGGCCCTCCAATAGGGCCTCATACAGGAATCAGGAGAGCCCTCCGCCTCCCAACACCCTCCCCGCCACTGTTTGGCATCTGGGGACATTGGGATGAAGGTGAATATTCCTCAGGCGGCCGCTGGGGGCAGCGCAGCCCAGGCTCTGGCTGGGGCTGGGGGTGGGCGGTGCTGCCTGGTACTTGTCTGGGGCAGGTGACTCTCCCCCACCACGTGCAAGTGTCCATTCTCCCTGCCCGCCTCTCAGACCCGGAGACCACCGGACACGTGCAATTGGGCATTAAGGGATCTGTAAAGAACTTCATCCACAGACAGGGGGTCCCCTGTCTTGGTTTTCAGGCCTGGATGGGGAACAAGCCAATGTCGCTGTTTGTGCTTTTCAAGTCCCTGGAACCAAGGCTGGGGTAGTGGGGAAGAAACCTATTCCTGACAACCCATCCTGCTGTCCCCTGCCCCTGGTGGGGCACGGGCTGCTGAGAGGGGTGGGAGATGCCTTCTACCGAGAACCCCTCACCCACCCCCACCACTTTGCATTCTGGGGGAGGGGAAGGGGAGCCACTTGTCATTGTCCCTGAATACTGGCTGGCAGGAGGCCCAGGGAGGGGGGTCCCCAATAGAGAATCTGCAGCTGCCTGTCTTTAAGGTAAAATTACCGTAATTACTCCAATTACCAAATCCATCAAGAGCTTTGGACTGAGGAGGCCGGAGAAAAATCACATCTGAGGAGCGTGAGTAATGGGAGTGGGGGCACAGAGAGTAGGTGGGGGTGGGGGTCGATGTTAGCCGGGGCTCTTGATTGGAGTGGGGGTGGGGAAATGCAGAGAAATCGTGACTAGCAGAGATCCCACTTTTGCTCTTTCAGTGAGATTTCCCCCATGTATTGGAAAGAAAGAAAGAAACAAAAACCTGTCAATGCTCTCAATGGCTTCTTCTCCTTTCCCAGAACCCCGTGTCCATGGCCAACTGACTTGGACACCCTTTACCTCCTATGAGAGGTCAAAGTAAAAAACAAATCAGGGACGTGGGCTGGCATCTCCGAGACTCTTGCTCTGTGCCAGGCCCTGTGTAAAGAGCATCTCAAGCTTCATCCCTTCCCAGCCCATGGAGCAGGCTCAGTCTCATCTTACAGATGTGGGGGCCACGCCTTTCCTCTTGCCTGGGATGCCCTGGGCACGACTTGCCTCTCTGCGTGTCACCAGCGCCGTCTGGTAAATGTGGCCTTGGCGCACACACGAGATAGTTGGTGAAGGAAGTGAAGTACCAGGCTGGGGGTCACTGGGGAAATCACGTAACTGCACTTGTCCCCTTAAACTACCCCATCTCCTCCCCGCCATGGCCTCTCCATCCGACCTGCAACCTGGACCCTGGTGCCTGGAGATCCTGGTGAGACTCACCTAGCATGGAAGATGCCGTGACCACCAGGCCCACCCCACTGAGTTGGAGGGATGACCCTGATCACCCACAGGAATGATTTCAATGCTGTGGAATGATGTATATTTTACCACAATTACAATAGACACATAACACAAAAGTGTACCCTCTTAACCATTTTTAGATGTACAGTTCGGTGGCATCTGTGTGGCAGGATGAGGCTCTTGATCCCTCATTCTGTTTCCTCCTCAGTGAGATCAACAAAGGAGAATCATCATGCCCATTTTACTGACACGCAGACCGAGGCTCAGGGAGGCAGGGCGGGTCCTGCGCCTGCTCTGTGGAGTCCTCACCTGGGTCCTTCCGGGTGAGGACTCAATAGTCTCCCCCCGAGTATCTCCTCTCCTGTTCCCTGTCCTCCTCAGTCTGTGAGTCACTGGCCACTCCTCCAAGGCTCGTGCTGAAGGTCAGAACATCCCGGTGTCTGCGGGCATAGACAGGAGGCCTCCCAGGAGCCACCCAGGAAACCAGCTCCGCTCTGCCGGCCTCCGTGCAAGCACTGGTTTTGTGCTACTTGCCCACTCCACTCAGCTGGAATGCAGGCTCGCAGTCCCTCGGGCTTGGACCCAGCCCTTAGTTGATCTGTGGGGCCTCAGGCAAGTTGTTGACGTCTCCAAGTGTCATTTGCCCCTCGTGTAAAACTGCTACCACCAAAGGAGGGATGAGCTGTGCCCGCTTAATGGAATACCACTGTACCTGTCAGCTCGGGCTGCCGTAACAACACGCCACAGGCTGGGTGGCTTAAGCAACGGAACTCTTCTCACAGTTCTGGAGGCTGGAAGTCTCAGATCACGATGTCAGCAGATTTGGTTTCTCCTGAGGTCTCTCTTTTCGACTTGCAAACAGCCGCCTTCCTGCTGTGTCCTCACATGACCTTTCTTCTGTGGGTCTCCTCTTCTTCTAAGGACATCAGTCCTACAGGGTTAGGGTTCCACATTGATGACCTAATTTAACCTTAATTACCCCCTTAAAGGCCCTATCTCCAAATACAGTCACATGGAGGAGGGGGTGGTCAAGCCTATGAATTTTTGGCGGAGAGGACACAATTCTGTCCATAATAACCACTCAGTAATTAAAAGGAAGAAAATAACGATAAGCAAGAGAAGCCAGACTGTATGATTCCATTTATATGAAATGCTAGAAAAGTCAAAACAAATCTCTAACGACAGAAAGCACATCTGTGGCCCCTTGGACTGGGGGAGGGGTGGGGGGGGGGTCAGTGGAGGCATTGGCTGCAAAGGGGCATGAGGGACTTCTGGGATGATGGAAATATCGTGTGTTGATTGGGTACTGGCCATGCAGATGTATACATTTGCCCAAACTCGTTGAATTGTACAATGAACATGGGAGGGTTTTATTGTATGTAAATTATACATCAATAAAATAAAATTATTGAACCCTACCTCAAAGTGTTAAAAATAAGGTTCAAGTTAGGTGGTGATTAGGAGTCAATGAGTTAATGCCTGCGAAGTGCTCAGATTGGAACCTGGCACAGAGTAAGTGTGCAAGTAAACGGTAACCATGGTAACCTGAAAACAAGACTTTTGCTCAGTAAATGGGGCAAGAAAGTGAAATAAACACAGAGGGCACATAGGAAGAGGGAATAGAGGAGGGGCAAACTGGCAGGGGCTATGAACTTGGCTTCGGGAGGTCAGTGGCTCTCTCTTGGCTCAGAGGAGGAGCCTCCCCACAGCATATAGTCTTCTGGGCCTAGGCGCCTGCAACTTAGCACCTGCTCAGCCCATCCTGGTGGTCCCCATTCACCCACTTGCTGAGCATGCGCACTGGACCACCACGCCGCACAACAAAAGACACGAATAGCTTCGGTTTCCTGAGTGCACTTTACTGCGGGATACCGCTCAGTGCTTGACATTTTAGGTTGAACCAAATAAAATAGCCGGTATTCGACCAGCCTTCATCCACAGAAAGAGCAGTTTACTGTGTGGTTCAACCTAATAGATGATTGTTTTCATCCTTGTGACAAGTTTGTAGAGGAGATACTATTATTATTATTTTGTGTGTGTGGCTGCAAAGACTGATGATCAGGAAGGTGAAGGAACCAGCCCAAGGTCACACAGCTGTAAGTGGCTGGATTTGAACCCAGGTCTGACTCTAAAACCCTTATGTTACAGGTTCCTTGCACTTAAAGGGTCACTCCAGTGGGGAGATGTGCACATTAAATGTGTCTCTCTGGGATTCCCCCTGAGCATCCCCTGAGTCCCCAGACAGGTTGCCCATAGTCCTTCAGACTCTGGATATGAGAGGCCTCAGCCTTCCGAGGATACCGAGGTCCTGCCATCCCTGCACATGGCCCCCCTGCCCACCAGGGCACCTGCCTTCACCTGGTCTGCTACTCCCCGAGGGGTGGGGGGCTTGTACAGGCTGTGCTGTCAGGGCTGTATTTGTGTTTCTTTGTTGCCCCAGGAGCTGCCCTCATTCTGCCCATCTTGTCCGTGGTCTTGGCCAACCTCTTACCAGTCTTTTCCTCCTTAATACCTCCCTCCAAGTTCAAATTTGTCTTTAATTCTCAGCTCATTAGCAGATCAAAGAGGACAGAGAGTCTCTGCTTCCCAGATACCCTCAGGCAGCCCCCTCTTCCTACTCTACAAGATGCCCTGCTTGGCTGGAGGCAGGGGACTCCCCCTTGTTGGCTCTTTGTGGAGCAGGAGGAAGGCTGGGACCGGGCTCCAGACTCCCTCACCCATAACTGGGCCAGAGATGCAGCTGGGGGGCACTGAGGCCGAGGGGCTGGGAAGCAGCGGCAGCCCCCTCCTCCTGGGGCTGAGCAGGACAAGGACAGTTAATTCCTCTGGTGTTATCAGCTGGGCACAGGCGCTGGTTGCATAGCAACCCAGATTGCTCTCTGTCTCCCGTGCTCAAAAAAAAAAAAAAAAAAAAAAAAATCAACGTTTTTCTCCAATTCCACATCAGTAAGATGGAAATGGGCTGGGGGCAGCCCAGACTCCCTGTCCCCAAGGGTGGCTCCTTTGCTGGAAGCCCCCATTCATCTCCCCTGGGGGGCTCCTCACTCTTCAGGCCTGCACCTCCCTCTTGCCTCAGCATGTCAGGTTGGGGGCGGGGGTAGTGTAAGAATTCACCAATCACCGCACAGCTGCAGCGTCAGGAGTCAGGTCTGGGGTTGAGCAGGGAAATGCTGAGCAGGCTTGGGATCTGGGTGACATGGTGTAAACTTGGGGAGCCCCAGGCGGTCCTGGCAATATATTTGATTTATTCATTCACTAAGAAATAGCTACTGAGCACTTTCTGGGTGTCATAACCCTAAACTCCGCACATTTGGTGGGTTAAGGAGAGCTGCAAATTCTTTGCTGCTCCTCCCATCAAGAGGTATAGTTTACTTCTTTTCCCCTTAAATCAGGGCTGGCTCTGTAGCCTGTTTGACCAATAATGTGACAATTCTGAAACTGAGTTCCAAGAGATCAGCAGCCTCTGCCTTGACCACTTGAAATGCTCCTTGAAGGCCAACCACCTGATGTGAGGAAGCTGGAGCAGCCATGTGGAAAGACCCTCCTGGAGTCTGTATGGTTGGCAACCAGGCGAGAAAGCCACATGATGCCATAAGCAGAAGAGTCACCCAGCCAAACCCTGACCACACCCTTGACCCACGGAATCACAAGCAAATACAACTATCCTCACATAAAGCTTGTAAATTTTGGAGTAGCCTGTTATGCAACAATAACCAAGACACCAGGAGAGCTGACTTTTTTATTCACAGACTCTCAGTTATCAACAAACATGCTTTTAGTACCTGGTATATGCAGGCCCTGTGCTAAGCTCCAAGACAAAATGCCACTTGAGAGAGCCGAAGCCTAAAGTGCTGAGGGGTTAGGGGTATCAGGAGATGGCACAGAGGCAGGAGAATGGAACCAAGAGCTCAGAGATAGGAGCGGATAACAAAATAGAAGCAGTTTGCCACGAAAGGGGTCAAGAAACGAAGTGGGGAAGGCAACTTCAGTTCCTGGCCAGACCACACAGGTTTGAATTCAGGTACCAACTCTGTTTATTTAGAAATGGCTGCCTGAATCATAATGGGAAAGAATCTGGGGCTAATAAGTCTGAGCTCCAGGGTAAAGAGAGCCGTGATTGATTAGTGATGTCTGCAGAGGGTAAGGTGAGGAGAACAGAGGCACATATATCATAGGTGTACTTCTTGAGCCCGCACAGTCTGCTGGCCTCTGTGACTAACTCTCCTGGGCCTACTTGGCTGTGGACTGAGTCAGGAAAGCAAGTTGCTCAGGTAGGTTTCATGGGGGCTGGAGCAGAGAGGACGCTTGACATGCATTCATATTTGAGACCTGACGTTACAGACCTCTGTGTAAACCAGGAAGGCAGCTGCAGAGGGTTTGCTTTTAGTTTTAGTTTGGTTTAATTTGTTGTTCATGTCTCCTAATCAATTCAGTTCAAAATTCCATTGTCTCATTCTGTGTACTTGGGCCAGACTTTCTTGACTCTTGCAGCACTTCAAAACCACCTGGCATTTTTGTTGTTTATTTTAATCCTGATCACAGGCAACAGGCTTGGGGTGGGGCAAAGGTGGGGTGTGTAGAGGGCATGGGATGGAATGGGAGGAAATGAGGCTGGGGAACTGGGTTCTTAAAGTGTGGTTCACATACCAGCAGCATCAGCAACTTGGGAACCTGTTAGAAACGGAAGTTCTCGGGCCTTTCTCCAAAACTACTAAACCAGAAACTGTGGAGGTGGGGCCAGAACTCTGTTTTAAACAAGTTCTTTAGATAATTCTGCTGCATGCTCAAATTCGAGAAGCTCTGGACTGGGGGAGGGGGTGCAGAAGGAAGGCGCCATGGACAGTCCGATGTGTGACATGGAGGCATGCCTGGAGGTCGGCTGGTCTAGGATTCCCCTTTGCTGCTCTGAAGTCTTCCCACTTCATGCAGACCCCTTGACAGAGGCTCACAGAAGGAGGCAATTTCCTGTCTCTTTGGGCACCACCTGCTTCTAACATCTGTCCTTGTCTCTCCTACTTGAGGACACTTTTGCCATGCATTACAGCATCAGTCACAGTGGCATAATCATGGGTAATTGTGACCAATTCCCTTATTCATGTGTCTGTGTTGTGTACAAGCATCACATCAAACCACTCCTGTGGTTCAGTCCCTGAGCCATGGTTTCTGAGAGATGGCCCACTTCATGCATGTGGTGACAGGAGAGGGTTCTGCTGACACCGATGGGTTTGCTGATGGGACAGTTATAGAGAAGGAACCTCCCGGAAGCACCCCAACCCCTTCACCCCAGTCTTTGTCTTACTAATTCAGCCCAGCCTTCCTGGGTTGCCAGTTCTTCCATGAAGCCCTCCCTGCTTGTCACTCTCCACCCCACCCCCACCCGACCCCCAACTGGAATATGCCTCCCCCATCACTATGAGCCTACTGCCCCCTCAACCTTCCCTATTATAGCACCTCTCAAGCTGTTCTCTAATCACCATTTAACTGTCTCTTTCTCCACCACAATGCCTGGACCTTGTGCATCTTACGCGGTGTAACATCCCCAATACCCTGCCCAGTGTCACGGCCATTCCAGCACCTGGTCATTCCAGTATCATGCCAAGGGATATATGAGCACTGTCTTTTAAAGTTGATAACAGCTCTATAAGATGCATACTGTTTTTATCCCCATTTTACAGATGAGTAGACTGAGGCACAGGAAGTAAAATACATTGTCTAAAGCCACAGGGCTGATTCATCACAGGCAGCCTGCCTCCAGCAGATAAACACATTTTGTTTTTGTTAGTATTGTTATCATTTTTGTTATTGTTCCAGGGAGGGAGACGAGGAAATGAGAAATTTTCCTGAATATTTTTATTGTCTCTGAAGCCTGCAGCCCACTCCTGACTGGTGGCTTGACATCCTGGGTACACTCCCTTCACTGAGGGACACTGAGGAAGGACCTGGCTGAGCTGAGTCTTGTCGGGTTCCAGGGACTGCTATATTTGGGGGACGAGGAGTAGTGTCTTTGCTTAGACCAGGCCGTGGTCCAGGGATCTTAAGGGGACTGTCGCTGCAGGGTTCAGGCTGGCAGCTCTAGGCACACAGCACCTTTCAGCTCCTCCGTGCTCAGGCCATAGCCATTAGGGCTGCAAATTAGCATCGAAATTGCCTTTTATTATTCACAGCTGGAAAGAGACCAAGCTGGCCCCGCCTCTCCCCATCCCCCTCTCAGTTCAGCAAGCAGCGGTTTGGCCTCCCTCCCCAGCCAGCAACACCTCTTGCCTACTGTCTCCAAAAGGCTGTACTCAGGTCCTCTTGACGGAGCTCAGGGCTCTTCTTGTCCCACAGTGCCAATCTTTAAATTTACCTTTCCCTGCCAAGGACAGCTGGGTGATTTGTAATCACATGAACAGACAGTAAACAAGGCCTTGCCGAAAGATAATTCAGCTTTCTCACCATAGTTAGATGATTTTTACTGTAACACAATCAGGGCTTAATTAAGAGAGAGGATTTACCCCAACTGTGTTGCAACTGCTGGGTCCTCTAGTTTATCTGTTAGAAACATAAAGACACAGTGGAGTAGTGGGTAAGGGGACTGAAGCTGAAGCCCAGCTGCTTGGATTGTTTCCCACGTGGCAGAGAGGGTGAACAGTGTCTTTCCTTTAGGGTTGTTGTGAGGTATAAAATATATATGCCGGGAGCCTAGAATGGAACAAGCACTAGGTGTCTGCCCTTGCAATGTGTGTGTCTTCTACACTGCACTTAGGAGGGCATTTCTGCAGTGATGATCAGTGAGATGCTCCTAGGCCAGTCACCATCACAGGACCCAGGGATGACGTGCTCTCTTGTCCTTGGTTTCCACTTGAATTGGACAGTGCAGCCCTACAGTGCCGGCTGCTCAAAGCCTCAAGCTGGATTTGGGGTGAGGAGGAGGAGGGGTGGGGGAGCAGGAGAACCTAAGACATTCCTGGTACTCAGCTGGGTACTTGAGAGAGGGGCAGGGAGCAAGAAAGAGGCAGCCCCTGTTCTTTTTTTTTTTTTTTTTTTTTGCTTTTTGGTATGTGGGTAGCTCCCTGGCTGGGAATCGAACCCAGGCAGCAGCGCTGACAGCGCCAGCACCGAAGCCTTAAGCCATTACACCATCAGGGAACTCCCCCCCTGTTCTTATGAAGCTTTACAAAACACACACACACACACACACACACACACACACACAACTAATTACAAGTTTCCATACTGCCTTGGAAGAGAAGGACATGAACAGGGTACTACAGAGACAGATGGGAAGGTGGTGAGGGGTGAGGGAATTCCACTTCGGATAGGATGGTCAGGGAGGACTTCTCGAAGGAGGTGATGTTTAAGCTGAGAGGGAAGGAGCCAGTCATGCAGAGAATAGGTCGACAGCTTTCCAGGCAGCAGGACCAGCAGGTGCAAAGACCTAGGGACAGGAAAGCGATTGGTTTGTCCAAGGAACAAAAAGGAGGTCACTGAATGTGTGGGGCACAGGAAGGGGAGCCGAGGTACGCCGGGATGGGCTTGGGGCAGTGGCAAGGCCGGATCGCACGGGGACTTAGGGGCCATGGGGAAGCGTCGGAGTTTTCTAAACCCTGGGAGTCAGCAAGGGTGACCTCACTCCAGTTCCCTGAAGGGACAATGCATGTCCGGCAGTACAGGAAGTTGGGCCCAGGCTGGCAGGACCTTGGGGCCTTTGGGGATCCCAGGCTGCGCCCTGTCCTCCGATCGCGGGTCCCTAGCGCCTCTCCCTCTCCGCTGCCCACTTCTCCAAGTGCTGGGAGGGCGGGGACGCTCACGACGCCTCCTGCCATTGCTCAGTCACGGCGCTCTCGTTTCCCCCAGCAGTTCATTTCCCGCTCCGCGCCGGCCGCCACACACACGGCGGCACTGTGACTCGTCCGCTCATCACCGCGGAGCGCTCGTCGCGCAGCCGGGAGGGAAGGACGCAGGCTACCCGCCTCACCACCCGCCTTCGCAGCTGTCCCCCGGAACCCCCTCCTAGACCCGAAACCCAGTTCCAGGCCCGCGCTCCCTCGACCCCGGGGCCTGCAGCGAGCGCCCTCCCCGCGCAGGCGCAGAGCGTGCGCAGCCGGGGAGGACCCGGGACAGGGGCGGGGGGCGGGGCGACCCTGCTCCCGCTGCGGCGTCGGCCTCGGCCCTTTGTCTTCGCGCCTCCCGGGCTCTTGGGGCGAGCCGCGCTGCGATGCCTGTGCTCCCCGGCGTAGGCCCGGCCCAGCCCCTTCTCCTGCTCGGGGTGGCGGTGGGAAGGGGCTTCTAAGTTGAGTTCTGCCCAGTTCTACGCTTAGACCCGGGAGTCTGGTCTCCCGACGTCCCGCCCAGGGCGCGCCGGCTCCATCGGTTCCTTCATTCAGGGCGGACATCCATTTTTAAGATTCAGGTGGTATTCTCAGGCGCTTTGGAAGCCCCACAGCAGGACCCCCAAACCCAGCCTGTGGGATCCGAGACGGCCTCCTGGAGGAGGAGAGTCCACAAGGCCCGGCGCCGGGGTGGTTGGGGTTAGGTCTCCAAGGCCCTGGAATTCAGGCACAGGACCTGGACTTTATTCGAGGGCAGCAGGGATCCGCGGGGAGACGAGAGGTGGAGGTGGGAAGGGGGTCTTGATCACATTTGTGTTCTAGAACGATCCCTTTGGTTTGGGGGGCTGGAGGGGTCGGGAGGTGAGGCCAGAGGACCAGGGAGGCGCCTGCTGTTGTGCAGGAGGGAGGGGATGTTGTGACCTGGAAGGGGTGGATATGAGGGGCAGAAGGAAAGAGAAGAAACTCGACAGAACTCGTGGCTAGTTAGGTTTGGGTGCGGGAGGAGGGGTTGAGGACACCTCAGGATCGTAGCTTCGGTGACCACTCCTGAGAAGCAAAGAAGCAGCAGGGCATTCCCAACCGTTGCCCATACCCTCCTCCGAACCCCACCCACTGTTTTTTCTCCGGTGATGATCACCCGAAGTTGTATGTGGACTTGTCCATTGGTTTCTTGTCTGTCTTCCCCACTAGACTGTGAGCTCCCTGAGGACAGGGGCTTTGTTCTGTTCTCTGCGGGATCCCCAGGACCTGGAGTGGCACTGGCTGATACTTGTTGAATGAATGAATGAGGCAGCGTAGGGACCAGGCCCTGCAGGTTTATCACTACTTCCTGGGCCCAGAACTCAGTGGCCATTTCTTCTGTGAATGAATGGATAATGGATGGTCGCTTCAAAATCCCAGGTAAAATCTGGAGTCGGAATGTGAGAGGAGGTGCCATGAGATAGCATCAGGCTCATAGATGAATAACAGCCTGTGTTTACTGAGCTCCTCCTTCACCCCAGGGCTGTGTCACCTGCTGCAATAATTCATCTCATTTAGTCCTTGCATCAACCCTATGAAGTAAGCACTGTCGGTGGCCCCATTATACAGATGAGGAAACTAGGGCTTAAAGAGGTGGAATAATGTGCCCAAATTCACAAGGCTATTAAAGTGGTAGGATCAGAATCTAAACCTGAGAAGTTGGATGCAGAGGCTACACCATTACCAAGTCACAGCACAGTAGGTGACTGCTATTACTTGTTGAAAAGGGTCAGAGGCATCCTCACAGCCACATGCAAGGCTCCCCAGCTAAGATGACACTTTCCCAAGGGATCAGAGGGCCCTTGTTGCCTCCAGCCAGACCCGGAAAGTCAGCACAGGTCTGAGTGAGAGGAAACACTGGCACCAAGTCCAGCCTCGGTCTCCCCTGGGACCATCTCTCCACCTCATGTGAATTACAACACTTAATCTTCACAGCAAACTCAGTGAAACCCTGTTAGTATTGCCCCATTTTCCAGGAGGAGGAAGTAAGGCATAGTGAGTCCACCAGCTTATCGAAGGCCACACAACTATTATGTGGGAGAGCTGGTGTCCAAACCCAGGCAGGCAGACTCCATGCCCCATGTTTTGTGCTTCCTCTGTGCCTACGGCAGCGGGAGGCCAGGTGCAGCCAGGGCAGCCTAACCAACTGTTGTTTATGCCCAGTGAGGGCTGCCTGGTGAGGCTGGGGCAGTGTTTGCTCTTTGGCCATCCTGCCTCTGCCCAGTGATGAGGCAGCCTCTGGGAGCATCATCAACCCAGCCAAGGCTGAAAGGAGATAGTAATCCGAGTCCTCCGTCCCCTGTCATTGGACATCCTGTATTCAATCACCCACATATTCATTTTTTCTAATCATTCTCTTCTTGACTGTGATAAAGTCATTTTTATAGCACCAGGAACGTGCATTTCATTTGAATTAAACGTGCTAGAGTCAGTCAGTTTTGTTGGAGAATCAGGCTGATAAAGGAGGACATATTTCAATGGTTGCCTTCCTTTTAACTGCTTGTTCTCCACGACACTATTATGAGTTTCATTCAGTGAATGTGTGTTTGTGACAATCTGTGTACCCATTTCTAGAACTCTGGATGCTAAGGAGGGCCACCTGAAAGCCTGTCTATAGAAAGAGTATCAGGGTTTTCCCACCTAGCAAGGGTCCCTGTGTCATTTCTCATTACCTGTCCCATTCCCAATTCAAAGCCCTCCCAGAGGGCTGTGGAGTATAGTAACTGAAATAACGAATTCTAAAGCTAGACTCTGGGTTCTGAATCACATCCCCACCACTTATTAGCCCTATGACCCTGGGTAAGCCTCAATTTCTTCAAGTGTAAAATGTTGAGACTAGCAAGGATTAAATGAGATAATGTTGCATCTCCAATCCTCAGTAATGTGCCTGGTATGTAGTAAGCATTCTTTCAAATAATATTTATTGTTCTAGATCTCCTCAAAACCTACAGAATAGTAGCCAAGTCCCCTATATGGCATCTAATGCCTAATCACCTCCCTAGAGTCATTTGAAATAATCCCTCTTCCCAAGGTCCTAAGGTCATTCAGAACCACTTGCCAAATGTCATGGCTTCCAAACAGTGTCCAGTTGGTTTGCACATTTGCTCACATCCTGTTACTTCTTCCTAAAATGTGTTTCTCAGTGCTGCCCCCCTGGAAGGCACAGCTTTCAGACCCACCCCTGGCATCACCTCCTCCATTAAATTCATACTTACTGCCTGACCCTCCAGCCCCAGTGGATCTACTAACTGGTTACAGTTGCATCAGTTACCCAGGCAAGGCCAGTAGAAGAATCACCCAATCAGCAGAATTACAATGAATAATTGTTGCATGCCTCTAGGTTTTGGGAGTGGTTTATTATGCAGCAATAGACAACTAATACAAGCTCCTTGAAGCCAGCAACAACTGACTTCAATTCATCTTCATCTTGACCATTGTCATGTAAGGAAAGTACAGAGGTTACTCCTAGAACCACTGATGAGTCCAAAAGACAATGAATACCCTGGCTTGTCCCATCTCCAGGCTGTAGCTGGGATCAATGAGGGGCCTCCCCTACGTCATCCCTTGAAGGACCTGGTAAGAATGAGAACTGTCTTGTGACAACGTGGATGGACCTAGAGGGTACTATGCTAAGTGAAGTAAGTCAGACTGAGAAGGACAAATACCCTATGAGCTCACTTTTATTTGTAATCTAAAGAACAAAATAAGCAAACAAAGCTGCCTCATAGATACAGAGAGCAAACTGATGGTTGCCAGAGGGGAGTGGGGGTGGGGGGCTGAGTAAAAAAGGTGAAGGGATTAAGAAATACAAACTGGTAGTTACAAAGCAGTCATGGGCATGTAAAGTACAGCACAGAGAATATAGTCAATAATATTGCAACAACTATGTACTAGAGGGGTACTAGAGTAATCATGGGGATCATTGAATAAATTATATAAATGTCTAACCACTAGGCTGTACATCTGAAACTAATATAAAATAATATTGAATGTCAATTGTAACTGAAAAAAAATTTTTAGAGTTAAAGAAAAAAAGAATGAAAACTGTCTGAGTATACCTACTAACAGGTCAATGGCAGACACCATGAGCTGCCTAGGGTGCTGTGAACACAGTATCATTCTCTGTTCCTGGCCCCACCTGCCCCAGGTCACCCTGCTCAACTCCTACCATATACGTGACAACATCTGTTCAAATTAAATTTAAGTAGAATGTTTGCATCTTTCCCCTCCCTTCTCCCTTCCACCCTCCCTCTGACCATTGTAATAAAAATCCAGCTTTATGTAAATACCCTATCCTCCAAGTAATAAATGCCATTAGCTGAGCCTGTCTGAGCAACAACGGGCTTTTAAACATCCATTTGAAGATCTTTGAAAGCTCTCATGAGGCTCTTGCTCATAATTCACTAAGTGGGAGTTGGTAATAACTGTGTTAAATGGCCAGGCCCAGAAATTCGCAGAAGGTGTGTCTGTTTGTGCGTTGTTGTTGCTGGTGGTGGGGTGTACACTGAGAAGAGGATGCTCTTCCTTCCATGCTGATCGGTTATTTATTTTTAAGAGTGCCCCTGGGGGCTCACAGTCCTTTGATGAGCTACTAATGAAAGAGCAAGATCTGACAATTAATTTCCACAGAGTTATTATTTATTGTTTTGGCAACAATTCTCTGAAAAGCCTTAACACTCACCTTTACTTCCCAATGTTTGAAGGGAGCCATGAATTGAGGGGAGAAAAAGATTCTATTTGTTTGTTCATTAGTCATGTATTGATCACCTACTGTGTGCCAGCCACTGCATTAGATCGAGATATACCCCTGCCTTCGGGGATCCCTCAGTCAGGTGTGTGTGTGGGGGTGGGGGGCAAGACTGGTAAATAAATAGGAAGTTACAATGCAGTATGATACATACTGTGAAGGGGATGATGTAGAGGGCTATGGGAGTGTGCTTGGGGCACATAACCCATACGTAAAGAGTCAGGGAAGGCTGCCACGAGGAAGAATTCTTAATGATCACCTAGAGTTAGCAAGATAATAAGAAAACGGGGAAAGAGAATGCTCTAGGAATAAAGGATTAACTTGTTCAAAGACTCTGAGAAGAGGAATAGCCATAAATTTTTGGCAAGGAGATAGAATACTAAGAATTCTCAGTCACTGCTGGTGGGAGTGTAAATTGGTACATTTTAGAAAACAGCTGGGCATTATCAAGCAAAGTGGGAGATATGCAAGCTCCTTAACCCATCAATTCCATTTCTTTCTAGAGATACTGTGTATATGATATTAGGAGACACATAAATAATCATAGCAGCATGTTTTATAGTAGCCAACTGGAAACAACTCAAATACCCATCCACAGTAGAAAGGTGAGTTGTAATCACACAACAGAATACTATACAGTAGTGAAAATGAATGAACTATGCCTATACAAAACACGAATAAACCTTTCTTATACTGACACCAAAGAATACATGCAACATAAGTTTATTTATATTAAAAGAAGACAAAACTAAAACATCATTTGGGGATGCAGACAAAGGTGGTGAAGCTATAAAAGAAAGCAAAGAAATGATAGACTATAGCAGGTGGAATAGTGATTTATTTTAGGGAGAAGATGAGGGCACGATTCAGAGCATCACATGGGGAGTTTCAGGCAATGTTCTACTTCTTGATTTAAGTGGTAGTTACACAGTCGTTTTCTTTAGAATTATTAAATAACTGTACACACTTATAAATTTTTCCACATGTGTGGTATATTACATAATTTCTGTTAAAGGGGCAAACGAGAAAACATCACTGTAGCCTCAGTCCCTGGGTCTCTACTCTGGTTACATCCGTAAGAAGCCTGGTGTGCTGATGTGAGGGCTGGAAGCGGCTCTCAAGGACGGGAGCCAGCATCCTGCATTGGTGTGTGTGTGTGTGTGTGTGTGTGTGTGTGTGTGTGTATGGCGCGCATGCACACATGTGCGCGCACGCATGCACTAGCATGTGCAGCCATAGACAACTGTTACAATGATGATACCAGGGCTTCCTGGGACCTGATGTCCTTGGGAGTTCCCTTAGACCATTTCCATGGAATATGGCATAGCTTCTTCCACATGTCACGTCAGGTTTCTACACATGTATGCAAACACAGTCTCCAGAGAATCCCAGCTGGGCTTGGGTGTCAGTTGCACAGGTTTGAAAGGAGTCAGGTGATACTCTGGGAGAACCTGGGGAAACATAGGACATTGCTTTGTCTTTTCACCTACAAGTTCCCAGGGTGGGCTAAGATCTGAGGGTACATCTGGTTGTGAAATCCAACTTCAGGAACTTAAGTCTCTCTCACGTGGGCTCTAGAATGCACATCACCATGAGGATCTGGTGTGGTTCTGGGTAACTCTGAATCCTTGACATAAATTGATCTTAATGTAGGGTGGAGGAAGGATGTGGGTGTCCCATGGTGGTCAGACCTAGGAAGGATCTATGTGATCCCTTGAGTTCAGCCCTTAATACTTCTTGGCTCTTGATTGAGTCTAAAGTCACCTTTATAATTATTCACTTGTAAGAACAATACATTCTTTTGGAACAAGCCATACAATATGGAAGTGAAAATAAAGTATTATAGCTTATAATTTCATCCTGTGAGGAAATTAATATTAATAGCCTGGTATATTTTCTTCAACATGTCATGCCAGGTTTCTACACATGTATACAAACACAGTCTGGGACTGCATTCTTTTTCTTTTTCAAAAATTGGGTAATATTATATCATTACTCTGTAACTTGACATTTCACATCACAGTATATCACAGATATCATTCAAGATGATTCCTTCCAGATCTAATAGATTTTTTCAATAACTGTGGAATATTTATCAGTTTGGATATAGCATAATTTATTCAACCAGTCTTTTGTTGATAAGTTTTTAAGCAATTTCTTATTTTTGCCACTAACAATAATGTTTAATAAATATCCATTGCTTATATCCATAATTCTGATACTTTTTTCTGTAGAATAGATTCTCAAAGCCAAATTGCTAAGTGCAAAAATGCACTTTTCAATTTTAATAGATTATGACAGATTACTTTTTCTAAATGTTATAGCCATTTACACTTCCACCAATGACATAAGGAATTTTATTTTTTGTCCACTCCTTTTCTCATGCTGGTTTTTATCAGCTCACAGGCTTTCCTCCCCCAATACTACAAGCAAATAAGCAAAAGAAGAAAAAAAAAACAGAAATCAAAACAAAGAAACACTACCAAAAAATAACCCTTTTTGTTATTTTGATTTGCACTTACCTGGTCATTAAGGTTGATTGTCTTCTCAAATGTTTGTTTGTCATTTGTATTTTCTTCTCCAAGAAATGCTTGTTCATATGCTATTCTTCTTTGTATCTGGTGGTTGCTCTTTTTATTATTGATTTGCAGGAGATCTTTGCATATTAAGAGTATTAACCTGTCGTGTATCACACAAACATTTATTTTTAAAGATAGAGAAGTTGTAACACAGAGGAAAAGTGAGTTGCCCAACACTAGGATGCAAGTGTCAGAGCTGGACAGGGTCACACTTCTAGATTCCCTGCACAGGGTTTCATCTCTGGCCATTCCCATAGCTTAAACCCTTGTGGTAAAATTTCTGGTAATTGCTAGAACAAATTTTCTCAGAGTATGATCTTCCTTCACCAGAATCATCTGGTGCTTCATTAAAATTCAGATTCTAGGGCCATACCCAAAACCTACCGAATCAGAATCTCTAGAATATCCAAGGAAACTGCTAAGAGTTTTAAAAATATTTTTTGTAGTTATTAAAGTTAGAGAACCATTATGCTGAAAGCTCAAAGTCCTTGCACAAAAGGCACTGTCTGGGAAGATAGGGTGGAGCAGTCAATGGGAAAATGATATATTATAGTAACCTTCCTCCACCACTCTTCCCACCAGCAGCTGGAGGGAGAGACCTTAAGTCTGAAGCATGAAAACAGAGCTATCACCAAGGACCTGTGGGCCTCATGCTGCCCTTAAGCCAAAAGCAAGCTCTTGTGGCAATAGAGGTGAATCTAATATATCACTTTCTTGCTGGTATAAAGGTGTAAATGTCAATTTCTTTTCATTTTTGTGAAGATTTGACAAAGCACTTAGAGAAACACCCTTTTTAATCAGCAAAGCCGTCAGAAAGATCACAGGGTGGTAAGTGTGCCATATCCTATCTGGGCTTTGGGTGGGTTTGAACATTGCACTTTTAATTAAAATTGGCATTTCTGAAACTGGGGTTGGAGCTCGCGGTTTTGCTGGGGAATTGCAGACGGTAAGGCAGATAATCTGAGAGGGAGGTTTAAACGAGCAAAGAGGAAAGCTTGTGTATGAACAAGAGGCTCTTGTTTAAATAATGAAGCCGAGAAAAGATAATGTAAAAATGCCTTTGTCTGTGTTTAGTTAGGTTTCCTCGGAGACCCACATAATTGTAGCGGAGCTGTCCGGGGTGCTGACGGCTGGGTGAGAGGAGCTCTTTGTCAGTGGGAAATGTCTGGCCCGTCCTTCTCAGTCCATCAAATTTGGCCTCTTTCATCAGTTTCTTTCCAGTCAATGACAAACACACTGTCTAACACTGCCAAGTGTTGTGCTGCAATATCATGTATTCATTTGATCCACAAAGTTACTGATCACCTATTATACATGGTGGATGGCACTCGGAAGAATGGAAAAAAATGTCAACCCAGAATCATCAGATACTGCTCTGAGATGTTGCATTGAATCTCAAAGTTGATATTACTCCAATATTTGAGGGTGTTGTTAACCAGTAAAGATTAAAAACAATCAAGGAAATTTCAAGTACTAAAGACATTTAAGAACATCAAATACCAGCTACTCTCTCCATGTTTTAATAAAAAAAGGAAAATTTAAAACTAAAAAAGTAGAAATGCTATAATCTCAGAATACAATATTTATTTAAAATGACTTTATAGAACTCACTTTTCTGTCCTTATTTTTTACATTTCACTGAGAGCCACAGAATATTTCATCATGCATTAGCATCAATTTCAAAACTGGCATTTGGGAGTGATTGATCCCATCATCCAGGTCCTCAGAAAGTAAACAGAACCCCTCCATAAACATCCTGATCAGAAGTCATCTAACTTCTGAGTGCCCATATGGCCTCCATGGTTAACTTGTTGGACAGTCTTATTAGAAAGTTCTTCCTCTTTCCATAGTTATGGTGCCTTAAATATGGGTGAGGAGAGCATCTGTGGGAGTGGGTGGAAGGGGATGGAATTACCACTTGTTGAGAACCCACTATGTGCTGGAATTCTGACTGTGACACATTATATACTTACTTTATTCCACATAATCTTATTTTCACTCTCACTTTGTGGGGTGGGCATTATTAGCATCCCAGTTTGGGGATGGGAAATGCATTACATATAAGAATTTAATTGGTAATAAAATGGATTTTCAAAGCTTAGAAATAGTTGAAAAACAGAAACGGTGAACAACTTTTAGTATTTAAGATGGAAGATTACACTTTAAAAATCTCACTTTACAGAAGTTGATAATTTATAATAGTGTATATTTAGGATTGAAAAGTAAAACCCATACTGATTATTTCTGCAGTAAAGGAGTTGACTGGGAGTCTTATAGGAAAAACCTTCTCTATTTTGATCGGGGTGAAAATTTATCAAACTGGTAATACACTCGATATTATTACACTTTACTGTATGTTAGTTACACCTGGATTTTATTTAAAACCCCCCCAAAAATGTGAAAGTCAATCTTCTGTTTTGGATTAGGGATACCAAGTCCCTACCAAGTAAAGCCTCTTGAGACCATTGTGCTTTGTGTGAATTCAAGCCAGAGAGTATTAACTTGATTCTAGTTCATATGAAAAAGATTTGAAAGTTTTAGTTGACCAAAACTCAAGAATGTCAACCAAGCGATTCAGCTAGTATCAAAAGAATGCACAACTCAAAATTTTAATGGTAAAGGCATAGTGCCCCCACAAAAGGAAGCAGTAGACACCTAGCTTAGCAATCATTACCCCATCAGACTGGCTAATTTTTTAATGTATTAATGAAACTGACAAATTTTTACTTTGCAAAGTGCAGGAAGGAAGGCAATGCAGCCCGGACTTTGGAGTAATGCTAGCTTGGGTTCGAATCTCAGATCTACCAAGGACATGTTGGATGATCTTAGGGAAATAACATCACTTCTCTGAGTTCAGACTCCTCATCTGTAAAATAGGAAGACTAATAGTACCAGCATCAAAAGGCTATTGTACTAACTAAATGAGGTACTGTATGTAATCTACTTGGCACAATGCCTGACATAATAACCCCATGTCAGTGTTAGTTATTATTAGTGGTATTAGTAACCATTAATTCTAGGGTGGGACCTCATTGTATGTCATCTCCATGAGATTCCTGAGGAACTTCTTTTTTGAGGAGCTGGGAAAGTTGTGTAAACATTTGCCAAGAGAACCAAGTTGCCTACCACTCCCCCAACCCCCACTGACCTAGAGATACCCCAGAATTCACATGGTCTCATTTCTCTGCATGAGCTGCTGAAATCAATGTCCTAGGCAGTGAACAAGGAAGGGCAGGGGGCTGTGCAGAAGAGAGAAGATGAAGAAATCGAGAAGCCAGCATAGCAACGACAGGAGCTCATTGACTTCCTCTCCCCAAGGGCCAGCTGGACCAGCTGGGGAGGCCTGTCATTAACTCTCTTTATTGTCTACATTTTCTGCTTCACTGGCTCATCTGAGAAGGCAATGGGACCAGCTTTAAGTCACTCTTTGTATGGACATTGCTTCACTGGCTTCTGGAACTAGGAAGAGCTGGAATCACGGAATGCCCAGGAGACATTCAAATTCATGAGATGGGAAAGTGGTGTGCATATAACTTGAGGTTTGTCCAGGAAACTCATCCTAAATGGATCATGGTAGTTCCCACCCATCCATGCCTTCTTCTGAGCCCCAAGTCTCCTACCACTGCTATTTAGAGGATCAGTCTTGTCCTTTCTGGCCAGACTCAGAGCTTACCTTTTGCATTTAAAAAATGTGTTATATGGTATTCCCCCCATAAGGGGAAGGGCAATATGGCATGGACTTTGCGTGTAGACATTAATGTGCTGCTTACTAGTCATGAGACTTTAGACTTCAGGCTAGTTACTAAGCTGCTCTCACATTCCATTTCCTCATTTGTGATATGGGGGATGTAATAGCACCCTTGTCACAGGTTACTGGGCGGATGATGTGAGTTGTAGCATGGCACAGTAAAATAACTTCATTATTGTTGCTGTCACTTCCTTCAAGTTTCTTCTTTGGCTACTCTTGGTGTGGGTTAGCTAATTGCCCCAAGTCCTGCTTGTCCATGGTCAGAAGGACTTTTTAGTGTCACTCACCCTTCCTTGGCCAAACGGTCTTTTCTGCAACAACTGGGCAAGTTGGAAAGTACAGACCCAGAAATGACACACTATTACTTGGCCTGCGAAAGAGTTCTCTGTTCCTTTCCATCATCATTCTCTCCCTTTCCTGCTCTCCCTCTGTCCCTTCCTCCCTTCTCTCCATCTCTTAGTAGAAAGCGTCACAATGCCCTGTTCTCGGTGCTGACTTACTTTTCTCCTTTAATTGTTGTAGATGGGGAAGGAAACCATGCGAATGAAAAGACAAGATTGCCCCACAGTTAGAGAGGGTTGAAGCTGGGGACATTTCCCCAGCTAGGTTCTGTGCCTTTGGTATGGCCAGCGTTGTCACAGTGCCCTTACAAAAATGCCCTGAGATGCTGACCTGGGCCAGAGATGCCAGCCTAGATGCTCAGGGCACAGGTGCCTTATCTGGCTGCCCCAGGGACTGCTGTTGGCAAAGTGATGGCTCCACTGGGAGCCTGAAGGTGGAGCCCAAGCAGGATACACGGCCAGAGATAAGGCCAAGAACAGATTCCCTTTGGCGCTCAGGTGCTGTTCATCTGAAATCGACAGTCCCACAGCCCTGGCCGGTGACAGGCACAGGGTGATAACAATGCCATACGATCAGCAGCCTTGGAGGACAGGCTGTCACTGGCTTCCAAAGATAAGGGAACAATGAGCAACCCCTCCACTTAGGGAGGGGGCTTGCACAGAGCCTCCAGGGCAAAACAGCAGGAGCTGAAGCTTGTCTCTGACCCCTACCCCTTACCAGGGCCCCCTCCCCCCAGCAGGACCCTGGAGTCCCCTCCTGTCACCCACAGAACCCTGGTTCCCATTATGTGCCCACTCTTCTGACCCCTGCTCTCTGGAGTTAATCATGTTATCTCCAGAGCAGGTGTTAATGGATGGAAACAGACAAGGGGTTCCCTTCCCACCTCCCTGCCCTACAGAGGCTGTTGAGGGAGTGAAGTGGTGGGGGAGGGGGGCCGGGACAGAGTCCTCTCCAGATGGCTTATCCAGGCCCTGGACTCAGCATTAACAACTGCTCTCTATGATCAGACCCCTCAAGTCAGCCTCAGAGGCCAAACTGGGGCCAGCCTAGGACTCTTGAGCCGTCAGGAGGGTGGGCATGGAGGGAATGTGAGCAGCATTTCCTGGTGTTTTCCCTTCTCACCCTCACGGGGCAGATGAGGAAACGGAGGCACACAAGAGCAAAGCAGCTTCCCCATGGCCACACAGATAACAGGCGCCAAAGCAAGAAGTTGAACCCAGGCAATCTACAGAGCAGTGCTCTTCACCACCGCAATCGGCACCAGCAGATGGGGTGTAGATGATATTGGGTGTGGGAGTCCCCAAGTTCTCCTGAGAGCATTTAGAGTGAACACTGCAGAACACCCACATGTGAGGGCAGCAGCCAAGGGAGCACGTGGGAAGGAGATGGGAAGGGCAAGCCGGGAGGCAGGAAAAGAAGCAGATGGGTGTGCGCTGATATCGATGTGGGAGGACAGAACTGGGCCAGAAGCTGCACAAGCCACCAAGTGGTTGAGGAGCATGACGACTGCATTAGGGGCCCTGGATGAAGCCATCGGGGAGGTCGTGAGTGGGTCCCAGACACAGTGGATTGGGAGATGGTGGGGGATGAGGCTTCAGGTGGGGGAGACTGCTCTTAGGAGATGCTGATTGTAAATGAAGGGGGAGGCAGGGTGGTGAGTGCAGGGAGAGAGGGAGGAGGGCCAGCCCGGCACACCATGAGGGGTCCGGGTCAGATCCCAGCCCGGGCCCCCACCCCCTTCTCAGGCCACGCCGAGCAGAATCTGCCTGCAAAGGCCTATTCTCCATTCCAGAAGGAAACCCCATCCCCGTGAGTGCCAAGAGAGGCCTGAAGACACAAATATTTGCTTGGCTCCTGCCCTTCTTGTTCAAATAGGGTACTCGCTGTGGGGCTGAAGGCTGGCTGCTGTGGCAAGGAAGTGAGGGATCAGTGAGGAAGGAAGAGTGCGAAGGGGGAGCAATTGCTCTTGGGGCCACTAGTGAAGCCCTCCCAGGCATCCACTAGCTCAACAACACAGCCGAATAACACCCGTCTCCTTTACGAGACATCTGTTCAAACAAAGCCAACCTTTCCTCTCCTATCAGTCTCCGTGGCACCCCCGTGCCTGCCCTGCTCTGTCTGTGGCTGCATCAGTCCAGTTGGGTTTTGTGCTACCATCTCTCTGTACCCAGGCTGTGAGATGGCGTGTTATGTCAGCAGGGTGTGTTGTTATGTCATGGCCATGGCCATGTGCTTTTCTGAGGCTGGGCCCTGTGTTGGTTTCTTGGTTTCTTTTTGCCAGTATGTAAGGGCTGTGTGTGCTGTGACCTGAGTGTGTGTGTGTGTGTGTGTGTGTGTCTTGCTGTGCAACTATATTGTGCGGTGTGTGGCTATGTCATCGTAAGACTCTAAAGTGTCTTTTTCCATTTTGTGACAATTTGTGCCCCTGTGTTATTGTGAGTTGTATGTTGTTGTGTGTGATTTGGTGGTTCACTGTGAGATAGCTCCTTTGTGTGTGTGTGTTTGTGTGTGCACACACTGTAAAATTATCACAGAGTTTGTACATAGCTGTATTATGCCATCTGGTCACATACAAGTGTACTTGAATGGTGGTATGACTGTGCAACCCTGTGAATTGGGTATTGTGCTACACAGAGTGAACTCATGTGCCACCACGAGACACTGTTTCAGTGGGGCATCTTGTGTGACTGCTGATGTGAACGGTGGACCTAAATCTCTGATTTCCCTGCCCAGTGGACCAGGGCCAGCCCGAGGAGCATCTGGTCATATGTGGCAGATGTGACTGGATGGTAGCTGGGGCAGGGCATCACTTCTAAATCCTAAGATGGGTCCATCAAGGGCAGAGGCAACAGCCAAGAGGCAGCCAGCCCAGGAGCTGGACAAGAGGAGCCTGGAGAGAAGCGAGGTGGTCAGGTGGTGGCCAGGGCAGGGCCTGCAGATTCCAGAACAGACCAGCAAACCCCTGCCGCCAGCAGGATGTAGTGGGGTAGACCAGCAGCTTCCACACACATCAGAATCACTCGGGGTATGCGTGTAAATGCAGGTTCTTAGGCCCAGAACCAGAGGTTCTGCTCGCGTAGGGATGGAGCAGGGCCCTGGTGTCAAGATTTTAAACAAGAATCCTGGCTAATCGGGACCACGCTGTACGACAGCACTGCATTCCGGGCATGCTATGAAACGACGCTGAGAGCATGAGGCACGGCAAGGACCTCGCGGTGAAAGGTGGAAAGCCAAAGAGGAAAAAGGCAGAGAAGAGGGAGGAGAGGGAGAGGGGGATGGAGCAGGGCTCGTCGGTTCCCTGCAAACGTCTCCCCGGTCTCCATTCCGGCTGCGCCCAGTCCTGTGGGCTCTTCCCCCAGCTCGGCCGGGGCAGCCCGAAGTGCCCCAGCGGCCCTCAGCCAAGGACGGGTGGGAGTGGGGAAGAAGAGGTCGGCCCCTCCTTTCTTAGCTGGTCCAGTTCGAGGTGAATTCTGCACTGCCTCCCAGGGGTCCCCAGCGGGACTGAACCCCAGTTGTCCTCAGCAAAACCTGCTCGATAACCACCCCCTCCCATTTGTTTTTTGGCTCCCTTCCCTTCCCCCTCTCACTTGCTCTCCTGCTAGTGCTTTCTGGAATCACCTGCCATCTAGGAGTTCCTAGCACCCCACATCCTGTTGGCTTCTTGGGGATCCCAACCTCACACAGGTGAGGAGAAGGAAACCCAATGCTTCTCAGTGTGAAGAATCAAGGGGTGCTGGACAGAGCTGAACAGCAAAGAACACCTGGGAGAGGGGAGTCCCTAACCCCGGACCCGTGCTTTTGGGGGGAGGGGCTATAGCTGCCTGCTTATGGCCTCTGAGGAGCAAATGGTGGAGGTTCTCACAATGTACCCCCTTCCTCTGTGGTCTTGAGGTGACTAATTCATTTGATTGATCCTTGGAAGTCTCCACTTCCAAAATGTTGTTCTTGAAGCCACCGTCTATGGCCCCCAGAGCCTGGCAGCCAGCAGGGACACCTTTAGGGGCCACTCTAGTCTCCCCTGCTGAAAGCGCCAGCAGCTCCGGTTCCGGAAGCTTCCTTCCCGCCCATCTGGATGGGACCCCTCTGCTCAGACTGTTCGCAGCGGGCTCTGCGCTGTCGGACGCTGCGGCTCTCCGGTAACCCACCGGCCTCTGGGCAGCCCCACCACCTGCTCCGGCAGGCTCCTGCAGGAATGTCCCCCAGAAAGACCCCTCTGGGGGGTCCCAGCTGCCCAAAGGTCAGCCGCGGTGAGGAGAGTTCGGGCTTTGTTCTGGGGTCACAGCATAGGTATTAAGGGGAATTATTATCAAATGAGGAGGGGAGCAGGTGATTCTCCAAGAGAAGGGCTCTGGGGGCACAAAAGCCCCCCCAGTCTACAGGACCGTGACTGCCTCCCCTCCACCTCGCTTTCCAGAGGATGGAACTGGCTGCTCAGAGATGGCAGGTGTCTTGCCCAAAGTCACACAGCAGCAATGGGAAAACCAGGCCAAAACCCCACCGTCCTGGAGCTCTGAGTCCAGGATGCTTTCCCCTTTACTAGAGCCACTTCTCAAAGGCTCCTGCCTTCACGATAGCCCCCAAGACAGAGCACTGTGGGCCGGGCTCTGGCGCCACTGGCCAGGACCGCAAAGTGGACAGAAGGGGCCTCGACTTGTGCCATGGTCCCTCCCCCACTGGCCCGGGGATGGATTTAGAGCGGACGGCGAGGCAGGAGGAGCAGGGACACTCCTCTGCCAGCCGTGGACCAGCCCAGGCCCACACAGGAGCTGTCCCGCATCCAGGTGACAGCAGGAGTCCAAATAGGCAATTAATTACTGCCCGGCAGCGGCTGGCTCGCCCTCCCCCCTGCTCAGCCAAGTGTGTAATGGAAATGGGACCAAAACAGACTCCTCTGCCCAGAGGGACCCTGGCCCGCTCAGCAGACGATGGGCTCCGGGAGAGCCAGGAAAGGGGGCTGGGACGGAGAGGTGAGTTTATGAAAACAATGAGCTTCTCCTGACACCCCACCCCTCGCCCGCCCCCGACTCCTGGCTGCGGGCATAGCCTTCTCAGGACCCTGCTCAGAAGTGGTCCTTTCCTGCCAGCCTGAGTATAGGAGCAGGGTCGATATTGATCTTAGATGACCTTAGTGGCAGTGTCCTACATACTTTACAATCACTGTCTCTTTAAATGCTCCAGGCAGTCCTTTGATGTACTTTTTGTCCCTGTTTTACAGATGAGAAAGGTTGAGGCCCAGGGAGGTGGTGTGGGCTGTCAAGAGATGGTACAACGTAGTGGCTGGAGCACAGGCTCTGGAATCAGGCCCATTTCTGTCCCTTACCACCCACTGGCATGGGCAAGTTTCTTGGCTTCTCTTTCCTCACCTACGAAGCAGCGATGATGGTCATACGCACCTCACAGAGCGGTTAGGACAGTGCGAGGCCCTGCTATGGCCTGTTCCACATTAACTTTGAAATAGTAAGCGCACAATTTTAAAGTGGGTCAGAATATGCACATACTATTTGCACCCTACACACACGACAGACATCACTAGTAATTACAGAAGATTTCATTCACAAATTTCAGGCACATTCAGAATCTCCTTCTGCCTCCTACACCTCGCACCAATCACCACCACCTCTTTCTATCCTCGTGGGAATGTTGGCTCCTTCCCGGATGAGCCATGTAAATTCTGATGATGAATTTGCTTTTTCTAAAACTCAGAACCCCCCCACTCCTGCTGGAGAGCCTTGGAACTCCCCCAACCTAGCTGAACAACCGTTGCCCCAGAATAGGGGAGATGGACTCCCCAGACATCCAGATGGGCAGAACAGCGACTTCAGTGCACCAAAGGGAAGAGAAGGGGAACACCCAGGCTGGACACACAACGAAAGTGAGCTGGGGGTTGCCCTCTCCTCCTCTCATGGGTTTCTGGGGTGCCTCGTCTCTCCCCAGCCTCTGAGCCAGGTGGAAGGGGGGCTGGGTAACTCAGTTTTGCAGCCCTGCACCCTGCACAGTGTCTAGCGAGAGCCGGGGGGGGGGGTGAAGGCTAAATAAAGGAACACATGATTGAATGAATGAATGACACATCTATGCGGGGGAGCTATAGCATATAAAGAGGGACGGAGAAATATTCGGAGGGTGCTGCGTACCCCCAGCTCCTTTAGAACGCTGCATAATCTTTATATTCTGTGTGAAACGTCTCCTGAGAGAAATAAAGTGAAAAACAAAAACAAGACCAAACAATACTGTGCAAGGGGCTGCAGAACGTGCCACCTTTTGTGTAAAAAATAGAAAGGAAGAGGACACAAGAATCTATACTTGTACTGGTTTCTGGAGGTGCACCTGTCGTATGTGGAAGACTAGAGACACCAGTAAGGGTGCTTCGGGGACGATCAGAAGGTGGGGGCTTGGAAACCGGGAGCTACGGGAGTCTTTGCACTTTATACATTTTATATATTTTTTGAAAAAAATTCTGAACCATGGGAAATAAAAAATAAATCAAGAAAAGGAAACAAAAACTACACAGGACATTTCTGCTCCGAGACACCGCCGAGTGCCTGTCACCCCTTGCTTCATGCCAGTGGGGGGAAGGAATGCTTAGTTCATGCCCAGTTACAGCTCATCTTCTCCAGGATTTAGTTTAATTAAGGGCTTAGCGACGTCCTGACTTATTGATCGTGGACCAGAAAGCACTGGGTGAAGTCCCAGAAGCCCCCAGGCTCCCGAAGTTGTTTCCCTAAACTGCCCATCTCCCTCGGCAGCTCCTGTACCCCCGGGGGTGGCGGAGGGCCTGCGGGCGTCTGAACAGCGGAAACGAGTCCTCGTGAATTGGGTGGGAAGCGCGGCCCTGCATGTAGCAGGGACAGAGGGCCAGGTGGCTGCCGGAGAGGAGGCTGCAGAGGCCGGCTGGGGTCAGCACACACGGGGCCTGGCAGGCTGGGAGTTGTGGGGGTGCAGTGGGGAGCTCGAACGTCATCATGAGGGCACCTGGCCGACCGAGAAGGCCAGGCTTGGCTTTGGGACTCCATCAGTATCACGCCCACAGATGCAGCCTTCAGTGGCTGAGGATGCCGACACATAGGCCTGGGGGGCCCCCCCTGTCCCGGGTGACAGGGTCCCCTTCTGAGCCCCACCTGCCTCGCACAGTCCCCCCTTGGGGCCAGGCACGGAAAGAAGGGGCAGAGGGACTGGGTTTCCGGCTGTCTTGCTCAGACCCTCTTCATCCTGAGTGAGGAGTGAGCTGGGGCTCCTCGCCTATCAGCAAGCCCACCCTAATGAGCCATAATGACTCCTGATTGCTCCTTTGTCTCTCTGGGCCGGCTCCACGTCCTCTGGGGCCGCAGGGACCGGTAAATGGGGGCCGTGCCGCTGACTAATGGGCGCCACTGGCTTTCTATTTCATGACAAACACGTGCGGCGGGGAGCTGAGGAGCAGCCCCCCTCACTCTCAGAGACCCAAATGCCAGGCACAGACGAGTGAGGGTGAGTGTGGAGGTGAATAAAACAGTTCTCATGGTGGGCTGAACTTGACAGTTTGCAAGGCACACGGGGGCTGCCTGGAAAGTATCCAGCCATGTAATATGAAAAATAGAGGCATTTATGGCTGGATTGTTTCCGGACAGCCCTCGTATGTCTGACCATGGGGCAGGATTATATCCCTGTTCGACTGAGTAACTGAGGCTCAGAGGGGTTAGGGTACAATCACAGGGAGTAGAATGGAACAAAGTGAGGTTTCATTCATGAATTCCGTCAACAAACATGTATTGAGGACCTACTATGTGTCGAGCACTGTCCTAGGTGTTACATATAAACCCGGAGCTTTTCCAGTTGAGACAACAATCAGCATTTACTATGTGCCAGGTGCTTTGCTACCTCCTTTTCATGGGATGTCTCATTAATTCTTCACCAACAGGTGAATGAATGAGGCAGGTGCTTGGATGGGGCAGGAAGTGTTTCTCTCTGTCTCCATCCTGAAAGTTAGCATATGCCAAAGGTAGTTCACAAATAGGGGACTTTGGAGAGAACAGGGACTAAAGAGGGTTCAAAGTGGTGGAGTGACCTCAAGATGGATGACCATGTGGGTAACTCCAGGAGGTCTCATCAAAGTGATCAAAGAACTCACATCTCATCCTGAGGAGGGTGGAGCCTGATGAGCTGATTAGAACTTTCTCTCTCTCTCTCTCTCTCTCTCTCTCTCTCACACACACACACACACACACACACACACACACGGATTGGGTTGTAGTGAAAGATCCTACTTGAACACGAAGTAAAAGCCTCTCCGATATTTTCCTTGAGACTCCATGTGCAGCTGTGCACAAACCAGTTCAGTCACGAATGTGTCGCCCCTTCCTCCCACACCAGGACACAGTTTTGGGTAAACTATTTTGTCCCCATTTAACAGATGAATAAACTGAAGCTGAGAGACCCTGAGTCTGAGTGGCAGAGTTGACTCCAGGGCTGAAACTGGAGCCAACATCCCCCTCAGGCTGTCCCTGCAGCCATTGGTCAGGAGACCGGCCTTGGTGCCCTGGGTACCCGGCAGGCAGTGGGCAGAACAGCCTCAGCCCCTAACTGGAAAACAGCAAGCCCCTCCCCCCGTCCTCTCCTCCCCACGGCCCGCTCCGCTCAGAGCTATTAACCAGGTCACACTGGCTTGTCCCAGTCCAATAGTTCCCTTAATTGCCTTTTTATAGCATGCCGTACAACTGTTCATTACGCTGTCATATTTCCCCTCGAAGGCAGCAGTGGGGGAGCCGAACCGAGGATGGGGACCCATCCAGGTGGCAGGGGCTGTGTGTGGGGCACCAATGTGTGAAGCTTATTTTCTACTTGGTCAGAATGAATTAAACGCCTGCTTCTCACACTTGAGTAATACATGAGCCACCTCTAAAGGGGAAAAATAAATCACAGCTCCCTCCCAACCACTGCTGAATTATTTTTATTACAATTTTACTAAAATAGGTACAAACATCAAGCTAGGTATTCAGCCTTATCCTATTAGCTCCATACAACTGGAGAAGCTAAGACAATATATCAATGGGATGTGAAGAAAGCTACAAAATCAGAAATTTCAAAATAACACAATTAATTCAATGTGATGGATGATGTGTTGCTGAAATTAAATCGCCACTTGCACAGCGAGCATGGTCCTGTTTGCTTCAGCATTTAGCACTCCTCTGCTCTTTTGTCATGAGGCACATGACAATTAAAGCAGTATTTGGTCAGCCAGCAGACCTAGAATCTGCTGGTAGATTTTTTTTAGATATAAAATAATATAAAATCAACCAATTCTGAGTGAGAGCTCACGCGCGCCAGGTTAGGAAACAATCAATGTCCCAGGCACGTTATCAGCAAGACAGAAATAAGCCATCCTGTGGGAGGGGCCCTGCGTACCCAAGGCTGGACCTCACCCGGACTTTAGTGGCATCCACAGATCTTCTGAGCACTTGCTCTATGCCGGCCCTGTGTCTCCCCACCTCCCTGTCCCAGAGGAGTTACCTTGTAGTCAGCAGGGAGACCAGGGTCACCTGAGTGGACGTAGATACCGGTCAGTGCCCGGAGAGTGCCCGAGGGCAGACACGGAGATCTGTTGGGCCAGTGAGAGCCAGGTCTGGATTGCAGCCCCTCCCTGGAGCCCGAGGCCCAGCCCTTCCTGGCAGACTCACCTAGAGTGCTGAGGTTAGATGACAGCTCTGATCCTGGGTTTGCATCCTGAATCCACCACTACTCAGCTGTGAGGCCACGGGCGAGTTACCTAAACCTTCCGTGTTCCAGTGTCCTCCTCTGTGAATGGACATGAAACCAGCCCACGCTCACAAGGCCGCTGTAAGGCAGTAGGAGAGTACGCACGTAAAGCGCTTATCCTGGAGGCTGGCATCGAATAAGTATTCGGGAAGTGTTAGCACAGACATCTCACCTGACTCCATTTCTGAGCAGAATCGGAGGAGGAAGACACTTCTAGATTGGGCCCTGAGGCTGGAGGCCATGGAGCCATCATGGGTGGGCTACAGAGGATGCGAAACTGTGCAGCATTTTGTGCGTGTTTCTGGAGAGAGGATCTTCAGCTTCATCAGGTGACCAGAGGGGTTGTGACCTAGGAGAACCTTTGGCCACTGAGCTAGCGCTGGGCAGGGGCTGCCAGAGGCACTCGGAGTCTTCCTCAGCTTGAGCACCAGAACAAAATACCACAAGCTAGGTCACTTACACAACATGCATTTATTTTCTCACAGTTCTGGAGTCAGGAAGTCCAAGATCAAGGTCGGGCCACGTCAGTTTCTGGCGAGGACTCTCTTCCTGGCCTGCAGATGGCCGCCCTCTCACTGTGCCCTCACATGGCAGGGAGAGCAAACAAGCTTGGAGTGTCTTCTCATAAGGACACTAATTCTATAGAATCAGGACCCCATCCTTATGATCTCACTTAACAGTAATTACTCCCTTAGCAGCCCTTTGCTGTTCTAGGTTTGTGCGAGGGAAGGCTAGTCCTTGATCCTTCTAAGCAAGGCTCACCCCTAGTGCCCGGGGCCCTAATTATCCAACCCCACCCCACCCCCCGCATCATTGTCCCCCACAACCTTTCCCTTTCTCCTGCTTGTGTCCACCCAACACCATTCTCCCATGTCTAGTCCCGCAGTTTTTGCCTACAACCTCCTAAATTGACCATGGATTAACCTAAGGACTGTAGGAATTTAAGGAGACAATCCCTAGTGCTTTCGACAGTGCCTGGCACACGAAGAGCACTCAGTAAAGCTTAGCACTGCATGCATGTGTTTGAAGGTCGAGGAGGTCAGACCCACAGCCCCTGTGCACTCCTGGAATTCAAGGTTCTTGTCACAGGGCTCATCGGAGTCAGAGCTTCCCCGACAGCTGTTTCTCTTAGTTGACATAACTGGTGACCCACAGATGTCTAGGGGTGCAGAGTGGTCTTGCAAGCACTCCCTGAATCTGAGTGAGCACACCAACCCCCCTCTAAACAAAAATCACATCTCACACGTATGTATGACAGGCTATGAGCATAAAAGGAAAATCCATTTGAAACAGCGACAGAACTCAGAATTCACAGCTGGATTTTGGCCATTGTGTATGTGTGTTTTCTCAACCAATTATACTAAAAGTTCATGGGGAGGGGGAAATGGTTTTTGTGACACTGATTTAATTCAACCCACAAATGTTTATTGAGTGTCTACTGTGTGCTGGGGGCCCACTGGGGAATGAAGTCGCGGTGCTCTGTGCTTCCCGGTGTGATAGGAGGCTGTGTTCTCAGAGAAGGCAGAAACCATTGATCTAACCCACCCGGTCTGGTCCTGGGCTCCTCTTTCAGTTCCAGGCAGCTTCTGGTTTGAAAGGCTGTGGAGAGCCAGGCCTGGGTCCCCATGTTTCCTGCCCCCTTGGCCCTTTTCAGAGCCACCTGCACAAAAGGGCTTGCCCCTCAGAAGTCATGAAATCCAGCCTCCCTCCCCCTGAGGCAGGACCTCCCTGGACGTGGTCCCTGATAGGACAGCCAGCCTCTGCTTGAATGCCTGCAGAGAGGACATGCTCGCTACTTCAGCAAGGGAAACGGCTAATATTTACAAAGTCATCGATGCGTTTTACTGTTTTACCCTGATCTAACAGAGGCAGCACCTACACCCTTTATGGTCCCGTCGGACTTGTCCTGCCAAAGGTGGAAGAATCGAGGTCTTTGTTCTGGACCTGGTTACCCACTGGGAGCCCTCAGCCCTGCTGCCCGTCTCCACCCTTGTGCCCATAGCATTAGAAAATTGGGTTCTGTTTTGGGGCAATGTGGCATAGCTTTCTCCAGTGCAAGGAAACCTCATCAATGCCCCAACTTGAGATGTGGAGGGTGACATATAAAGCCAGTGACTGGGTCCTCAGCTAGAAAAGACTCACAGTCAGAACTTGGTCTGGAAAAGGAAGAGGAGGGGGGGCTGTCTGTGATCATTCAGCCCCGAAAGGATGCTCATGATGTTGGCTTTCCAGGCCATTAATTCAAGGGCTCCGCGCCCCCGCCCCCATGTTGCTGCCTGCTCTGGGAGATAAGCCCAGTTCTATTTAACCCTATTTATTCCCCCAAAGTGGCCTCCATTTCCATTAGCCAGGCTTTTAACCCCTTGAGTACTGACGCCATATAAAATAGAGAGATTGATCTCATGTGGGGAGAGGGGTGTGCATTTCCCCTGGGCCCAGGACTGATTTCTAATACAGTCCGTGCGGCATGGGGCTTGGCAGGAGTCCCCGGAGCGCCTCATTCACTCCCTCTCAGGCAGTCCAGGTCCCCCAAGACCCTGTGTGGCTCTGGGGGGCGACCCTCCACCCCCACCCCCACGTTGGCAGTAGGGACAGCTCCTGCTCCCTCATCACACACACACACACCCAAGTGCCCATTTTACATTGGCCAAGAGAAAGGCTGTGGCATTTCTGCCTCTTTTGTGCCCCGCTGGCTGGTCCCTCTGCCTGGCACATCCTGTTCTTTCTCCCCGATGCCTTCTTCCAGCGTGCTCCTTTCTGTGTCTCCTCCGTCCCCTTTCTCTCTTTGTTCTCTCCTCTTTTCCCCTTCTGTGATCGTATACGTGTATTCTTGCATTTGTGGATGGCTATTGGTCTCAGTGTAGATCTGTGTGCGTGCATGAGCCCCTGTGTGCATGCCTGTCCTTGCACTGCTGTGTCGAAGCCTGTTATCCGGTGACTGTGCCCGTGGGGATGGATCTATGGGTGTCTCTCCTGGTTTCTTTATGTGGCAGGCAGTCTTGGTACAAGTCTTGTGTGTCTGTCTGTGTGCTGGCCTATCCTTGACCTGTGTGTGTTGCTGTCAATCTGTGTAAATCTGCCCTTGTGCTTGAATCTGTGTGTTGGCCCTCATTTCTTTGTGCATCTGTCAGTTGGCTTGTCATTCTCTGTGTGTGAGTGTATGTGTGTATGTGCATGGTGTTTCAACTCAGGGGGCCAAGCTGCTGCAAATTCTTCTCATGAGGGTGCCCCTCGAGGAGCTATTAGGAGAATTTGGAGGTTGATGGCTTCACCAGAGCACAGCCCAGCTCATTACCAGCTAGGTAGGTCGTCCTGTTTGTCTCCTGCGGCTGCCTGCCAGGTCCCCTGCCCTCTGCCCTACTCCTGACTTCCATTCCTTTGCCTTCAGGTTGACTGAAGGGGTGAAGACAGAAGAGTGTGCATTCCAACTCACTCTGACTCTCAGACCCAATCACAGGTTTTTTCTTGTGCACTGAGTTTCCCCCAAACAACAAGAAATGACTGGGAATAGCAACAACAACAACAATAAAAGAATTACTACCACATATTGGGCACTTACACGTGCTGAACATTTTATAGGCAAGGCCTCACAGAATGCTCTCAATGTGAAGCTTTATTATTTTCACATTTTAATAATGAGAAATGGAAGTTAAGAGATGTTAAATAAGTTGTTCAATGGCATACAGCCAGTACATGATGGAGCAGGACTTGCCACTAAGGGGTGGGCTGCTTGGGACCTTCCACTTGGGAAAGGAGGGAAACAGGCATTCCTCGCCCCGCAACGGGCATTTAATTACAGCCAGAAGGACCGGAGTCTGATTTTGAATTTCATCTCTTTTGACAGTGAGGTGGCCAGATGCCAGACAAACAGGGAGAGGGGCTGGAAGGACAAGACAGGGTTGTGGAGAGGAAGGCACAAGAGGGGCATCAGGATGCCTGGGCCCTACCTGGGTCTCCGTGGTCTTGAGCAGGACACCTCACCGCCAGGCCTGCGTTTGTTTAGCTGCACACTTAGAATGGAGGTGAGGCTCTGTTTGGAGGATTTAGGAATGGTTCAAGCATCACAGAAAGGATGATTGGACTAAATGCTCTTTGAAGTGCCCCCCTAGACCCAAGCATTGGGATGGGGAGCACAGACAGGGACCATGCTTAGATCCTCTTGGTGATTCCCAAGACAGCCAGAAGAGAACCACATGCGTAGTTGGGCTGTGAGGTTTGCAGAATAAATGAATAAATGAATAAATGAATGAACAACACATGTCCCCATTGCTCACCACCGGAATGAACCTCACAGCCCACATGGGTCTGACGGCAGTGACCATCATAAGGGAAAAGGAGAGAGGGTAAGCACTTTGGACCCTTATAAAACCCATGAATCGGCAATGACACATGTGTGTCATTCACTCACTTGTCAGAGGCCTCAACGGCCGTCTTCTGGTCTGGGTGAGTATGGGGGACATTAGGGAACCCTAGTCTCTGCCCGGAACATCGGGTGGGGACCTAAAGAATTTCACCAGGAACAGAAGGGGAGGGGATGAGGATTAGGAGGTGGAGATCTTTGTCTCCAGGAAACTGGGGAAAAGGCTCTCTCCCTAGCATCCAGGGACTAGGGCAGGGAGGGTCTCTGGAATGGGGGGGTCAGTTCTACTTCAAAGCCTCTTTGAAGGAGAGAATCTCTGTGGTGGGGAGGAAGGATCTGTGTCTTTGTTCTGAGTCCTATCATGACTCTAAGGGTTTATGTTTGGGGAAGGGCTCCATAGAGAGCTTTTCTTATGAGAGCGGCTTGGGGAAGGGGTGTTCCGGTTAGGGTGAACGTTTCTGTCTTGGCTTCTGCCAGGCAGGATCTTGAGGGAATTGAAGGGGCATCTGGGAAGGAATTAGGTTCCCTAACTGGAAAGGAGCTTCGGAGAGATTGTGAGGTGCTGGGTTGGGGGAGGGGGAGGGGGAGGGGCGGGGGGGGGCCGTCTTGGCCTGGCAGCTCCAACTCGCTGGTCGAAGCCCTCAGGCCGCCCTAATTGTGCGCTGACGTGAGCTAATCTAGAAATACCGCCGGGGGGGAGGAGACTGGGGTTCTCAGAGAGTCAGGGCCTTGGGAAGGGGGAGGCCGAGGGGCCCTTTTCCTTTCTTCAGATCCTGCCCAGGCCATGCCACCCCCAGTTACAGCCGCTAGTCCTCCTACACCTGGGCTGGGACAGTCAGGTAGGAAATGCTCCTGTTTAACGCTCAGAAGGGGTCGCGGCGGGAGCACAGCGGGACCGGCGCCCGGACTCCTCCCGCGGATCCGCACACAGACACAACTACGGAAGAATTCACACAGGCAAACGCGCAGGCAACCCATTCGGAAACACAGATACACACGAAATCCAGCACGCGAGCCCTGCGCACGCACAGGCTCAAATGTGCACAAACCCACAACTTACAGAATAAACACTAAATGTCACCCCGGAGTCCACGCAGATCCATCTCGTAGCACTATCTGATAGAGTGTCAGTCTTTGTCTCTTATTCTCGCACGCTCCCCCACGCGCCCCACGCAATGGAAACAGCCTATAGATTTCCCACCCCCCGGGCTGCAGCCCCGCGAGCAGGGCCGGAGCGCGCCGCGCGCATCGTGCCCTGGGCCGGCTGCCGCGCGTCTTCCTCCGCGCGGGACACCCACGGCACCCCTCTGCTGCGTGGGCTTTCGCAGACCAGCCACGAGTCCTGCCTCCTTCCAGACCCCTCAAACGAAAAGAAAGAGAAATGCCAACCTTTCATCTCTATTCTGCACACATTTTGAGAGAGATTGGTGGCGAGCGATCCACAGAATCGCTTCCATCGCGCCGTTCCTGGACGGGTGGGATCAGCCTCAGTGACCGAGTCCGGGGCTGAGCATTCTTTAGAGCGGTCCATGCCGGACACTCCTGCCTTCAGGGCGGGGCTTGCGGCCAAGTTTAAATGCAAGTGATGGGTGCCACGGAGAGCAATCGACGCCCAGACGGTCCGCGCTGTCTGAGACAGGTCACTGTCCTGCTGCCGTTCAGGTGGTCCCGACCGGTCCTTCGCCAGAGGACCTGGGGCCGGAAGGCTCCCAGACCCTGACGGGGGCAGTCCGGGACGTGGGACCGCGAGAAATGAGCACGCTCCCGCCCCCTCCCTTCCTGCGGCGGCGAGGTGGGAAGGGCCAGGATCGGAGCTTAGCACCTCCCCCAGAAATGCAGCACTGTCCCCCCCCCGTCCCCCCGCCCTCGGCACCCCTTCTTCGCTCCTTCCTCCCGCTGCCTTCCCGTGGGCGCCCTTCTGCTCCATCGCAATCCTCCCCAGTCCCTCCGTGTCCCCTTTCTCTTTCCCTTGCTCTCTCCTCACGCCCCCTGCCTGCGGGGGTTTCCCCCTCCCCATCACCGCCCCGCAACCGCCTGATTCCGCGGGGCGGGAGCGCATTGGGCTGCGCACCGGTGGGGGCGCCGCGCCAGCTTCGCGTAGCTGCTCTGACGCCGCCGCCGCCGCCGCCGCCGCCCTCCGCAGCCCAGCCCGCGCCCCGCGGCAGCTCCGCAGTGCACTTGCCGCCACCGCTCCGCCGGCCCCGCTTCCCGCCCGCCCGCCGGGCTGACCCCGAGCAAGCCTCAAACGCCGGCCGGGAGGGTCATGAGCCAGAGAGCCCCCGGGCGCCGTGGGGGGAGCGAGCGAAGATAGCGTCCTCGCGCCCCGCTGGCCCTCGCCGTCTTTCCGCGCTTCCCCCGCGTCCCCAACCCCTTCTGTCCTTTCCTTGAGCCCTGCCGCCGCCATGGCCACCCTGCTCCGCAGCAAGCTGTCCAATGTGGCCACGTCCGTGTCCAACAAGTCCCAAGCCAAGGTGAGCGGCATGTTCGCCAGGATGGGTTTTCAGGCGGCCACGGACGAGGAGGCAGTGGGCTTCGCGCACTGCGACGACCTGGACTTTGAGCATCGTCAGGGACTGCAGATGGACATCCTGAAAACCGAAGGCGAGCCCTGCGGGGAAGAGGGAGCCGAACCGCCCGTCGAGGGAGACATCCATTACCAGCGCGGCGTTGGCGCGCCCCTGCCTCCCTCAGGATCCAAGGACCAGGCCGTGGGGGCTGGAGGCGAGTTCGGGGGCCAAGACAAGCCCAAGATCACCGCATGGGAGGCGGGCTGGAACGTGACCAACGCTATCCAGGTGAGCGCGGGATTCTCGTCTGCCTCCCCTCCCCCTCCCCCTTTGCGTACCCGGCTCTACCCCCTCCCGTACCTGGGATCTCCCCTTCCCCCATCCCTCCCAGCCCTGCGCGCAGATCTACGCCCCCAGGCGGTGTCTCCCACCCGGATCCGCACCACCTTCCGAGGCCCTAAACGCAGGAAGGCTGGGCTTTGGTTGAGTCAGACACACCTGCCTTGAGCCCCAGCAAAAGGGAGGGAAACCGGAGGAGGGAGTGGGAAGGGGTGAGCGAAAAAGAAAATCAGGATTGGAGGCAACGGTAGGTCTGGGACTCCGGAATGGATTCACAGCTTTATTTTCAGGAGGCTGGAGAGGGGCAATTCGCGGAGCGGGGAGTCCCTCCTCCCCCAGCACACACGCCTATGCACGGTGCACGTATACAGGCAGGCACACATGCCCACATCCCCTTTCCCCCACGAACAAACGCCGGGTGCAGGTGCACGTGACAAGAATCTCTATATAGACCACAGGATTGTCCTCAGATGCGCCTTCCTCGCCCCTACACCCTCCGGAAGCACATACCTGTACGTACCAAGCACACACACATATATGTATTTGAACATAACACACACACGCTCAGACCCATGCAGACAGGATCTAGTCCGCTTAGGTGCAGCTCTGTCGGGGACATACAGGTGTACACAAGCATACGTACACACCTGTGCCCACACAAGCACATATAGTCCGTGGGACCTTAGCCTATGCTCAGATTCACCCCTCTTGGCCCGAAATCCCGGCTACAGCGCAAAGAGGAGACCAGCTCTTCTGAGGGTGACCCTGACGAAGCCGCCTCTGGATAGAGGCTCTGAACGGCCAGCCAACCCTTCACCCTTACTCTCAAACCACCCCCCTGCCCCCCAACCAGGCGGCGCCGAACTCCGCAGGGAGCAGAGTTGAAGTCGGCACAACGACACCGAGGGGAGCTGACAGGGGTCGGTAGGCCGCGGCTCAGGGGGTGGAGGAAGCCTCAGTCCTAGGCGCCCCGGGGCCCTGCGGTTTGGCACCCCCCACCCGTGTCCCCGGAGCTCCTGGTCGTTAGGGCGCACAACGTAGGTTTCCCGGGAGTGCTGCGGGGTTGCTTGGGGACGCCGGGGCTTCGTGGGGACCTGGGCACTAAGTGGCTGACCCGAGGCATCTCCCGAGAGGCTCTAGAGCCGGGCGAGAAGGCCAAGCGGCACCAGGACCCCGCGGCCGCCTGGGCTGCCGTCTGCGCCTTTGCCCGGAGCGTCTTTTGAGCCCCGTTCCGTAGGGCGGCGAGGAGGCCGGGGCGGGAGGCTGAAGGCCTGCAGAACTCGGGAACCCTGGATTTCGTTCGTGTTTCTTCCCCATTTGGCTTCTTAACGGTCCTTCCACAGCTCTGCCCGCCCCACCCCGCTGCGTCGGGTTATGTTACACATTCCCGCTTGCTCGAGCCTTTCACGCAGCGTTCGCGCTTAGGCCCCTCGTCCTGCTTACGGCTGCCCTCCCATTAATCCCCTCCTTAGGGCTCGGCCTCTCCGACCCAAGTCCCGCCGGGCCTGCAACCCTGCCTCCTCCTGCGCGCTCCTGGCCTGGCCCACTAGAACCCTTCGCAAGCATCCGCAGGTCCCCTCTGTTCGTGCTTTCCTGTGGCTTGCCCGGCACTCAGCCTCTCTTCCTCCCCATCCTATCTCTTCTTCCTCCCACTGCGGCCTTTAGGCACGCTCCTTTCCCGCTGGAGCGTCCCAGCACCCGCCTTGCAGCCCCGCCTCGGATCTCTTGCCCCGTCTTCCAGGAGGCTTGGGCCCAGCTCCCTAGCTTTCTCAGGGTGCTCTCTGGCCTCGTCCCCTCCAGCACCTCCTGTCCCCACGTCAGCTTCTGTCCCCAGGAAGTACCCCGGAATATCTCCCCTACCCTTCCCTCTTTGTGGCTTGAGATCACACTCAGCCCCCTGCAGGCCGCCCAGCCATTAGCGTGTCTGTCCTCCTCCACTCTGTCCTTAAACACCTCCCTGTCCGTCTCTGACTCAACAGCGAGGCTCCCCAGGAAGCCTCCTTACAGCCCCGTTCCAGCCTCCCCGGACCTGTCCGCGCAGCCGCTCAGACCTAGGGCTCCCTGTCCCTTGCGCCCCCTCCCGGCTGCAGCCTTCCGCCACGTCCTCGGGCCCCCTCTCCGAGGCTGCAGCAGCTGAGCGCCGGGTCTGGTTGCTTCTCCGCTCCGCAGGGCATGTTCGTGCTGGGCCTGCCCTACGCCATCCTGCACGGCGGCTACCTGGGGCTGTTCCTGATCATCTTCGCCGCCGTGGTGTGCTGCTACACGGGCAAGATCCTTATCGCATGCCTGTACGAAGAGAACGAGGACGGCGAGGTGGTGCGCGTGCGGGACTCGTACGTGGCCATCGCCAACGCGTGCTGCGCCCCGCGCTTCCCTACGCTGGGCGGCCGCGTGGTGAACGTGGCGCAGATCATCGAGCTGGTGATGACTTGCATCCTGTACGTGGTCGTGAGCGGCAACCTCATGTACAACAGCTTCCCGGGGCTGCCCGTGTCGCAGAAGTCCTGGTCCATCATCGCCACGGCGGTGCTGCTGCCCTGCGCCTTCCTTAAGAATCTCAAGGCCGTGTCCAAATTCAGCCTGCTGTGCACTCTGGCTCACTTTGTCATCAACATCCTGGTCATCGCCTACTGCCTGTCTCGAGCGCGCGACTGGGCCTGGGAGAAGGTCAAGTTCTATATCGACGTCAAGAAGTTTCCCATCTCCATTGGCATCATCGTGTTCAGCTACACGTCGCAGATTTTCCTGCCTTCGCTGGAGGGCAACATGCAACAGCCCAGCGAATTCCACTGCATGATGAACTGGACGCACATCGCCGCCTGCGTTCTCAAAGGCCTCTTTGCGCTGGTCGCCTACCTCACCTGGGCCGACGAGACCAAGGAGGTCATCACAGATAACCTGCCCGGCTCCATCCGCGCCGTGGTCAACATCTTCCTAGTGGCCAAGGCGCTCTTGTCCTACCCGCTGCCCTTCTTCGCGGCTGTGGAGGTGTTGGAGAAGTCGCTCTTCCAGGAAGGCAGCCGCGCCTTCTTCCCCGCCTGCTACGGGGGCGACGGCCGCCTCAAATCCTGGGGGCTGACGCTGCGCTGCGCGCTGGTCGTCTTCACGCTGCTCATGGCCATCTACGTGCCGCACTTCGCGCTGCTCATGGGCCTCACCGGCAGCCTGACGGGCGCCGGCCTCTGCTTTCTGCTGCCCAGCCTCTTCCACCTGCGCCTGCTCTGGCGCAAGCTGCTGTGGCACCAAGTCTTCTTCGACGTCGCCATCTTCGTCATCGGCGGCATCTGCAGCGTGTCCGGCTTTGTGCACTCACTCGAGGGCCTCATCGAGGCCTACCGAACCAACGCGGAGGACTAGGGCGCGAGGGGAAGGTCCCGCGTCGCCCCTCTCCCCACCCCGCCCCCGCCCCCACCAGTCCCGCGCGCCCAGCCGCCGCGCTCGGGAGGCCACGCTTTAAACACCTCCGGTTCCTAGTTTCTGATTATTGGGGATGGGGGTGGGGGGGAGGGATGGGGAGCCACAATCCATTGCGTCTGCGTTTCTGTTGTCCTTTCTTTTCCACAACACCCTGGTTTCGGGGGGAGGCGCTGACGATTTGGATGGGGGGGGCAGGGTTATCTGTCCTTCCAGGCGTGGGGCCCGACTCTTTTGTTCTTGTCACCAAAGGGGCTGGGAAGGGAGGGAGAGGGGGCGCAGCTCGCAGGCCCAGAAGCTGGACCTTGGGTCGGGGTACATTTCATAGCCATCCAGTGATCGGAATCTGCAGCGTCCAGCCATTTCCAGCAAGAGCCTTCCCATTCCGGAGACGCGGCACCCCCGCAGCGGGAAAGGCTGGCAGGGAGTTCCGTCGCGGATGCCACAGTCCCTTCGGCGAAGCGGGGAGGCGAGAAGCTGCAGCGGGGCCGGCTTGCCTGCCGTTTCTCAGAAATCCAAACTCATCTTGTGCAATTTATCAGGTTGTGGAACTGTTCTACTGTGTGTGTGGTGTGCTCGTGGTGAATACGATGAAATGTATATCAGAAAAAAAATCTATCTCTCCTTTAGAGTGCGGTACCTAATTATATCCGCAAATAAAGAAGAAACAAAGGTGCCCGCGGCCTCGTGTCAGTTCTGCGTCTCGCACCGGCGGGCCCCCTGCGCTCGCGGGGCGCTGTGGGGAACCGGCTGCGGCCGGCCTGGGGAAGCACGCAGCGGTGCAAGGAGCAGCTGTACTGAAAGGGTCCCTGGAGAGCTCCCGGGGGGCTGGTCCACACCAAGGGCAGGTGCTGCAGCTGCGTGGGGAACCCAGGGGAAGGAGCAGGTCCCCCTCTGGCCTAGGCCCCTCAGCCGTCAGGACTTTTGTTTGGAATCGCTCCCGAGGAGTCAGATCCATCTGAGAATGTGGTGGATGCTCTCAACCTCCAATCCTTAAAAAAAAAAAGTTGTTATTTATGTACGTACAAAAGCCCTACACGTTTGTTCAATGACTATTTTTAGACAGCCCATCAGAGCTGGGAGGATGCTGGATTCCAAGAGAAAGAAATTCAACCCTGCCCTCCTGGAGCTTACAGTCTAGTAGAGGAGACAGACAAGGCACAAGGGCACACAGAAATTCACAGTATGACTGCAAGCTGTAAAGATAGCTGTAAAGCACTCAGCAGCAGGGTGTGTAGTTCTGGGGGTACCCAGAGCTAGGTGCAAACCTAGCCTTACAGGCATGTCTCACCCTGGAGAACCCTTCCTGAGTCCAAGCTGGGGTTTCAGAGCCACATTGAAGAGATCTGGCTCTTCAAAATCAGCCCTGAGCCACTTGGGCTCCCGTATCTCCTATTCTTGCACAGCCTGTTTGAGAATGTGTTCACTTGAATTACCCAGAGGATCCAATCCTTTTTTGTGCAGATCCGACTCCAAGGGCAGCACAAGAGCTGCCTCCAGGAGTGGCAGTTCTGGATGGTTGGAGAGGGTCATGGCTAGATTTTCCAGGTGGGATCGGTGAGCACAGGAAGGCTGGGCAGTCCCCGGGGTCCTCTCTCACTGCTGGACAAGCCACACAGGAGATTCTTGGTCTTCACCAAGGAGGAGCGGTCCAGGAGCGGTCGACCTGCAGGGAAAACCACCGGGAGAATGTCTAAGTGTGGCCGGTGTTCATTTTTCCCTGCCTGCTGCGATGGGCATCGGTGCGTGTGTCAGTGTAGAGCAAGCTTATATGAAGATGAGCGTGGGGGGTGGGGGGAAGGCTGTATCTGTCTGTGAGAGCCTTAATGGATGTGCATGCGTTCGTATATGTGTAGAGCGTCCGTGTGAGAGTGTCTGCAACAGAGGTGACTTCAACCATCCTGGTTGGCCAGCCGCTGAATGGGAGGGAGCGGAAAGGGGATAAGATCAGGTCCCCTCCGCGTCCGCGGCTCTGACGTTTAAAACGGGCTATTTGAGATGTTCATTGTCATCCCCGTAAACCCCCTTTGTTATTGTTGTGCGTTCAGGATCCAGAGGATCCTCAGTTTCCAGGCCCCCTATGCCCCCTGATGTCTCCAGGCCGGGGGGGGGGGCTGCCTGTCCCGCTGCCTGCCCCGCCTCCCAGGGCTCCTCAGGGGACCAGGGACCCTGGGGTGCGCTCTGCGTCAGAGCGCGGCGTGTAGCCTTCAGAAAAAGCCCGGAGCTCCGCAGTGCAAGGGAAGGCTGGGTGCGTCCCCGCACCAGCTCCGTCCTTCCCGTCTTTAACGGGACAAATGATACACTAGCAGGGTCGAACAGCGGCTGGCACCTCAGCGGACTCGCCTGGCTCCGCTCCACGCCGTCCTGGTTCCGGGCTTTGCGCTCAGCTTGCAAAAGCCCGAGTCCCTTGCGGGTCAGGAGGGTGGCAAGGGCGGGCGGGCGAGCCTCCTAGCGCCCCCAGGGAAGCCCTACACCCCGGTCCGTGGGATACCCATCCCCAGACTCGCATTCGGGCTGCCAGGAGAAATGGGGAGCGAGAGTAGATGGGACCCATCTCCGCACCCTTTTCTCCAACACCGAAACGCGTGGGTCCAAGTAGAAAGGAAGAACTCTTATGCTCTCCCGGGTCCGCGGTGAGCTTGCTGTCCGAGTCCGAGGATCGGGTAGGCAAAATTTATTCGGGGATCGAACGGAGGAGGTGAGAGGGACTCCACCAAGGTTCCCATCGGGTCCCTTCAGTTCTTAGGGTGAGTCCTGCCTCCACGCCCTGCGGCCCCTGACTTCCGCAGCAGCCGTGCATAGGTATGTTACGCCCAGTGTCCGAGGACCCTGGCCCGGAATCACAGAGACTCTTGTACTCCGGAGGAACCCAGGAGCGCCGCCAACCTGTCCCAAGATGAGAGGGCCCTGCCCCGCCCCCCAGCGAAGAGGGCGCATGCTGCGGTCCCTCAAGGAAGGTTCACCTTTAGATTTGTGATAAACTCGTGCTCATCCCGGGTTCCTAAATGCTTCCTGCCTCCTGCCAGCACCACCCCGTCCAGTTGATAATTACTACTTAACTCTAGTGTTTTATCTCAGGTCCTTCATATATTAAAAGTGGGCTTTTGATTGTCCCGCTCCCCCCAACCATAGAAGGATGCCGTATTATCAAACAAGTTTTGGTAAAGGACATGCCCTACCCCCAGGGACAATGTTTCCCACTTAGGGGCCTTGGAGGGAGGTACAGAGAGCGCCCAACAGGCTCCAGGGCACCAGCCAGGAAGTGGAGAGGATCCAGGCCTTTATGTTGGTGGAGAAGAGAGATCTCAAGGGCAAGGGCCAGAGAGAGCCTTCAGGCGAGGAGGGGACCCGCTGGCTGGAGGGCTTGGTTCTCACTGTGAGTGCAGTCATGGTGGGGAACCCAGGCCTGGACATCCAGGATTAGGGTAGGGTGGACCTGGTCTGACCCCAGGAACCAGCCTTGAGTGTCCTTTTCCCACTGCTGTTTTCCCCTCTTCTCTTCATTATGAAATTCTTGAAACCTACAGAAAAGGTGAAAGAATTCTACACTGAATGCCCATACACTCACCACCTAGATTGGACAATTCACATTTTATGATGCTGGACTTCTTTTCTGTCCTGTATCTGTCCATCTATCCATTCAAGAATCCACCTTTTCTTAGTGCATTTCAAAGTTGCAGACATCGGTATATTTCCCTCCCAAATACTTATTAAGCATGCAGGATCAGTAACAGCGACATTCAGATTGTGCAGGGTCAGTAGCAGTGCTATGTTCAGCCATGTTGGGTCTGAGAACAAAGGAAATATTAGCAATAACAATCCTGTCTTTATTTCACACTTTATTGTTTTGTTTTGTGTTACTTTGAACATCATACTCCACTTTTGAATTTTGGTTTTTAAAAAGTGTCACACAAAATGTTATCTTGCTTATTGAATTTTTTTTGCACCCCCTTAAATTTTGCTCCCTAAGCAAATGCCTCTCTTGCTTTGTGCTAATCCTGGCCCTGGGTATGAGGTAAGGCTTGTGACATTAGTCCTACTTCTTACAGGTTCGGACTGAGTATTTTCAGTGGTCTGGTTACAATTGATTCCACAGTGATCTGTGGGTGCCACCTCTGCCAGTCGTGGGATCCAGAAGGGCCAGGCTTCTGGCCAGAGCCACCCAGTGGGATGATCCAATGGTGCTAACAGCCCAGCCATATTGTTGGGTGGGGGAGTGAGATGATTGGGTTGGGGGAGCTTTACATTTCCAGCAGCTCCCAGCAAGCCTCTGGGCATGGCATGGAAACTGGGTGAAGAGATTAAGGATGCTGCAGAGTGAATGGTGCAGAGTCTAGTATCCAGACTCTGAGAGAATAAATTTCTGTTTGTGCTACTTTGTCATGGAGGCCCTAGGAAACTAACACTGTAGGCTTCTGATCTATTTTCTTCGAGCAATTTCCACATGCAAATAATCTCAGCCATCGATTTTTGTCTAGTGTTGTGTTATGCAACAGAGTAGCCACTAGCCACATATGATAAAATTTAACTGTAAATGAAATTATACAAAATTAAAAATTCAATTCCTCAGTTGCATTACTCACATTTCAAGTGCTGGGTGGCCACATGTAGTTAGGGGCTTCTGCATTAGACATCACAGATTGTAGAACATTTGCATCAAGGCAGAAAGTACTAGTTGGACAGCATTGATCTAGTGAATCAGTTAGTTTTCTCTAGCAAAAATGCTGCATAGCAACCCCAGAACTTCAGCGGATTATAAGAACAAAGATTTTTCTGGTTCATAGGTCCACAGGGCAGCTTAGCTTTAAGTTGCAAGTCAATTGGACTTATCTCCAGGCTGCAGTTTGGGTTCAGGTATGCTCCATGTGTCTCTCATCTTCATTAGACTCTGGACATGTACTGTCTTGACAAACAGTAGCAGTGCAAGAGGGTAGCCTAAACCACACAAGCACATTTAATGCCTTTGCTCCATTATATATTTTTTAAATTTTATTTATTTATTTATTTTATTTATTTTATTTTTTTTTGCTTTTTGGTATGTGGGTAGCTCCCTGACCAGGAATTGAACCCAGACCGCAGCACTGACAGCGCCAGCGCTGAAGCCTTAAGCTGCTACACCTCAGGGAACTCCCACTCCATTGTATTTTTTAATGGTCTGTTGGCTAAAAGCAACTCACATGGCCAAGACCAGTATCAATGTCTACAGTGGGAGACCTGACCAAGTTACAGGGCAGGTGGTATGGATGTATAATCCTATTATAGGGGCGTGAAGAACTGAGAACAGTAACCCAATCTACCTCATCCTGAAAAAGTAGGCTAGTTCCAAATCTGGCCTAGAAGGAAGTTCTTGAGAAAGTTTTGGGGGTCTCATCTTTTGCTAATGATGTTTATTCAGAACCACCTTTTATAATTAACTTGCCTTTCTCTCTCAAAGTTAAGTGTTCCAGAGCTGGGACGATAGTCAAGGTGCTGCTATAATTCTTGTCTTTCCCCTAACTAGTGGAAAGGGGGAAGTGGGGAAGAGGAGATTGTGCCCAATTTTTAAGAGCCCAGACTGGTGGGGGCAGGTGTCCACATGACCTTCACTCCCACCTCCATTGGCCAGAATTTACCATCATGATCACACCAAGCTAGATGACCACGAGAGGGAGTTATACCACTAAAAGGAAGACAGATATGCACATTGAAGAACAATTAGCAGTCTCTTAGAGTTTGAGGTCTCAGTGAGAAAGCACAGGCTGTGGAGTTCATAAAGTATTTTATTATTGTTTTTGGGAATCGAACCCAGGCTGTGGCGTTGAGAGCTGAAACCTAGCCACTACACCACCAGGGAACCCCAAATAAAGTATTTAAAACTTCATATTGTATTATAAAATATAACATACATGCAAAAGAGTGCATAAATCGTAAGTGGACACACCCGAATAAACTAACAATAAAAAAAATCCTAAGTGGACAGCTTGATGAATTTTCACAAAGTGTACACGCCTGCGTAGCGAGCTCCCTGGTCAAGAAATAGAACAATGTCTGTACCCTAAAGTTTGAATTTCCTTGACAGCGACGCTAAGGGTGACGTAATCATGCGGAGGCGGAGCCAAGGACGATTGAAGGTGAGTTAACAGAAAATAGGGCGTGGCTAGGCAAAAAGGAGGGACCCCGCAGAACTTAACGCCCAGACCGGAGGCCAGGAATGGGCGGGGCTTGATGGCGTTACGCATTGGGGCGGGGCTTACTGACCGACAGTCCGGTCGATGGACCCAGATGGACAGGGTCACAGGGCTCAACGGAGGGAGGCGGGATGGAGCTCTAGCACGCGAGCCGCGCGGCATTACGTGTGGGGGCGGGGCTTCGCGTCGTCTGGGCGGGCGGTACGGTGAGGGGCGTTCCTACGCGTGCGCTACAAAATGGCGGCTGCCGGTACTGGCGGGAATGTATTTCCATTCCGCGACTCCCGCGCCACGCCAGATCCAGTGCTGGAGGCCGGGCCGGTGGCATACGGGCCACTGCCGGTGCCACTCGTGCTGGACAACGGGTCGTTCCAGGCCCGCGCCGGCTGGGCTTGCCCCGGGCCGGACCCAGGCCCCGAGCCGCGCCTGCAGTTCCGCGCCGTTTGCGCTCGCGGGCGTGGCGGGGCTCGGGGCGTGGCGGGTCCGCAGGTGGGCAACGCGCTGGGCAGCCTGGAGCCGCTGCGCTGGATGCTGCGCTCGCCCTTCGACCGCAATGTGCCAGTAAACCTGGAGCTACAGGAGCTGCTGTTTGACTACAGCTTCCAGCACCTGGGTGTCACGTCACAGGTGAATGGGAGCGTGGGAGGTGGGTTGGGTTTGAGTTTGAGTTTCAGCTCTTTCCGCTCGGAGAGATAATTGTCACAACAGTAGTTCTTACTGTTATTTAGTCACTCAAACACTGTGCTCCGGACGTGTGTAAGCACTGCTCTAAGCGCTAGGGGTAGAGCAGTGAACAAAACAACACCTCTTCTCTTGGAGCATCACATTGGGCCATATATACTCATTTGTTAATAAATCTATTAACTAATACGTATTGAGCACTTTGTGTCAGGCCCTTTTCTAGGCGTTCGGAATATATTCATGAGTAGAACATGAATCTTCTTGTGCTTATGGAGCTAGTGTAGAGAAACAGTCTAGTATGAAAAGATAGAAACATAATAAAATTAAGTAGTAGAGTCTGTGGCATGCTAGAAGGAGAGGACAGTGTTACATTTTTTCAGTAAGATGGTAAGGGTAGGACTCCAGGAAGAGGTGACATTGGAGCAAGGACTTGAAGGAGGTGATTGAGGGAGCAAGCCATGTGAATATCCGAGGAAATAGTATCCCAGCAGGCAACAATGAAACGAAAAGGCTCTGAAGCAGAAGTGTGCCCTATTCCTAATTGCAGGGCAGCCAGAGTTGGAGGGGTGAGGTGGTGGGAGAACTAAGTGGAAGAGGAAGTCAAAGAGGTAATGGGCCAAACCACACACCTGGGCTCTTACTCTGAGTGAAAAGAGGAGCCATCGCAGCGTGTTGAGCAGAAGAGGTACATGACTTTGGTTTCAAGAGGATCGCTATAGCTGCTGCGTAGCCCAGGTCATAGGGTAGAAACAAGCAGACAAGTTAGGAGGCTGTTGCTATAACCCAGTTGAGAGATATAAGTGACTTAGATGAGGGAGTTAGTGGGGGAGGAGGGTGTGATAAGAAGCAGTTGGATTCTGGAGATATTTTGAAGATAGAGCTGACATAATTTGCTGACAGTTTGGATGAGGCTTGACTTAATAACCTTAAATTGACCCTATTTCATGTTTTCCAAAACAGCTTCCCATAGAGATGAGATGAGTATTTTACAGTTGCTTCTGATCAAGTTTTTGGAAACCAAAAGCAAGTTCATCCTGTGCAGTGTGAATTTTTTGTAATGCTGTAAAATGGGTATTTTTGTATTACTCATCTATTTGCTCTTTTCTTTCAAAGTAGGGCTGTGTCGATCATCCCATAGTTTTGACAGAAGCTGTGTGCAACCCACTGTATTCACGACAAATGATGTCCGAGCTCCTTTTTGAATGCTACGGGATTCCAAAGGTTGCCTATGGAATAGACAGCCTGTTCAGCTTCTACCATAATAAATCAAAGAACTTGATTTCCAGTGGGCTCATCATTTCATCTGGATACCAGTGTACACATATTTTACCCATCTTGGAAGGGAGGTGAGTTGCACTTTAGGCATTTGAGTGTTGTTGAGAAGTAATCAGGAAACATTTATTGGCTGCCTACTTTGAGGGTAGAGTGGAAAGAGCAAGTACTGGACTATGAGCTGGCTTCTGGGTTTAGCTCTGACCTACCTCACTTTGGGACTATGAGTAAATCGCTTTACCTTCCATCCTTTGTGACCTCCTGGAGGGAGATGTGGATGGTCTCTAAGGTCCAAATCCATAGTTCTAGAAGTGTATAATTCTGATTTATGGTGAGATAACTAACACAGTACCTATAGGTAGTAGGTGCTCAATTAAAAATGTTTTGAATAAATTATCTGAATTTAATTTAAATGGTCTGTGTTCTGGAGTAATTTTCTTATTAGGAGATTATTTTTTTATTTTAAGCTCTTTAATCACCTTTGTTTAGCCCTTTCTTGTCAGATATTAGTGCCTAGTACATAGTAAGTGTTTATTAGATATTTCTGAGCTGAATAAAAGGTGAGGGTAGGTTTTGTCATGTTTAAAATCTAGTCTCATTTTCTGATTGGGCTTTTGTTGTCTAATAAGAGATTAGGCCAGCATCATGCTCTCCTGAGAAGACTTCTCATTGTGTGAAGAGGGTGTGTAAGTAGGGAAAAAAGCTCTGGCTTTGGAGTTGGATGCCTGGTTTGTGGCCTGTTAAGGATGAGTTAGTTTCCTAACATGTAAAATTAGGAAAAACTAATTAACCCTGATTGCTCATGGTTACCCTAAGGATGAAATGAGATAATGTAGGTGATAGTACTTTGTAAACTGAAAAGCAGTCTGAATATTTAAATCAACATACCATTGAATTTATTGAGACCTAAATTGAGAATTTCTCTTGAAGTTTTACAAAAATTTATGAAGAAAACAGTAATTTTTAGACATTACCAAACATTCCTAATGCACAGAGTTGTCTATGTTATGTAAAACAGAATATGCAGAAATTAAAAATATTTTTATATTGAGAGAAAATTATTTTAGCTGGAGGCTAAGAGATGATCAGAATGGAGCATATTCTGTTCTGTGCTGGCATCTGCTGGTGAAGTGTGACATAGCAGTGGCATTTGACTAGACAGCAACTTCCCAGTGCTCTGCTACTCTTCCTCATGTTAAAAAAACAAAGTTACTCTGGTTCTCTTCCCTTTCAATGAACATGAAAGGGACCGGGTATGCTTGTAAGATTGCAGTAAGCCACTGTGTCTGTGGTTACTTAATGTGTTTGCATCAGTAGAAGAGGAGTGTCAAGGGGAGGGGTTCTCCACGTCTGACCTACACTAGAGTTACCTGGAAAGATTGCTAAAATGCACATTCCCAGGACCACCCCAAAGCAGATGAGTCCTGGGAATTGGCACATTTAACATTTTCCCTAGCTAATTCTTGGTTACTTGGTTCCAGGACCACAGTTTGAGAAATACATGGTGAGTCACATAAGGGTCTGGCTTCAGACTGCTTGTTCTTCCCACTGAACCTTGTTTCCTTCTGAGACTTGTGCCAGGAGTTAGGTGGCCACCCGTCTGGGTGTGGATTAGGACTTCCTTCACTGGGTAAGGGGTTGGACCAAGGGAACTTAAAGTCCTTTCTAACTGTAGGGTGTTAACGTTCTCCCGTTTGTTTATTCCTCTTTTGTCTACATGAAATTATCTTTTCTCCCCAGGGTGCTGCATGTTCTTTCTTTCATGTTGCCAGAAATTTCTGTGTGATTTTCCATTTGTTGACTTTAGGTTAGATGCTAAAAACTGCAAGCGCATCAATCTGGGAGGAAGCCAAGCAGCTGGCTACCTCCAGCGTCTCCTGCAGCTGAAGTACCCTGGGCACCTGGCAGCGATCACGCTCAGCCGCATGGAGGAGATCCTGCACGAGCACAGCTACATCGCCGAGGATTACGTGGAAGGTGTTAAGGGGATGTTGTCTGCCTTTGGGTGCTCCTTAAAATTTTCCCAGGATGCCTCTTTGCTCACTGTTTTACTAAACATCACTTTTTAGCATCCCCTTCTAATTTTGGTATTTACTATCTTAACAAACTCTTCAGTTAACTGATAACTTACATATGTAGGTTCTTTTGGTATTTACTATCTTAACTGATAACTTACATATGTAGATTGTTTTGGCTATTGTAGTTCCTTTGCCTTTCCATGTATATGGTAGGATCGCCTTGTCCATATCAACAAGCAAGTTCTGTTGGGATTTTGATTGAAAGTACATTACATCTGTAGGTGAGATTGGATATAAAACAATATTCTAAATAGTAAATCCAGATAGTAAATCTAGTTTGGGGAGAATTGACATTCTTTTATTATGTTGAGTCTTCCATTTGATGAACATAGTATGTCTTTTTCATTTATCTTGGTTTCTTTCATTAGTATATAGATCCTGTACATGTTTTATTATTCTTATTTCTTTTTTTATTTTAGTTTCCAGTTGCTCATTGCTAGTGTATAGAAATGCAGTTAGGTTTTATGTGTTGACCTTGTATCCTGTGACCTTGCTGAACTTATTCTAGTTTTTTGTAGATTACTTGGGAATTTCTATGTAGACATGTCATCTGTGAATAGGGAGTTTTATTTCTTTCTTTACATTTTTTTTCCTTGCCTTCCTTCAGACTTCTAGAACAGAGTTGAATAGGTGTGGTGTGAGTGGGTAGTTTTGCCTTGTTCCCAGTTCCTTATCCTGCGGAAGTAGGGGGAAGGATTTATTCTTTGCTATTAAGTATGTTAGTATGTTAGCTCTAGGTTTTTTGTAGGTGCCCTTTATGAAATTAAGGCTATTCCCTTTTCCTAGTTTTGCTAAGCATTTTTATTATGAATGGACATCAGTTGATATGATCCTATAGTGTTTCTGCTTTAGACTGTTCATTGTAATTGTTAGTTCAAATATTGAACTAACCTTGATTTGGAGGAGGGGTATATCCACTTGTTCATGTATGTTATTTTTTTTTTTTCATGTATTGCTGGATTTGGTTTGGTAATGTTTTGTGAGTTTTTATGTCTGTATTCATGAGAGATTGATCTATAACTTTACTGACTTTTCTGGTTTTGGTATCAGGGTGATATCACACAGACCTCATCAAATGAGCTAGAAAGTTTTCCTCCTTTTTTCTGGAAAATCAGTGAGTCTGGGAATTTAATTTTTTGAAGGTTTTTAACTATAAATTCATTTTCTTTAATGGACATAGAACTGTTCCTGTAATCTCATTGATTTCTTTTTATTGTTTCCTTCTTTCTACTTGCTTTAGGTTTATTTTGCTCTTTTTTTTTTTCTAGTTTCTTAAGGTAAAAGCTTAGATTATTATGAAGCTATTCTTTTTAATGTAAGTAGTTAATGCTATAAATTTCCCCCAGCACTGCTTTGTCTGCATCCCACAGGTTTTGATACATTATATTTTCATTTTTACTGAGAAAACACATATTAATTTCCCTCAAGACTTTGCCTTTGAGCCATTGATTATTTAGAAATGTGTTGTTTTACATCCAAATATTTGGAGATTTTCCTGTTACCTTTCTATGATTTATTTCTAGTTTAATAAGGTCAAAGAATTTTCTTTGTCTGATATCAGTTGAACTTGTAAAGGTTTGTTTTATGGCCAAGGTGTGGTCTGCTTTGGTGAGGGCGGCATATACACTTGAAGAATGTACTCCACTGTTGGTGGTGTAGTAGTTTGTGATGTCATTTTGGTTTTACTGGTTATTGGTGGTGTTCAGTTCTCTATCCTTGTCCATTTTCCACCTGCTAGTTCTGTCAATTAAGAGAACAGTATTGAAGTCTCTAAAGTATAATTGTGGATTTTCCTATTTCTCTCTTCAGTTCTGTCAGTTTTTGCTTTCAAACATCTGAAGCTCTTGTTAGGAGCATACTTAGTTTAGGATTCTTATGTCTTCTTGGCAAATTAAGCTTTTATCATTATATTATGTTCCTTTTTATCCTTGGCAATTTGCTTTGCTTTGAAGTTTACTTGGACATTAATATAGCCATTCCAACTTTTCTTTTGATTAGTGCTTGTATGATATGTCTTTCCATCATTTTTTACTTTTACTCTTCCTATATCATTATGTTCAAAGAGAATTTCTTAAGAGTTGGGTCTTTTCTTTAATACATTGTGTCAGTCTCGTCTTTTAATTGGTATATTAGGACCATTTAAATTGATTTAACTATTTCTGTGTTTGAATTTAGTCCACTATTACTTATTTTCTGTTGTTCATTCTCTTTGTTGTTCCTGATTTCCTTTCCTTCCAATTTTTGGGTTATTAGAACATTTAAAAAATTTTTTTGATACTCCATTTTATCTTGTGGTTTTTTTTTTTTTTACTGTATCTCTGTGTAGTTTTTTCAGTGGTTGCACTAGAGATTACAGTAAACACACTCTACACAGTCTGCTTAGACTCACTGTTTTACCACTTCAAGTATAATGTGGAAATACTAGCATGCTAGGGGCTTCTTTATCGTTCCTCTTTTATGCTGGAGTTGTCTTATGTAATTATCTGCATGCACTGGAAAACTCATCAGATGGTGTTATGGTTTTTACTTTCAATTGTCGAACATCTTTTAAACTCAAGAGGAGGTTAACCTATTACATTTAATCAGGTTTTCATCATTCGTTGCTCTGTTTATTCTTGAAGTTACAGCTTTCCTTCTAGTATTATTTCTGTCTGAAGAACTTCATTTAGCAATTATTTTAGAACAGTCTGTTGGCATTATGTCCAGGTTTTATAGCCACATTTTGTTGATTGGGTGATTAAGAGATTGGGTGGGGTATGCTTGCTCCCCAGACCTGGAACCCTGGTATTAACTTTGTGATTTCTGTGCTCATAGTGTTGCCATTTCATAACTTTCAAAATTATTTCTTTGAAGAATTGCAGAAATGGCAGTGCCCTGATTATTACGAAAACAATGTCCACAAGATGCAGCTCCCGTTTTCCAGCAAGCTCCTCGGTAGCACTCTGACTGCTGAGGAGAAGCAGGAGCGGCGGCAGCAGCAGCTGCGGCGGCTGCAGGAGCTCAATGCTCGTCGGCGGGAGGAGAAGCTGCATCTTGATCAGGAGCGGCTGGACAGACTGCTCTACGTGCAGGTAAGAGCAGGTCCCGCCTGGCCCCCGGCCCTGCTCAGCAAGGTGGTCCCAGAAAATGTGTCTCCTGTATATTCTTTTTCATCCATAAAATGTCTGAGTCACCCTTGGGTTAGGAAGGAATCTAGGGGTCAGCACTACAAGGATGGCGTAGCAGCAGGTATTTCTGAAAGAGCTGTGGACTCTGGTTTTATTGATTTATTTGGCCTTATAATTGCCTTTCCTAACTTTTTAGTTTAATGTGTAGCACTGATGACAGTGCCTAGTCCACCCTTCAGAGCAATTTTGGAACTCTTCTTCTGGAATGACCATCAGAGCTGTTTGTACCTTGGGAAGATTATGACACCTTACTGAGTTGTTTGTTCAGTGCTGCCAAAGTACACGCACAGTGGCAAGTTTGCTAACAATTGCCAGATTTTGGGTACAACAGAAGCTCTGATGGCCATTCCAGAAAGAGTTCCAGAATTGCTTTAAAGGGTGGATTAGGCACTGGTGTTGGTGCATAGCTTCCCACGGGAGTACTTCAAAGGTGACCATAGTGATACTCAGCAATGAGGTATGTAGCACTTTTTCTAGGACAAGTTTGTGAAATCAGTTGTCCGATCTTATGCTGCAAAGTGCACAAATCTTAAAGTGTACAGCTAAATGCATTTTCACAACATGGTACCCACCCTGTATCTGCCATCTGGATCAAGAGATAGAGCATTACTGGCGTCCCAGAAGCCTCCCTCATCTCCTCTTGTCAGTAACACCAAGGGTAACTTCTGCTTAGTCAGGTGGTGCTGAAATTGTGATGTGGTGCAGCCTAGAGACACCTGGGGAGGAGGACAACTATGTGTAATTTTGGTGAGAGGTGTGATTTTTGTGGAGGGGCAGACTGGGAGCTCTGGGAGCCTTTTCCTGCTGTAGTTCTTCTTGGTTCAGTTTCTCAGCTACTTCTTTTTCCTTCCTGTTTGTGACTACACTGATACCTTTGAGGATGAATTGTGATTGCTTTGGTTTCAGGAACTTCTAGAGGATGGCCAGATGGATCAGTTTCACAAAGCTCTGATAGAGCTAAACATGGACTCCCCAGAAGAGTTGCAGTCCTACATCCACAAGCTCAGTTCGGCAGTGGAGCAGGCTAAGCAGAAAATCCTTCAATCAGAAGTCACCCTTGAGGTGGACGTGGTGGACAGCAAGCCAGAGGTACTGAGGACATCGGGATGGAGGGCCTATGGGGTCATTTAGAGAGCACAGCCCTTCCTGAGTCTCATGAGAAGGTTGTGACTATTCTCAGGAAAGAGAGCAGTGTAGTGAGTGATGTCCACAGGTACACGGACAGGGCAGTGATAACATTGACCTGTACCAACTAAAGTTCTACCCCAGGGGATCTTACCCTGTAGTCCTCTACTCCCCCTGGGAAGGGAAGTGTATGTATAGAATAGGAAGAACATTCAGACACCAGTCATGTGCTGCTATCTTGAACCTGAACCTGCTCCTCTGATGGTTCTTTGGAGGTTAGTTATACATTCCCTTTAACTTTCTTTTGATGCTTTGTTAAATACACAACTTTGGACAATAAAGTTTGTGAACTTACTACCATGCACTTAATGTTGGCAACACTGTACAAACAACGCAGTGAGGTTTCATAACCTTGGTATATCTGTCTCACAGCTGTGTTTGTGTCAACATGTGACAGTGTCTTACTGAGTGGTGTTCATTATTGTTGTTGCATGTTTTTGTGTGCCTTTGCAAGAATCTTGGAGCTTGAATTAGAGCAGGGAACAAACAGTAAATTTCTTGTTAAACTTGGCAAGAGTGGACATGAAATCAGGGACATGGTAGTCCAAATATATGGGGATGATGCCATGAAGAAAAAGGCAGTGTACAAATGGATTAACCGTTTTTCTGAGAGGAGAGAAAGCATCACTGATGAAGAGAGGGCAACTAGTAATGAGCAGAACTGGTGAAAACGTTGCAGAAATTCCTTGAATTGTGCATCAAAATCGTCTGCTGAGTGTGAGAAGCATGGCAGACCAAGTAAAACATTGATAGAGAAATAGGAAAATCTTAACTGAAAATCTTGGCATGAGAAAGCTGTGTGCAGAAATGGTCCTGGAGGAGCTCACCAATGAACAAAGGCAAAGGAGAGTCGAAGTTCACCAAGACCTTTTGGAGAGGCAAGATGATGTTTTGGACCATGTTATCCCTGGTGATGGATGAAACATGGGTGTACCAATATGACCCTGAAGCAAAGTGTCAAAGTGCACAATGGAAGTCAGCCAGTTCTCCACAACCAAAAAAGTTCTGTCAGTCCAAATCAAGAATTAAAACTATATTGCTTATCTTTTTTGATATCAGGGATTATATGAATTTGTACCGACTGGATATAGAGTCAACCAAGTTTACTGTTTGGAAGTGCTGAAAAGGCTGCATAAAAATGTTAAACACAAACAACTTGAACTTTTTGCCAACAACTCATGGCTCTTGCATCACGACAGTGCACCAGCTTACACAGTACTGTCTGTGAGGGAGTTTTTAGCCAGTAAACAAATAACTGTATTAGAACACCCTCCCTACTCACCTGATCTGGTCCCCAGTGACTTTTTTCTTTATATGAAGATAAAGGAAATACTGAAAGGAAGACGTTTTGATGACATTTGGGACATCAGGGATCATAAGACAACAGCTCTGATGGCCATTCCAGAAAAAATTCCAAGATTGCTTTGAAGGGTGGACTAGGCACTCACACAGGTGCATCGCCTCCCAGGGGGAGTACTTCAGAGGTAACCATGGTGATACTCAGCATTGAGGTGTGTAGCCCTTTTTCTAGGATGAGGTCACTAACTTAACTGTCAGACCACTTGTGTGGTTGATCTTGCACCTACTTCCTTTTCATCTTGATGTTGCCCTGAGAACAGACATCATGCTTCATACGTAGTGGATGAAATTTTTATAGCAACTAGTAGGCGTGCTCAGTAAAATGTTTTTGAGTTAATTTAAAATCAGCCTTTTATTAGTACAAACTAAGTCTTGAGTAAGCACTTTGATCTTCTCTGTCCCTCCTTTTTGTTTCCCTGGCAGTGGACTTTTAATCAATGTTGATATGGCCAGTGTTGGTGTGGCTGAGATAGGGCCCTGGGAAGCTCCGAGCCCTGTGCCCTGCCTGGTGAAGGGACTCCTACAGGTCACGCCTCGGTCCGAAGTCACTGGTTGGCTAAATCTGAAACTTATACTTTTAGAAAGAGACAGTCCTGTGGAAAAACCCATTTTGATGCTGGGCGTAGTGCTGCGCTCACCGATGACTTCACAGCTCCCTGGCCCAGCACGAAACCAGCTTTCGCAGTGACCATCTCTCTGCTGGAGGCTCACGCTCCGTTCCTGTGCTCGCCTCTCATTCTCCACCTGTCTGATGGGCTGTAGACTATATGAGGACAGCCCTTGGTCATGAGTCAGGATTCCTAAATACAGCTTCCTGGCTCACTGAGTTCTGGGGCAGAAGGGACCTTTGCTACCATCTTACGCGTGTACAACCTCCCAGATAAGCTTCAGTAGAGCCACCGTGCCTTTTTTAGTTTGCTTCTCCCAGCTATAAGGTCTGTGTTTCAGGTGTGAGCTCTTATTTACTGAGATACAGACCATGTTGTCTTTGTTGTTTGTTTATCCATATTCAGTTTTTACCATGCTTAACACGTCAACAGGCCGTGAGCATTCTCGCACCAGAGATGCACACTCAGGCACAGGGAGGTGAGGGATTGCAGATTTTGAAAGAAAAAAAAAACATAAACCAAACAACTGTTGAAAATGTGGGAACTAGTTTTTCCTTTTCTTTGTTCATTTTTCTGCATTTGTTACCCAATTACTCCATTCATTCAGTGGACACTCAAGTCCCTGCTTTGTCCCGTCCTCGGGGGTACACATTCATATCTCTCTGGGTTTAGGGAGATTTAGAAATGTCAGACTTCACAAGATTTCTCTACAACAGAGTTGATGAGTTGATCTGTCTTTAGAGCTTGAATGGTCAATAAGCATTTATTAAGAGTTATTGTTGGGGGAGGTTCCCTGCTGGTGCAGTGGCTAGGCTTCAGGGCTCTCACTGCTCTCAGCACCTCACCTGGGGTCAATCCCTGCCCAGGAAACCAACCAAAAAAAAAAAAAGTTATTGTTAGTGACTAGAGTCAGTTACAGCAACCTTCCTGGGATAACTTTGACCGGTTCTACTTCTCAGGAAGTATTTGTAGTATTTTCTAACAATACATTTAGAATGGAGAGAATAGAGTTGTGTGGACCAAAGTTCATATTGAAATACCATCCAAGCAGTAATGGCAGAATTAGATTAATACAGCTACATTTTTTGACTTAATGTTTTCTAAAATCCCTTTTTCCCTGTGGACCAATTTATTCTGGCCCTTGCTAATCTGCAAGTATTCCAAGGAAGAGGTGTAGAGGAGAGGGCTTTGTTAGCCCTCCTCAAGAAGCATGTAAGCCGGAAGATGCTCACTTTCACAGCTACACGGCATCATCAGTTTTTGAAAAACATAATGGGCCAAATAGAGAAGGTTCCCGTGCCTGACTCGCCAGGATCAGAGCTGGCCCTTGTGCCACTCAGGCTGTTCCAGGGAACCATGCTGCATCTTGTCTGATGGGCTTTGGCAAACCGTCCTGTTCAGTTTCAGAGGAACAGTTGTGTGTGTTCCTAAACACCAACAATACACGTGGAGACCTTGCAGACTCTAGACCCAACCGTAGTGGGGAAATCTTTTCTCTTCTGGATGCCCATTGTCTGCATTGAAATTACTATCTTTGTTCCTCTCTGTGAGTCCTGAATTAGGATAAGTAAAATACCTTTTTACTATATGCAGTGAAGCTAAGAAGTTATCGTATTTCTAAGGCAGCATGTTTTTGAATATAGCTAGATGAATGTTGGACAGTTACTTTTGTTGTAACTGAAGAAGCCTTTTGAAACTCAAACATTATATAATTTTCTCTATTCCATGGAAATGTGAGTGTGTATCCCAGGGGCCCACCACCCTCTCCTAGGTTTGATATGCCAGGGATTAGGGGTACACAGGTGGTTAAAATACAGTTTCTGCCTTCCTTGGTCCCTTAAAAAATTAGGGATGTAGAACCATACTTTGCTGACTGTGTGATAAAGCTTGTCAGGTGTGGTGGTAGATGTGTGTGGGAATAGAGCTGGACTTTTAAGAAAAGATTGTTTGATTTCAATAAATAGCATATGGGGGAAGGACATTTTATATGGAAAGAACCACATGTACAGGGAGCATGCCATTTGGTGTGTAGAGTGTGGGAGCTAAGAAGTTTCGTTTTAGGCCAAGTTTCCACCACTAACTAGTGTAATGTGATCTTGGGCAAGCCATTCTACCCCCCAAGCCTGTTTTGTCACTCATGAAATATAGTTATATTTGCGTTGAGGGTTGTGTAAGTAGCAGGTGTCCCTGGCACCTGAAGCAGATTCAGAATTGGCAGAGATGCTCTCAGCTCTTTCACCAAGAGCAAGGTCCTTAGAGTCTTGCCTCCCCCAGCCCACCTTCTTTCCTCCTTAAGTTACCTGTTTCTGAACCAGTTCCTCTTACCCTGTTCTCTAGTCTCAGATGAAGAAATAGCCTCTGTCCTTTCCAGGGTTTACCCTCCTCTTAAATATAGTAGAATCGTCTATATTCATCAGGACTTAGATTACATTTTGCACCCATCTATAAGCCACATGTGCCCCATGACTCCTGGTCGTGCGAGTGTGTGTGTGTGTGTGTGTGTGTGTGTGTGTGTGTGTGTGTTGGAGGGCATTGCCTTATTTAACAGATTGAATACTAGTCTGTAGTATATATGGAGAAGTTCTTGAGAAGTATGTTTAATTGTTCTGAATTATGTCAATAATTTACATACATCATAGATTTTGAGAGTAAGGAGGGACTTGGATACATGCTCAAGGTAGGGTTCTTCTCTTAGACATGTTTGGCTGATGGTATTGAGTCTGGTTGAAACCTCCCAAGACACCATCTCATAAGGCAGCCCTTTCTACAACAGCTGTCATTGTTAGAGCATTGTTGCATGGAATGCAATAGAATATTTCTTCCTGTAACTTTCCAGAAGGTAAAACTCATCTGTCTTTCATGTGACAGAACCACAGATGGCTGAAGGTGTCATCCAGACCCTCCCCCCAGTCCAACCTAACATTTTTTATCCAGGTCAAAATTAAAATGTTGGAAATGGTACCAGCATGTCTAGGTCCCACCCAGGTTCACTGTCACTGAAAAGGAAAGCCTGTTTTTGGTCACATCCCCAGCCCAGTGGACCTGTTGTTAAGGGACTGATTGTTAAGCCCATCAGTATTGGCATATATATACATACATACACACACACACACACACACACTTAAGAGACTTACTTAATTTTGGTGATAGTCTAAGCCACTTGGCAGGATACCAACTGTCACACTCTCCTCTGGGTTCTGTGTGATGATGTGACTTACGAGTTAATAGTTAAGAAAAATCTTTAGAGTTTTTATGTGAACTTTTAAGCCATTGGGTGGGATCCCAGTTTCTTTTCATGACAGTGAACTAATAGAACTGAGGTTCACTGAACTTGCAGGATCTCTTTTATTTCATCCTTAGACCCCTGACCTGGAGCCGCTAGAGCCATCTCTGGAAGATGTGGAAAGCATCAATGATTTTGAACCCTTGTTTTCAGAGGAAACACCTGAAGTGGAGAAGCCAGTCACCACTGTCCAGGTTTGACTCCTGCACCTAGACCTGCTCGTGCTTTGAAGCTGTGACATAAATGACCAGCTTAGTCTAGTCTGCTTCTTTAGGGGTACTTTAAAAAAATTCCCCATTGTATTTTCTGGAAAGGGGGTTACTAATACTTAAAACATCCAAAGTCAGTGGGGGGGGGGGGGACCCCAGTGATTGATTGTGGTTCCAGTACCAAGATCCATGAATCTGAGGAACAGTCTGTCTGGTAGAAACATCTGGGCAAATAACTGGGGACTTTAGACCTGAACACTGGCTTTAGTGGTTTCATTCAAATTTAAGCCAATGTCATGGGCCCACGTTTCTGTCATTACAGTGGCAGCCAGAGGACTGCCCTTAGTCTGAGACACCTGGGAGTGAGCGTTCTCAGCTGTGTGGGGGCCAGGGCTACTGAGCAAGGCTCTGAGCAGGAGACCAATCTTCTAGTCTCTTTGCTGCCACTCTCCACGAAGTCTCCTCCCCTGCCTTTTGGGGACTATTTCATGATGCAGATCTGTAGGCATTTGTACAGAAGTGAGAAAAAAGAAGAAAATTGAATGACCAAATCAGGAGATCTGGGGGGAGGTTACTCTGGCATGCACAAAGGACAGAAGCTGTATTGGAGTAAGCAGTGCAGTTTGAGGAGACTGGCAGCTGGGATGTTTGTCATTATGGCCTAAAAATATCTTCTAAACCTTGGGTTTTTAAAGCCCGTGTTTAACTTGGCAGCATATCACCAGCTGTTTGTTGGGACAGAAAGAATTCGGGCTCCAGAAATTATCTTCCAGCCGTCTCTCATAGGCGAAGAGCAGGCTGGGATAGCAGAGACCCTTCAGTACATTCTGGACAGGTGAGACTGAAACTTCTTTTCCTTCTGTTTTCCTGAACCATTTCCTTGGATTATGTACTTACCGGTAGATTTGATGGTCAGGCAGTGGAAATCTGTCTCACTCTCTCCTTCTCATTGACTGGCTGTGCTCCCTAGGCCTGGCATTTAGTTGGGACTGTAATTTTCTGAACATGTAAGTGCTCAATTGATTCGAGGAGCCTTAAGAGTTTCTTTGAAGTTTGAACAACATGGTAATATAGGTGCATTGGCTTTCATAAAAACCTTCACATAATTGAAGACTGGTGATTCTGCATCACCTAAAAATGTGCAGAACTTAGAAGTTTTTCTCCATCCTTAGAGACATTTATTTAAGAGTTTGTGTTTCTTTAAGCACACGCTTCGCCCCACCCATTACACAGGTCTTTCCCTGCAGTGTGTTTGCGGAATTCAAGTTGGACGAGCAGGGAACGTGATTTTTAGTACTGTGGCTGTTGTCGGTTCAAAGGAGATGGAAGTTTGACACCCACCAAAGGAGAAGCGCTATTGTAGCTGCTTTGAGTGTCTCTCAGCTTTGACAATGGGTGGGAAAGTGGTCAGACGTGTACAAGATAAAACTTACTTTGAAAAAAAGCACAGATAGAGTGATGGACTCTCAAAAGGGTTTTTAGGGTGATGGAAATATTCTACATTATGATTTCGGTGGTGGTTATTGGGGTATATAAATTTGTCAGACTTCATCAAAATGTCTGTAAATCAATCTTCAGTAAAGTCAGTTTTTTAAAAACGTGTTAGGCACAAAACTTCTGATCATGCTAAGGAAAGAAATTTATCATTAAAAGTAAGGTTTTGACTAGATATTTGACATTTTATAAAGACAAATGAAAAAAATAGGTTTTTAAAAACAGTTTTGTGCAGATGTTTTCTCTTTTGCATTAAAAGCTTACGTTTCCACATGAGCATTCTCTTCTAAGACTCAGGGTGGAGGGACTGTATCAGAAGGAACCATTTCTCTCCTAGGTACCCAAAGGACATTCAGGAAACGCTGGTTCAGAATGTTTTCCTCACTGGCGGGAACGTGATGTATCCTGGGATGAAAGTTAGAATTGAGAAAGAACTGTTGGAGATGAGACCCTTTCAGTCATCTTTTCAGGTACTGATTGTTCAGGTAACCAGCTGCTTTGAAAACAGACTTGTTTTCTGATTGCAAAAGTAATAAAGTCTAAATGAGAAAAAGTATAATTTCATCATCTGGAGATACTCACTGTTATCTTTTTTATGACTTTTTCTTCTGGTCTTTATGTTTCATTTTTAAAGCAGAATGGAAGCCATGTTTTATGTATTTCCTTTTTCATTGAAAAGGGAAGACGTGCATATCATATTAATACAATTCAGAGAGTACAGAAGACTGTACATTGAGGATAGCTCATTCCCCTCGCCTCGCTCCAATAATAAGCAATGGACACAGCTTTGGCAGCGTCATGGAGGGCACCCCGGGCTGTCCTCAGTTCTCATTTCTCCTGAGGCTCATTTGCCACCATGGCCAGAGCCGCCGCCTCAGCCTCTGCTCACAGAGAGGGGACCAAGGCCAGGAAGGCCTTTCCTCCACGTGGAGTGCCAGCTCTGTTCTTTCCATCTGATAGCTTGTGTTCGACATCATTGGAGCAAGAGGAGGGGCAACTGGTCCCTCTCTGACTCAAGAGTGGCAGGTCTTGTGTTCATAAAATAGCTGACAACTCCTTGTTCTATTAGGTCGAGGCTGCTGTGCTTTGCATTCTTGTGTGCTTTCTTGGAAGATGAGAGGGCATTTCAGCTCATCTTTGTTTGGAGGGTGCAGAGATAGTCCTGTGTTGTCTGACAAGTAATTGGAGCCCTCCTGGGTGTATGTTCTTGGGGATGAAAGTTGGGGAGCTGCAGCTGGGTACTCTTGAGTCCTGGTGGGAGACGGCCTTCTGGTGAATGCTCTTTGTGTTCAGGTTCAGCTTGCCTCTAACCCTGTGCTGGATGCCTGGTACGGTGCTCGTGACTGGGCCTTGGACCACCTGGATGACAACGATGTCTGGATCACCAGGAAGGACTATGAAGAAAAGGGAGGGGAGTACCTGAAGGAGCACTGCGCTTCCAATATCTACATCCCCATCCGCCTGCCGAAGCAGGCTTCCCGCTCATCCGAAGCCCAGGCATCTGGCAAAGGCTCGGGGGCCAGTGGAGGCGCTGCTGGCGAGCAGGCATAGCAGAGGGGCCCCTCTGGGACCGTGTCGGCCAGTGTGACAGGACAGTGACTGTGCCCGATGTGTCTGGCCCAAGTCTGCTGGTAACATTGGGCTACAAGATGGATTTCTCCCGAGGAGAACAGTTAAGGGACACTGGGAGTTACCCTTTAGAACCGTGTTGACAGGGAGGCTTCTGCAGTGACCTTTCAGTGACCTCTGGTGTCTTCCTTGAACCATGGATGAGCTGTCGCATCAGCTTCCTGCATCATCAGTAAATGAGGACAGAGTGGAGGACCAAGATGAACAAAATGCATAAGGCTTATTTCTTACTGCATTTTAAAGCCTTTTAAAAAAATTGTTTAAAATGTATATTGTCAATGTAGATATAGATATTCTTCTAACTTTATTCAGAAATTGTGTGAATGCCCAGCAGATGGAAGTCCTTCACGTACATGTAAAAGGTAATGTTTATGTAATAAGAGCAGTTGCCCACAAAACCTCTGGAGCTGGAAATATTTCCCTCCTGTACTTCCTCTTATAAATGAGGAAAAAGGACCCAAAGAGGGGAACTAAGTTGTACAGAATCACTCTGTTAGGGGCCTGCTCAGTGCCCACTTCTGAATGGGCAGAAATAGGATCTTGGCTCCACTTTGTTCATACTTTCTTTGCTGGGAACTTTTCCATCATATGAGGCCTTCCTACACATTTTTTATTTTGTCCCTGTGCATTTGTTGGCTGCTTAACATTTTCAGGCCTTTCTGAAACAAGAATGGCCGTATGTTTATTATGAATATGGGGATAGGTGCATAGGGGTGCCATATCCTCTCTGTACTTTTGTGTTTGAAGTATTCCATTAAATTAAAAATTGACAGTATTCTTACCTAGCCTTTTTTTGTTTGTCATATAGCAGTGTCTTGGAAATCACTCGATATTGCTCGTAGGGCCACTTTCTCATCTTTTAAAAATGAATGTGCTTGTTTATCTGTCACAAACATGGTAACACCATGAGGATGCAATCAGCAAATGCATGACATACACATACACCTTTCACAGAAGGAGTAGCATACTCTACACAGTACAACAATGTATCTTGGAGATCATACCACGTCAATACAAAGACAGCTTCCACATTGTGTTTTGTTTATTTTTCTATTATGTTTATTGGATAATGTATAACAAGATTCTGAAAAACCACCCTCAAATTCTTAGCTCTTTTATATGAAGAAATGCAGTAAGAATTGCATTTTCCTGTCAGTAGTGTTTGTCATTGGACTTTGTTGAGGTGTTTTTCCATGCAGAATTTTTAATGGACTCAAATCAAGCAGTCTTTCAAAATTGGTTTTGGGTTTTATGTCATACATTAAAAAGCCTTACTCTGAGATAATGAAAAAAAAAAAACCCCTGTTTTTCCCTATATATTTGGTTCTTAACCTTTTTATATAAAAAAATATAGCATACATAATGGCCTAAAATATAAAGGCACAACCTAACAACTTGTAAAATAAGCACTTCTGTAATCGCAATGGTCAAGAAACAGAACATTGCTGCCTCCACAGAAGTCCCCAGTATGATCTTTGCTGATCAAAATCTCTTTTCCCCTTGTAGGAAACCACTATACGGACTTCTATACTATTCTTTTTCATATTTGGTTTTATTACCTAATTACACATTATTAAACACTGTCTTTAATATTCATCCACATTGCATGTAGCCATGGTTCATTCATTTTGCTATATAGTATTTTATTGTATGCATGTACCATGAGTCGTTTATACAGTTGGAATTTTCTCTTGGCGTGGGTTTGTGGTTGGGTTCCTTTGAATTTCTTTTCAGATGACTAGCCAATTATGCTAACAGTATTTATTAAGTAATCCATCTTTCTCCACTGATATAAATGCCACTTTTATTATTTATTAAATGACCTTATATATTTTGGCCTACTTCCAGACTCACTCATCTGCTCCATTCATCTCTGTGTCTATTCCTGAAGTCATAGTGAACTATTACCCTTACTTTATAAAACACTTTAAGACATGGCAGTGTTTGTCCAGATTTCCCTCTTTTTTTACTTTGAGGACTTTTCTTGATTTTGCTGCATGATCCTCAGGATAATTTTTTTAAGTTCCAAAATAATTCAGTTGGAAGATTTATTTGCCTCCCATAAAATTATAGATTAAAAGATGAAAGATGATATCTTTTCTTTATTGAGTCTTCTAGCCAAAAAATGGGAATGTGTCTTTTTCCTTAGGTCCTCCTGTCACATAATAAACTTTGAAAATTTTATGCATCTATTTCTTGCACACTTTGGTGAAGTAACTCATTCATTTAAACATTTGAATAGTATTCTATTACGTTTCCTGCCATGATTTATTTAATCGTTACACTTTGGAATAGTATTTGAATAACTTCCAAATTTATTACAAATAGTGACTGGACCACATAGATCCTGGCTTTACCTGCAACAAGTGTGCACAGACCACCCACAAGACGTTTCCCAAGCAAAAGAACTAGAGAGGAAAGAAAGTATGAAAAATATATGTTAATAGAATAGAACAAATAATGACTGTAATGAGGTAACATAATGGCCATTCTAATGTACAGAGAAAAATTAAGAAATTAAATAGTGTGCCTTGATGAAAAGATTTTAAAAGCATGGTGATAAAATTATACATCAAGATAAAGTTACAAATCTATAATGTCTTTGATATTAAGTAGAGGTCCATAGCAAAAAAGTGTTAAAATTAGTATTATTACTACTACTATTATTATAGCTTTCTAGATAGACAAATCTGGGCTGGAATTCCTAAGTTGCATAAATTGGGCAAAGAAAGGCAATCTCTGAGATTGAGAGGCCAGTGAAGAAGGCAAACTGAAATAAAAACAGTAAAAACAAGACAAAACATGCACACTGGGTTATGACCAGAGGAAATCTAGGCCCTGTTCCCAAATCAGAACACCCCTTAGCTCCCTCTTCCTACCACCACCCTCATCCAGGGCTGCCTCTGGGATTCCTCTCTGTGTAGCTCACCAGGGGCCTCTACTGACCTCTATGTTCCTGCTTCTCACCCCTACTGGACTCTTCCAGGGTGACCAGGAGCCCATCAGAGCAACTGGAGGATGGGTGCCAGGCAGATTGCATTTCCCCAAGATGGCCATAGGAGTATCTCCCATCACCCATGCTCTTCTGACAATGTGATTATTATGGTCTGAGTTGTGGCCTCCCCAAATTCATACGGTGAAGCCCTAACCTCTACCTCAGAATGTGACCATATTGGACATAGGGTCTTTAAAGGGGGGATTATGTTAAAACAAGGTTGTGAGGGTGGGCCCTGATCCAATCTGACTGGTGTGCTTATAAGGAGAGAGAATTTGGACAAAGACATAGAGGTGTGCATGCATAGAAGAAAGACCATGTGAGAACACAGCAAGAGGGCAGCCATCTGCAAGCCAAGGAGAGAGGCCTCAGGGAAAACCAAACCTTTTGTGCTTCAGAGGACACCATCAGGAGAGTGAAAAGGTAACAGTTTTGGGCTGAATTATGTGCCCCCCAAACTCACATGTTGAAGTCCCAACCCCAGTACCTCAAAATGTAACTGTATTTGGAGATAAGGTCTTTAAAGAGGTGATTAAGTTAAACTGAGGCCCTTGGGGTGGGGCCCTAATGCAATATGACTAGTGTCCTTATAAGAAGAGAAGGACAGACCAGGGATGAGCATACACAGCAAAGACCTTGTGAAGACACAGGGAGAAGATGCCATCTACAAGCCATGGAAAGAAGCCTTGGGAGAAACCAAATCTGCAAGTCTTGAACTTTTAGCCTCCAGAATTATGGAAGATAAATTTCTATTTTTTAAAGCCACTCAGTATTTTATTATGGAAGCTAACTAAGCAAACTAGCTAACTAATACAGGGACCTTGACATTCCTCCTATGCAGTGGTGGTCTATGTCCTCTCCCCTGGAAGCTTGGATGGAGATGTTCATGCTTGAACGCAGCCGCCATGCTGTGAGGAAGCCTAAGCTAGCCCACACAGAGGCACCACATGGAGAGACCCCATGCAGATGTTCCTGCCGATGACCTTGCTGGGGTCCCAGCTGACAGCACCACCAATTGCCAGACATGTGAGGGAAGATGCCTCCAAATGATTCCAGCTCCCGCTGTTGAGTCACCCCCAGCCATTGAGTCTTTCTAGCTGATGGCCCAGACCTGTGGAACAGCTAGCTGTCCCTACCACGCCCTTTCCAAATTTGAGACCCACAGGATTCATGAGCCTAACAGAATGTTGTTTACCACACTGAGTTTTTGGGTAGTTTGTTACACAGTTAATAGTGATTCCCAAAGGCTCTTTCAAAGCAGCTACCATCAGCATGGCTCTCTCACATACAAAAGCATGGGATGCCTCTCTCCAGAGCACTTCCCTACTTTGCTAGGGAATTGTTTTGCTAGGGAATTGTTGCTGCCACCTAGTGGCCAATAGAAATAATGCAAGACCTTCTGGTCTTAAAGAGAAGCTTACTCACAGGCATTCATCCCACAAACATTGACAATCTCTGATGTTGTTGGGTCAAGTGTACTTTAAAAAAAAAGCATATTCTAATGTTACCATTTTTGTATGCTTTCATCCTTGGTCATGAGATGTCACAAGCCCACAATCCCTTATACTCTTCCAAAATCGAAAATTCTCTGAAAACTTGCAAGATTTTTCATCAGTTTACGAATGCTGACTCAGTAGCAAAACCTAATCTGAACATAAGGCTATTTATAATATATGTGTTTATTATAATATATTTATTATATATATTTATTTCACAGTGGAAATATTAATGTTTGATTATGGGGTACTGCTTTAGACTTCTCTAAGGACGTTGTATAACAGAGAGCATTTGTTCTCAAAGTGTGGTCCCCACACCAGCAGCATCAGCAACACCTGGGAACTTGTTAGAAATGGAGATTCTCAGGGCCCAAACCTATGAAATAAAAACACTCTGGAGTGGGTTCCAGCCATCTGTGCTTTAACAAGCCCTCCTGGTGACTGATTCATGCTCAAGTATGAGAACCATGAGAGTATATGTACCACATTAGGTTTATAAAATCCTAAAGTCCTGAATTTCAAAGTACATTTGGTCCCCACTGGTTTCAGAGAAGGAATATCTTGCAGACCTGTATTTTGAAATTTCAAGTAACATTAAAGGAAGCCATGAGATTGTTTTCATTTAAAAAAAAGGGGGGCAGAGTTTCCTTGTAGGAATGAGAAAGGATGTGGCTAATAATAATAAAAGCCCATGATATGAAAACACCTCCTAATTCATCAGACCAGGCTGAGGGAACAGGATGTGCGAAGAGATGGTAATACCTGGTGGGCGTCTGAGGAACCGAAAGGCAGCCAGCAGCACAGGTTGCCGTGGGGGGACCTCTGGGGATGGTGTAGCCTTGAACCAGATGAAAGTCACCTGGGCATTCCTTTAAAAATACAGATCCCGAGCCACATTCCAGGCCCACTGAGTCAGAATCTCTAGGGAGAGGGGCCCAGGAATCTGCATTCTCCCTCCCCAAATATTTTTACTTGGGAAGCTATCAAACCTCTGGAGAAATTGAAAGAAACGTACAAGGAACACTTGAATACACTTTACCTAAATGAACCAATTGTTAGCCTTTTGACACATTTAAACTTTTCTTTCTCCTTCGTTTTCTCTTTAGCATGCATCACTTAAGAATAAGATAAGGACCTTTTCCCCCATACCACATTACCATCCTCATATTTCAGAATATTAATGTTAATTCAATAATGTTTTCTAATATATAAAAATATATAAATTTTTTTTTTTTTTTTTTTTTTTTGCTTTTTGGTATGTGGGTAGCTCCCTGACTGGGAATCGAACCCAGGCCGCAGCGCTGACAGCGCCAGCGCCGAAGCCTTAAGCCACTACACCATCAGGGAACTCCCATATAAACTTTTTTATAGCTATTTTTTTCAATCCACTATTCAATCAAGGTACACACACACACACACACTCACACACACACACACACATATATTTGTTATGTCCCTCTTCTAATCTAGAATAACTACTCACCTTTAAAAAAATATTAACTTTTAAAAAGACAGTCCAGGCTTATGGGATGCCCCACATTCTCGATTTGTCTAAATTTTCCTCATGATTAAAATCAGGTTAAGTATTTTTGGCAAGAATATGACATAGAAGATGTCGAGTCCATGAGATTGCATCCCATCAGAGAGGGCCAGTGTCAGGTTGTTGATGTGGGTTTGATCACTCTGTTAAGGTGGTGACTGCTGGGTCCCTCCCTTTTTAATTTGTGAATATCTGTGGCTTGATATTTTGAACCATGTGAATATTCATTCTGTTACCCAACAATTTTTCACTCAGATGCTCTGGCATCTGTTGAGGCCCCTTGCTTCCTCCATTGATGATTATATTGGTGATTACAAAATGGAATTTGCATTTTTAAATAAATGCCCCAGGGGACTTTTCTACTCAGGGAGTCTGGGAACGCCTGTTAAAGTCACGGTAAGGGATAAGGAGAATGAGGTGTTGCTATCAAGGCAGATGGAAGCAGTAGCTTAGTAAGACATATACATTGCTCATTAGAACCAGTTAAAATGTGTATTTGTAGGCTCCATACCACACCAAAGAATAAGAGAGGACAAAGGACAGACTCAGGAAGCAGCATTTTTGGCACTTTCTTCCTCCCCTTCTCGAGATACTTCTGTGCTCCCAAAGTTTGAGAAACACAGACTTAGTTGTTGATCCTTGGCCTGGCTGCACATTGCATTTTTAACTCACCTGGAGAGTTGTTTTTGACCTGTGCGTATATGTGCGTGTTTAAAAGTATGAGCCCCACCTCCAGAATCTGATCCATATGGTCTGGAAGCTCCCTTCCTGATTCCTGTGTGCTGCCAAGGTTGAGAGCCACAGGACACGGAGAGTTTTCAAACCAAATGTAAAAATGACAACCATTTGCCCCTATGCCTAGTTACCCTTAAATTCATAGCATCACAGGACTGAGCTCACCTGCTAGCCAAAAACATCTGCTGCTCCCTCCATACCACTGATGGGGGGCCCCCACCGTGTGCAAACAGCTCCACTAGAACTCTTTGGGGCACTTACAAAAGAGGTCGAAGAAAGGTCATTTCCCTCACAGCATGGGGATGTGGGAAAAAATGCACACATAAAAGCAAAGGTTAAGTATTGCACAAGTGGACTTTTACAGACCAGGAAACGGACACTCTGGAAGGGGAAATGACTGCCCAGTGAATTCATGGCAGAGCCAGGACTCTTACCCAAAATGCCCTTCTTCCCTCAGCTCACTTTTACTTTGGCCCTCCAGGTACCCTCTGTACTTCCTGGACACCTGTTGGTTGGGCTTGACCTGGAGTCAATATTTCACCAGAGGCAGCAGCTACCTATCAAGATGTAAGGTTGACCCTGGACCAGGTATTGGACTCAGTATTTATTGAATGAATGAATGCAGCCACCCAGCACCTGCCCACTGTCTGGCATTGAAACCAGTGGATTAGCGAACCTCAAAAATGAATCCCTTTGAGCTGGTTAGCTCATTTTTTTACAGTTTAGAAGTCTCTAGGTCTTCCTTATGATGGAGTCCCTGCCTTGTATCATAGCAACCATATAATTCACCCACATTTTACCTTCTATATAATTTACATGTAACTTATGAGCTAACTTGAATTGCAGTTGACTAGTTGACCTAAAGTTATGTACATATTTAATTCTATATTTGTATTAAACGTTGGAGCCAATCCATCTATTTTCAGCTCCTCACACATTTTCCATAGTTTATTAGAATGTTCATTAGTCTTGAACTATCCCCAAATGTCTAACAGATCATAGGTGTCCTCAAAATAAAGTGATTTGCACTTCATTGATGGCCTGGGACAAGTTTGGAGGACATGGTCAGTGTTGCTTTCAAGAACCAGAGAAAAGTTTAAATTTTTTTTTAGGAGGGGAAGCTAAAAACTTCATTGAGATATAATTCACATACCATACAATTCACTCATTTAAAATTTGAAAATCAATGTTTTTTGTTATATTCATAGTTGTACAAACATCACTACAATCAATTTAAGAACATTTTAATCACCCTCAGAAGAAACTGGTGCTCTTCATCTGTCACTTTCCATTTGCACCCCCTTCCAAACTCCCTCCCAACTTTAGGTAACCACTAATATACTTTCCATCTTTATAGATTTGCCTCTTCTGGACATTTCATACCAATGGAATCATACAATATGCAGTCTTGTGTCTGGTTCTATCACTTAGCATGAAGTTTTCAAGGTTCCTCTTTGATGTCACATGTATCCATACTTCCTTCCTTTTGATTGCTAAGTAATGTCACACTATATAGAATGTACCACATTTTATTTATCCATTCATCATTTGATTGACATTTGGATTGTTTCTACATTTTAGCTGTTATGAATTATGCTACCATGAACATTGGTATAGAAGCTGGTGGGATGTATGTTTTTATTTCTCTTGGGTCTATACCTGGGAGTGGAATTTCTGGGTCATCTCGTGACTCTATGTTTAACATTTTAAGGAACTATCAGACTGTTTTTGAAAGCAGGTACAGCATTTTACATTCCCACCAGCAATGTATGAGGTTTCTAATTTCTCCACATCCTTGACAACAGTCGTTATTACCTATCTTTTTTATTATAGCCATCTTAGTGAGTTTGCAAGTGTATCTCATTGTGGTTTTGATTTGCATTTCCTTGATGGTTAATGATGTTGAGTAGCTTCTCATGTACTTATTGGCCATTTGTATATTTTCTTTGGAGAAATTTCTAATTCAGATTCTTTGTCCATTTTTAAAAATTGAATTATTTGCCGTTTTTTTTGCATCGTAAGAGTTCTTTATATAGTCTAGCTATAAATCCCTTATCAGATATATGATTTACAAATATTTCCTCCCATTCTGTGGGTTATTGTATTTGCTTTCCAAGGCTGCCATGACAAAATACCACAGACTGAGTGGCTTAAATAACAGAAATTTATTTCTCAAAGTTCTGGCGATTAAGTGATCTATAGATCTGGTTTCTCCAGAAGCCTCTCTCCTTTAACTTGTGGATGGTGTCTTCTCCCTGTGTCTTCACAAAGTCTTTCCTCTATATGCTAATCCCCTGGTATCTCTTTTTCATAAAGACACTGGTTATATTACATTAGGGCCCCACCCTAAGGGCCTCAGTTTAACTTAATCACCTCTTTAAAGGCCCTATCTCCAAATACAGTTACATTTTGAGGTACTGGGGGTTGGGACTTCAACACGTAAATTTTGGGGCCACACAATTCAGCCCATAGCAGCCATGTTTTCATGTTTTCGATGGTGTCCTTTGAAGCACAAAGGTTTTTATATTTTATTTTGATGAAGTCTATCTTATCTATTATTTCCTTTGTTGCTTGTGCTGTAGGTGTCATATCCAAGAAACCATTACTTAATCCAAGGTCATGACTTATGCCTATGTTTTCTGCTGGGAGTTTTATAGTTTTAGGTCTTACATTTCAGTCTGATCTATTTTTTGTTAATTTTTTTGTATGTGGTGTGAGGTAGGGGTCCAGCTTCATTCTTTTGTATGTGGATATCCAGTTGTCTCAGCACCATTTATGGAAAAGACTATTCTTTTCCCATTAAATTGTCTTGTCACACTTGTCGAAAATCAGTTGGTCATAAATGTAAGTCAGGATTTATATCTAGACTCTCAGTTTTATTCCACTAATCTATATGTCTTTCCTGTACCTGTACCACACCGGCTCATTAGCTTTGTATAATAATAAGTTTTGAAACCAGGAAGTGTGAGTCTTCTACCTTATTCTGAGTATACTTGAACTTCTAGTATCAAACACTGTGAGTGATGTGAATGAACAGCACAGCATGGGGATTTGGACCCATACTCGAGGCTTCTTTTCAGGAACACAGACTACTGCCTCGGAGAGGTGGATTCCCGCCCTCTCATCCCGCAGCTCTACATGATAAATCAATGGAAACATTCTACAGAGAACAATGATCCTCTTGGGTTTTTTAAAGCATCTCTTTAAGTCTTTCCCACCTGCTCTGCTCTCTAATTGCTCTTATTGAAACAGTGTCAGTCACAACTGGATTATTAATGAACTGAGAGGGAGCCAGGGGGGAAATAGTGTGTGTGCATGGAGGGGGGTGATTTCAGAGGATTTGAGGGGCCAGGAATAAGCCCAACACAGAGTTTTTCATTTCTGTAAGAAAGGATACCGAGTTTCCTCAACAAACAGGAAATCACTAAATTCAGGTTATGCCGTTGGCCTCAGAAGAACATTGCTAGTAATGACCTAGAGGAGTTCCTTAAACAATTCTGCTGGGAACTGAATTAACTGGGAGCACTCTTAACTCCCCCAAACTTAAACCTTGTCTGCACCCCACAGGCTGGCTGTAATCTGGAGGCTGAGAAAGCTCAGGAAACAAGGCCCTTTGTGGAGAAGAGAACTCTATTGTTTTAAAGTCAGTGTTCACCGAGAGTGGATTCCAGAGAATGCTTTGGGATGGAGTTTTCCTCTTTGTTAACTTTCTTTCCTCTTCCTGGGGGGTGGGGTGGGAAGTCAGGCCTTCTGAACTGCAACCTTAAGAGTTAAATCTCTTGTCCCATAAAGAAAAGATGGTGCTCAAGGGCCTTCAGCCCAGCAAAGAGGCTTGCATTTGATGATAGAAGCCACAGGCTGTTTTGCTTTGCTCTTCATTTTTAGCATGAAATCTCAGGGAGGCAGCCCCGTTCTAGATCCTGCACATCTCCAGCCGTGGCAGACGTCAGCGGCGGTACGACCACTTCCTTCCTCCCTCGCTTCACCTTCTTTCCTTCCAGAAAGAGGAAATGATGCAAATGCACGTCGAAGGCCACGGACCTCATGCTCCCCCGTCTCACTCCTGCTCCCCGCTCCCCAGCTGGGGGACCTGCCCCCACGCACCTGTCCCCAGGGCAAGGTCTGGCTAGTCTCCTTGAGGTCCTAGGAAGCCTTCAGACTCAAGCTGAGCAGGCCCTCAGGTAGGAAACGTGAATTCCTGGCGTTGCACTAACTCTCTGTAATCTTGGGCGGGTACTGCTCCTCTCTGGACTTCACGGTGCTCCTCCTCCAAATGGGAGCAAGAATACGGTCCTCCTGGGCTTCCCCCTTTCCGCGGTGGTGGTGGAGCGGGGACGGGGAGGGGACCGTAAGGGAAACGATTCCGAAGCCTGGCGGCGACCCAACTAGCTTCAATTTCGAGCCGCACAAAGGAGGGGCCCCCACCCTAGAGCGCCAGGACCCTTCGCGCGCTCCCACACCCGCCGCTTCAGGCGGAGCGCGCGCACCCCCCGCGCTCGCGCTTGGGCCCCGCCTTCGGGGAGGGGCCGAGGGGCGGTGCGGAGGTTCGCGGCCGTGCAGAGCTGCTTTCTGTCAGCTCCCCGGCAGCCTGCGCTCGGGGACGCACGGACAGAGCCGGGGCCGGGAGCCGCCGGGGCAGGGCTCGGGAGAGCGGGTGAGTTCTCCCGCGGCGCCGCCTCCCTGCTGCGCTCTGCGGCTCCATCCGGCGGAGATGAGGATGGCGGCGGGGAAGGGGTCCCGGCCTCTGACAATCTGGCTGTGGGTGTGTGTGGGGCGCTGTGGCCAAGGGCCAGCTGCTTAAGATAATGGGGGGCTGGGGCGGGGGACACTGGAAAGGCGGGTATCGGGAGCGCAGGGCCGGGGGGGCGCGCTGGGGTGGGGGTGTTCTCCCGGGTCTAGAGCGCCAACGACGAGGCCGGGGCGGGGGGCGCATTGGCAGGTTGTTGTCTGGGGTCGCTGTGGCCCGGTCTGGGGGCGGACTCGGGGATTTCGGCTGGTTCTGGACTCTCGAATCGCCGCCTGCGAGGGGGCGCAATGCCGGGAGTCACCAAACAGCCTCCGGGCCCGGCCTGGGGGCGCCGCCCCCTCGCGTGGCGGCGCTTGGTCCCCTCAGGCAGCGGCCGGGCGCAGGGAGCGCCCCTGTCCCGGCGGGAAAGGTCCCCAGGACCGGCCACCCCACGTACCCACCCGCCCTGCCGCGAGATCCCGCGGACACAGCCCGGCGGCCCCGGGGGGAGCCCGCGCGTGGCGGTTCGCCCCGCCGTGCGCCCGCGGCTGGGTCTCCCGCTCCCGGAGCACTCCTTTCTCCCCGGTCCCGCGCTTCGATTCCCGCGGGAGGAGCGCCCCCGAGCGCCTCGGGTGGGCAGAACCTATGCGGCCAGCCCCAGAGAGGTCACCCAGGGGGGTTTCCACAAGGTCACCAGGAGCGCCCCGAGAGGAGAGCCGGGAGGGGAGGGCGCTCGCTGCTGCCTCCGTCGCCAAGGCAGAACCTCCCCTTCCCGCCGCCGCCTCCCCCAGTCCGGCCCGGCCTCACTGGAGATGCGGATGATGCGTCTCCCAGCCCCGGGCGGTACCAGCCTCGGCGAGCTGGGAACCGGGCCCTGCCGGGCACCGCGGGCACCGAGGGGGAGCGACGCGGCTGCGGGAGCGCTTCTCAGAGCCGGAGCCGAGCTGCCCGCGCGCCCATGTGATTCGGTCGCACATAATGGGCCCCTGTTCTCGCTGTCAGAAGCGCCCAGCCGCTCCCCGCGGTCCCGGGCACCAGGTGCCGCTTCTGAATCGCCCTCTGTGGGGGACCCGGGCCTCGAGGTACCAGGCGCCCCTTTCCGCAGGGCTCTGTCTCGGGAAGGGGCCTGTCGTTAGCCGCCTCCGCCCGCGGGGCTACTTGCCCGGTGCCCTGCCATTTCCTGCGGCTGGCGCAGCAGCGCGAACCCCCCATCTGGGAGGCCTCCTCCTAGGCAGGTACCAGCTCCTGAGCTCGGCCGGGACTAGCTGTCTGCCCCAGGGCGAGGCGCCTGGTCTCTGAGACGGGGCTGAGAGTCAGGCCGGGGGTGGGTGGGGTGTGAGCGGACCCACGGGAAGTGCTGGGTGCCCTGGAGCATGGCGGGATGAGCGCTGCTAGGGAAGTGCTGGCGCCTTTCACACTGCTGTCGAGTGGGGCGTGTCTCCTAGGCAGGAGCAAAAGAGGCGCCCGGTGGGGGGTTCTGCGGGCTTTCCCACATCTCCTCCCTCAGCGCGGTCACAAGGAGCCCGCAGGCAGGCAGCGGTGGGCGCTGGTGAATCCTTCCAGCGGGCAGCCTGCTCACTGGGCCTTCCCACGCACAGTCCCAGCCCCCTTTCACTCACCTGCCACCAGGGTGATGGGGGCAAGATGTCAGCCAGGCCACTCTGCCTGTTCGACTTTGCACCTTCCGGTCCATGGGAGTCTACCCAACAGTGTCCCCCATCCCGGAACTTTCCTGACCCCTCTGCTGGTCCCAGCTCTCCCCCAGCCTCCGGAGAGTCTTCCTACAGGAAGACCGACCACTTGACCCTTCCTACTTCTCTTTCTGCTTCCCGGTTGCCACTGCTCCGCGGCTCGTGCACTGGGGCTCCTTGCAGCCTGGTGCTCTCTTCCCGGATCTTCCTTCCCTGGTACGGAAGGACGCAGAGGGCAAGGCCAGGGCATGCTCAGACCCCATTCTCTCTGGCAATTCATGCTGGAGGGGAGGGAGGTTAAATTCTAATCTAGTTAAGGCTGTTTAGGAGCCTGAGCCACAGAGCTAAGAGGTTGCTGACACAGGAAGGTAGGTTCTCTCCCAAGGCCAGAACCTTCCTGCGAAGCCTATTTTGGAAATGAGGGCCCTAGGTTCCTCGCAAACCTGCTCCATCCCCAAAGTGAGCTTTCTCTGATCACCAGAGTTTGCAACCAGTCTGGCTTTGTGGGTCACAGAAGGCCCATACCTGGATCCATGTGCTGTGCTTGGACCCCTGGAACCCCACCCAACCTTGTCCCCCTTCCCTAACCTAACCAACCCCCCCTAGCCTGGCACTTGCACCAGGACTTGGAGCATTTGGTGCCTAGTGGACCGCAACTGGCATTTTTCCTGCAGAGACCAGACGACCTTCTTGATCTGAGCACATCTCAGAGACTGGGCTTCAAGGAGCGGTGGCAAGCCAGCCTCCTACAGAAAGCTGCAGGACACAAGGAGCAAGGGTCCAGATGGGTCTAGTTCAAGTCTTAGCTCTGTGTGTAAAAGCTCTGTGACCCTGGGTAAATTCTCTATTCTCTTTGAGCCCCGGTCTTCTTATCTGCAGAATGGGAGTAATAATAATGCCAACTTTATGGTGTTGTGAGGCCTGAGAATATGCACAGGGAAGTTAGTACAGCACCTGGTGTGGGCACGAATGCAGGAAGCGATTCTTGTCACCACCACCACCATTTCCTCCTTTGCACTGGGCTCTCAAAGCTCCCACCACCCCTTGTTTGGGGGCGTCAGACCTCTTCCTCCTCTAACTATCAGGCCAGGGAAGGCCTCTCAGCTTGGGGGCCCTGCTCCCTGGGAATTCGAGTTCAGCAAGGGCCTGTCCCCAGGAGGTCTGTGACTGAGACTTTCTCACCTGGCTTCCATTTTCCTGGATTCATTAATTCATTCGACAGATGTTCACTCCATTCTAGACCGTGTGCTTGGCAAGGGACTTCGAGATAAATAAGGCGGCTCTCAGGGTTCTCACCCTATGAGGGAGAGGCAGGCCTGGAAACGCATAGTGAGGCCACTGTCCTCAACAGACAGTGAGGAAAAACAGTTTCACTGGCAGGAAGGGGAATGAAGAGGAGCAATGGATGAACAGGTGGGCTCAGGCCAACCAACAGGTCTCACTCCTGACTCTGCCACCTTGTAGCTGGGTGGTGATGGGCAGATGCCTTACCTCTCAAGCAGATAAGCACGGTGACCTGAGGAGGAAAGCGAGACCATGTGGGTAGGAAACTCAGCTCGGGCCTTCTGGGTATTAATTCGTGCTTGCCAGCATTAGTTGCTGTTATTATTAGTCTGCGATGACCAATCACAGGTGGGCAAATTTTGCTATGGGAACACATTTGTGCCCTTCCGAGACTGTTTTCCAGGTGGCGAGTAATATGGGGGCAGGCAGCCTGAGCAGAGAGAACAGCTTGTGCAAAGGCATGGAGGCCTAGGAGTGCCGGTGTCTCTGAGCGCAGTGCGCAGGAGTTGCAGCTGGGACACCATCACTGCAGGGTGGGACGGAGCCAGGGGCAGCAGGCAAAGCCAGGGAGGTAGGCAGAGGCCATCCTGCCACGCGGTCCTGTGTGACTGAACACTCTCTGACCTGAAGCAGGCCCCCTGCGGCCTGCGGAAGGTCGTCTGAAGATAGAAAGTCTATCGTCTGCCCGGGAGGACGGGCTGAGCTGAGCTCGTTTGCCCACGCTTGGGACTGTCCCTTCCTCTCCTTCTACCCAGGAAGCACAGAGGTCCCCTTCCTTCTTCCTGGGATGCTTCCTGCGATAAGATACTTCTGCACCTGAGTTTTTCCTCCTGGGACTCAGTTTCTCATTTTAAGGAAGGGGATGGGGGTAGTGACAATGTCATGATCTGGCTACTTTATTGATCATAATACAGGGTCCAGCCAAAGTAACATACTAAAATGTCATATAGTGTGTGTGAGTGCGACATTGTTATGTGACAGAATTACATGTCTATGATTTTGTAATAAAGATTTGGTATAGATTACCAGCTCGATAAAAAAAGGGGACCCAGTATTGTGCCTGGCGCTTTTCTGGGTGTTAGTCATGGTTCAGGGTCTTTGCTTCCATTGCCATTCTCACTGAAGTGGATTCACTTATACCCATTGCACATTGGGGGAAACAGAGGCAGAAAGGGTGTGGTGATTTGCTAAGGGACGTGCAGCTCATAGGTGGTAGGAACTTTTATCTGGGAATCTCCAAATTTGCTGTGTGCTCTCCTGTAGCACCCCACTTACGCTCCTTGTAAATACCTAAAGCTGACTACGGAAGGTCTGTCTGGCTTTTTCACTGTGTATCCTTGCATGCGGGGCAGTAGGCACCTTGGATTAGGTCACAGTGGGCTGTGCTCTGGTTACCTGGCGACTGCCCCATTCTCTCCCTGCCCTGACCTCTGGGAAGGCCCTGTGCTCAGACACTTGGTGAGGAGGAGGTGAACTTGGGTGTCTCGGGGTTGAGGTGGCATTCCACAGCCCTCCAGTGTCCCATAAACGTGCCTTGACGCAGGCAGTTGGCAGCTTGATTGATGTAGCAGGTGGTGTTTGAACTCCACGGTGACCCCAGGAAGCAATGAGTCTTTTAGGATGGCTGGTCAGAGCATCAGGTGTCCACATACCCTACCTGTTTACAGAAGACAAAGGCTCAAATTTCCTTGGGAGGAGGAATTTAGGGCTAGGATTCAAATCCTGGCTCTGCCTCCCACTGGCTTTGGACAATTTCTTCATTTCCTTGATCCTCAATATTTTCATCTGGAAATACAGGTCATATATGCCATGTATTACATATATATACACAAGGGCTGTCTGGAAAAAAATCCAGCCAGAAATGCCTCCATTTTTCCTAGTACATGGCTGGATACTTTCCGGACAGTCCTCGTCTATCATTCAGAGTTGTCATAAGGATTTGTAATTACACATAAAATGCCTGGCTTCCAAGTTTTGGATCATATTGTGTAAAATCCACATTTTCCTCTATGATATTTATCATAATTGTGATTATATGGTTATTTGTAGTCATTACTCTGTTAGCCTGTCTTACCCACTCAGCCAGTGGTTCTCAAGTGGGGCAGTTTGGCTCCCCAGGGAGTGTTTGACAATGTCTGCTGACAGTTTTGGTTGGGATGCATAGCTGGGGAGGGGTGCTATGGCAACTAGTGGGTAGAGGCCATGGCTGGTGCTAAATATCCTACAGTGCACAGGACAGCCACACAACAAAAGAATTATCCCATCCCAAATTCCATAATACCGAGGGTGAGAAAGCTAAGACTGGACTCTAAACTCCGTAAGGTCAGTGTCTGTGTCTAATTCATTCCAATCTGTGTCCCCAGTTGCCCAGCAGGATGTCTGGCACACAAGAGACAATCAATATGCATTAAAGCGATGAATGAGGACTTGGAAGGCCCTATGTCCCCTGGAGTCCTAGAGGCTTGGCTTGTGGGACATTCTGAATGGGCAGAAGAAATTTAGATGAATCTGAATGGTGACCAGCCAATTTATGTAATTCAGGCCCAAGAAATTCAGACCAAGTTGTTTTCTTTCCCAAGCAGGTGCTTGGGGGCCTGAAGGATCTGAATTGCCATTGCATGACCTGAATTTTGCTCATGTAGATACGAGACTCAACTTTATCTGGACAAGCAGGCCGGGGCAGGGGAATATAGGTGCTGACAAGGAACGCCCTGTCGGCTGGGCCCTTGGGATTTGCCAAGCTGGGGCGCAGCTGCTGTCAGCTTCCTGTTTTTTCCCTTGCTGGTGGAGTGAAGGAAACCCACTGAATGGCTATTTTCCACTGACATTTACAGCAACGTGATAGGCCTTGGATTAATGAGGTCAAGCTCCAGTGTGAAATCTGCCCAATAACTTGAAGCTTGGCCAACAGGAAGACATCGCTTGTTTTGTTTCAGCCATTTGATGTCTTTGGATGGCTTTGGCCAGGGAAGCAGGGGTTGTGACTCTGTACAAAAGAAGGGAATGTTTTCTACCCTTGAAGTGTAGAGGCCAGAGTTGTTGTCTCCTTTTCAGTGTGTTCAGAAGGTTTATTTTAATGTAGACTGACCAGAACATCCCATTTTAAGTGGGATAGAAAACAATGGTATGTCCTGTTTCCATCGGTGTATGTATGGTCAGCCTACGGACACCTTGAATTTAGCCCCATGAGACTAGGTTGACCATACGTACCATTTGAAACTGGACAGTACCGTTGTTTTCTGTCCCATTTAAAACATGTTATTTATTTCAAAGTTCACATTAAAATAGGCTGACCAGGGACCATTGAATGGACTTTGAAATAAATAACTCATTAAAACCAAGGTTCACCATAGGCCTCAGGCTGGCTCCTGAGCCTGGATCTGAGCCATTGAAAGGATCATGCTGTTTTGAGGAGGGGACTCTCTTGGAGTTGGAGGGGAAAGATTGGTTCCACAAGGTATTTGAATGGTTTAGAGGTGCAGGTGAATTAGAACTTACTCTGATGGGGGAAGGGATCTCAGGCATATGCCTCAAACTTGCTCAAGAATCATTTGGGGTTCCCGTAAAGTGCGGAATCTGATTCAGTAGTTCTGAGGCCTGAATGCCTGCATTTCTAACGAGCTCCCAGTGGGAGCCACGCTGTTGGTTTGTGAACTGCACTTCCAATAGCAAGGGTCTGGGGAATCCCGAGTCTACAGGTGAGGGGTCTCCAGCACAAAAGCAAATTGAGCCTGTTGTGCCTATTCGCACAGCCCTCTGCTCTGCTGGCTGGTCATGTATTGACCGTGCTCCTTCTATCTGCCCAGGCTGGGGGCCAAACGTGAAAGGGTGGCTGCTTGCTGTCAAGGAGCAACTGAAACAGCCAGAGCAATATGTGAGGGGCTGCAAGTGCTTTCAGGAATATGTGTGCTGGGACACACTCTTTTTAGGTCACCTGATCATCTGGGACTTGTCTGTCTGGAAAAAATCCAGCCATAAATGTTTCTATTTTTCCTATTATGTACGTGGCTGGATACTTTCCAGACACCCTGGTATAGATCCCTGAGCCCTAGCCCAGCCCACCTGGATTAGAACCAGCCAAGACGGGGGCCCTGGGAATCTGTATTTCTAAAAATGTGTGTCAAGTGATTCTGATTCAGAGCTGGCAGCACGTGGAATTTAATTGCTCAGCAGAACCTGTGTAAGGTGGTAGAGTCCTGTACTGCCCCTTGGCAGCCAGCTGAGGGAGGGGCTGAAACCTTGTCCACTTCACCTGCCACACTCTGCATCCTGCAGAATTCTATCTGCCTGGAAGAAATGGGGGCTTTTTCTTAATACGGGTAATAATTGTTAACATTTGGTACTTACTATGAGCCAAGCCCTATCTATTTAATCCTTTTAGTTCTCATAGCAATTCTAAGAGGTGGCATTATTACTAAGTTTACTGCTGATGAAATGAGTCACAGAAAGGTTCAGTGTGCCTCAGGTCACACAGCCAGGAAGTGGCAGAGCAAGGATTTGAACCCAGGACATCTGGCTTCAAAGCCCTTGCACGTAATCATTACACCCTGTGGCTTTTCTTTGGGTGAAAATGCTGTTGTGCTCCATAAGGCTGTATCCCTACTCTGAGGTGAGCATTTTGCTAGCTCTTTCTCAGATGTGGTCATTTCCCTAGCAGTGACCTTGGCTGGCTCTGGACTCAGACCTGGGTTTGATTCCCACCTTGACTAGTTACTGCAACCTCGAGCAAGTTACTTGTGTACCTTCACTGAGCCTGAACTGCCCCCACTGTGTAAAACAGGAATAGTAATAGCATGAGATGATATGATTGATTATTTAGCCTCTGCCTGGCAGGTAGGATGTGTTGTATTTTGCTGTGTATAATGTGTGCTTTTTTGCCCAAATTTGTGAGTGAAAAATAAGGATACACATTATACATGGGTAGTACTAATTCCATATCTGTATAAGTGTTTTTAATTCTTTTATTTATGCTTATGGATTGCAAGTGTAACTCAGGAAAACAATAACAATATTCATATGCAAAATAATACCCTGGGATATTATAATTGTTTTTTTCATATAAAAATTTCTTATACCTTGTATCTGTTCTTGTGTTTTGTAATATTTGTTACATACAATTTCTTGTACCATAATATGTTAAAAAATAAACATTAACATTCCTTTATAATACCAAAAACAAGTACCTAAATATAAAGAAATAAAAATTTGAATTAAAAAATGAAAACAAAAGATTTTTTTTCCCTGAAAGTTTGGCCCAAAAACATGGGTGCTCATTATACACAGCAAAATATGGTACTTGGTACATCTCAGCTATTATTATGACATTAGTGTCAGCACATTCAGCCCCTGGGAGTCATAGACAGCCCCAGAGCAAAGGGGATAGGTGAGCAGAGCCCTGCGTCATTGTTGTCCCCAGGGCCATTTGTTTTGTTCACACGGGTGACTTGTGTCTATTACTACCCTAGGCATCCCTAGCCTTTGCTTCTTGGCACTGGTTGGAGACCCCAGTGTCTATGCCAGCCTGGTGAGTTCTCAGCTATTCTTGGCTTCCAGAATGGTTCAGAGTCTCAGTCAGAAGTGGCTTCATTTCTTGTCATCCAAGAGCAAGTAAAAGGCACACTTTCTCACACTTCAGGGCTCCAGGCCTTCTCGGTGACTATCACTTCTCCAGGTGCCTTCTGGAACTCTGTGGTCATCATCTGCCATGGGCTGGGCAGAGGGCACACATTGCCTTACAGACATTGCCTATTGCCTGTTAAAGAAACGGGGACGGTTTTCTCCACATTTTCATCAGCTTTTTCTTTTACATATGAGTTCCAGCTTTTGTTTTCTTACTGGTATATTTTATGCTTTTTAATTATAAAAGAATACAAATTCATTATTAAAATTTAAACAGCACAAAAAAACCAAAAACTGTCTGACTTCACTCATATGCAGAATATAAAACTGAAAGCAACAAAGAAAAAACAAACAAATGAATGAACAAAAAACCCATGGACACAATCAATAGTTCAGTGTTTATTTGGGGACACGTGGGGAGGGGAGGGGAGAAAGGGGAGGGTGTGGTTCACGTGTGCTAGAGGGATGCATAAACTAAGCCGACTTTTGTTTGGTAAACTCTGTCTTCATGAATATCACAAATGAATTGATAAAATACAGTAGTACTCTATGATGGGAGGAGGACTTGAAATCCTCAAAAGAAAATCTTGATTAGAAGCAGAAAAATCACGCTGCTTACCCCTAGTGAGGGCAGCAGCGGAGGGCAGTCAGGAAAGGACAAGAAATGTTGAGTTTCCACGTATACAAATGGGGTTTCTTTGAAGGAGGTTGTGCAGAAACCCAACTGGGTTTGTAGCTGGCACTGCTTACTGATCACTCATACCTGGGCAGATTGTATGTTAGTCCAGAAAAAGTGAGAGCCAAGGGGCAGAGGCTGGCTTTGAAAATCCACAACCTTGGAGCTCATAGAGGTTAGATGTGCCCCTTCTAGAGTAGGTGCACTCAATGGGGGTTCAATGGATGCGTGAGCATCAAAGATGTCTCTGTCTTGTAAAGGGGACTCTTGTTCATAAAGAATAGATCCATTTAGAAAGCGGGGTACGATCACCTGATCTACCCACCTGTAGGGAACCATGCCTTAGCTAGACATTTTCTTTGGGCCAGCTGTCCTGGATATCTGCATTGGCTTGGGATATCTTAATAAAAACACAAGACAAGGGGCAGTTGAGAAGAACAGAATTGTTTCAGGTATTCTCAGGCCTCTTGTTTTACAGCAAATCACCTAAGTGGGAATGTATAGAACCGATTGCGAAGCACGCGGAGTTGAACAAAGACTATGAAGCCAGGGGCAATCCTTTTTCATGGAAGGAAAATCAGATACCAGGTGCAATGTGTCCTGGTTCTAGCCCTCAGGATGACCTCTTCCCCCATCAGCCAGGTCTATTTTGTTTGGTTTGATGTTATAGCTTTGGTTCCAAGCAAAGGAACACTCCCTGTGACAGGACCAATGACCCAATCTCAGTGCATTTTCAGTGTCTTGGTCTCTCACTCTCTCTTCTTTTTTGAATACCTACCACATGCTCTATGGCAGGACATAGAGGCCAATAAAATATGTACTTGTGTGCCTTGTCCTACAAGAGCATCTAGTCCAAGGGAAGGGGCAGATCTGAAACTAACAATTACTGTGGAGTGTTTGAGTGCCACGACAGAGGTGTGGTCACATGCCTTGGAACTAGAGGGGAGCAAAAACCCCATTTGGCACAGAGAAGGTAAAGTGTAAATGAGACAAGGAAGGTCAAGTGCTGAGCACAATGCCTGAAAGCACTGAGGAGATCACAGATAGGACGACTCTGGCACTTGCGCTAGCTCTCAAAGAACAGGAAAGAGTTTGCCAAGCAGAGAGAAAGAAGGGTGTGGCCACTCCATGGGACAGCAGGAATAAAGGCGAGGCGGGGAGTGGAGTGTCTTGAAAGCTGCATGGACTTTGTAGCAGAGAAAGTGAAATCTGGGTTCAAATCTTAGTTCTGCTCTCTACTAGTTGTGACTTGGGGCATGTCAAGATGAGCCTCCATTTCCTAATCTATCTATTGGGGCTAATAATACCTGTTTTAAAAAGGCTTACGGTGGAGATTAAGTTCATTGATGTGCAGTACCTGGCACACAGCAGATTCTCAGCAAATAGTGGGTACCTTTGTGGAGGTGTGAACCCATCAGTCCTGTTCAGTGTAGCTGGAATCAAGTGTTTTGTGAGTTTGGGACATTAGGATGGCCAGAGATAAAGTTAAAATGTCAAGGCCAGATACTGGAAGGCCTGGACGCTACGGTTCCAAGCCAAAGGACCACACCCTGTGGCAGAACTAATGAAACAATCTCAGTAAATTATCAGGCTGGGGAGTTTAGACTTGACTCTGCAGGTAATGGAGAGGCATTAAAGCTCCCCTACAAGGGAAATACAGACTTGATTTTAGCATGAAAATCTGCCAGTGATGTGGTCGGTGGGTTGGAAGGTTAAGAGATGGAGGCAAAAACCTGTCTCGGCAATCCCACATCAATGAACTTAATCCCCACCATAGCCCTTTGAAAAATCACGTATTTAACGATGGACCACTTTTTCCATGTAAAACCAATAGATAGCTTAGGAAATGGAGGCTCGCATTAGTCTAGTGAAAGCTCTGTTAAGTCCTGCATCAAGCACTCCCTGGAGAGGCAGACTAGGACAGTGGTTAAGAACATGGGCCTCAGTGTCAAGGCCAATGTGGAGTTGAATCTTAGCCCTGTTACTTACTGGCTGTGTGACCTTGGCGATTATCTGCACTGAGTTTTAGTTCTGTAAAATGGGGATTGATAATACCTTTCTCCTAGACTTGTGAGGATTAAATGAGACAGTGTAGATAAAGTGCTCAGCTCTAGGAATGCAGTAAGTGTTCAATAAAAGTTGACAATTAGAATTTGAAAAATCACGTATTTAACGATGGACCACTTTTTCCATGTAAAACCTATTAACTTCCCTTGGGGCTACCAATGCTCTACAGAAAACAAAACAAAACAAGCAACCAAACACCCATCTGCTGTAGACTTTCTGGAGAAGCAGCAGCATTTCCTACTCCAAGGAAAAGTAAGGAGGGTTGCCAAGTTTTAACACTGTGGTTCTTGGATGCATGTTAGACCCACCATGGGAGCTTTTTTTCCCCTTTTTTTTCCTAATGTGGGTAGCTTCCTGCCTGGGAATCGAACCCAGGCCGCAGCGCTGACAGCACCGAAGCCTAGCCACTACACCACCAGGGAACTCCCACCATAGAAGCTTTTAAAAATTTTAATGCCTTGTTGCGTCCTAGATAAATTAAACCAGAATCTCTGGAGGTGGTACCCAGGTGCCAGGAATTTTTTTAAATTTTAATGATTTATTAATGTAAAACGGATATAGAAAAATACACAAAACCTAAGTGAATGAATTTTTCACAAACTGAACATGCTCTATAACCCATCTCCTGCTCAAAAAACCAGAATATCATCAGTATTCCAGAAGCCCCTCTTATGTCATTTTCCAGACACCCCACCCCCAAACCACTATCCTGATTGATAAAATACATCAGTTTTGCCTGTTACTGAGTTTTTACATAAGTGGAATCATATAGTATATGTTGTGTGTGTGTGTGTTGGCTGGTTTTGGTTACCCTGTGAGAACCCAATTGCATATTGCTCATTCTCATCGTTGTACAATATTCCCTTGTGTGAATGCACCATTATTCTTTTCTAGACTACTGTTGGTGGGCATTTTGGATAGTTTATAACGTGGGACTATTACATATAATGTCATTAACATTCTCCTACATGCTTTTTGGTGAATATATACAGAAATTTCTGTTGGGTTTATTCCTAGGAATGAAATTGCTGAGTTATAGGGCATGCATATGTTCAGCTTTAGAAGATATTGGTGAGTTTTAAAAGTGGTGTATCAATTTATATTCCCAGTGTGTAAGAATTCTTACCGACAGTTGCTATTTGCTGTCTTAAAAAAATTTTTTTTTGGCCATTTTGGTGGAACTATATAGCAGCCTTGCTTGGTGACCTTAATATATGTTCCCAGCATCTCCAGGTGATTCCAACGTGTAGCCAAGTTTGAGAACCTCTTTCCTAAAAGGTTTTGGAAAAGCAAAACACCTGTCAAAAAACCAAAAAAGAGAAAACAAAAACAAAACAAAACAACAACCAAAAATACCTGTCAATGAAACGGGATGAAGAGATGTTACACTGACCAATGCCTACCCATTGACGCCTTGTGATGGGGTACCCAGAGATTCTTAGAGACACGATGTGTCTAATCAGTCAGTGGAGGACACCTAATGTGGATGGAGCTGTGTCGCACTGGCCAGCCTGCCCCTCACCCTCATTCCTCAGTGCTTAATGTGGGGCAAATGGCTCCATCAGCAGAGATCTGGGAGCTGGAAAGAGGCCAGGGCAGGATTCAGTCTCTTCTTCCTATTTAAGACCTGAAAGAGCAGGAAGGACATGAGAAGTGTCCTATTTACAAGGGAGGACATGATGAGTCCCACCATGGACAACACTAACTTTACCACATTTATATAAATGGAATCACGTGGTATGTATTTTGTGTGTGTGTTTGGCTTTTTTGGTTATTACAGCATTTGGTTTGTATAGTGTTTGACCCGAGGGCACCATAAAAACAGTCACCTATTGCCATTTCTTTCAAGTGTTGACTCTCCTCCAGTTTCTATATGCTTGTGGTTGAACAAATCTAGTGCCTTTCGGCAGGTTCTCTCTCTCTGTGTGTGTATGTGGCTTATAATGGTTATTTGTGAGAGGGCAGGTTTGCTAAGAGCTACTCTGCCATTACTAGAAGCAGAAGCTTTCTGGTCAACAGTTTTGTTCATTAAGGGACCTTCGGAATCCCCCCTCCCCATTTTATGGCCTAGCACATAGCAGATGGCAATAAATACTGTCTAAGTAAATGCAGCTTTAAATAAAAAATGGAAGTGAATTACGGGAGAAAATTTCCAGAAGAAAACCCTGAAATGCACTGATAGCATCAGGTATAAAATAGAGAGGGTGTTCAGTCATTGGCGGGAGAAAATGATGAGTGAGTGGACTGAAATGATGTAAGGTCTCAGATACCTGAGCGTAGGCCAAAGTGGCTAACGGAGTGAACCTGAGATTTCAACCCAAGGACATAAATTCAATTGTGATAGTAACAGCACTTTTATGAGATTGAATCTATGGCTTGCGGGGAACTCACCACGTTCAGCGGAAATAAAGCTGGTCAGAGGGACAGCAGAGGTGTGCCCGGAGTCCTGCACACCCAAGAGGAGCCAACAGGAGGGAATCAAAGTGAAGGAACTTTGGCTGGACATCAAAGAGAGGAACGTAAAGGCAGCCCACTCCAACAGCGTGCTTCTCTCTTGAGTGGTGACCCGCGAGGTCACAGATCCAGGACTGAGAGACTTCAAAGACTGCCTAGCGGATGGAACCTTCATTTGCCAAAAGGCAGGGCATCTGGGAGCTCCCTGATTTATGTCACCGACAGTTTCATCGCTCAGAGTGGACGAGCGAGGACAGCTGCTGCCATGAATCTGGTTGGGGAGTTGCCGGGTGAAGTGGAAAATGAGAAGGTGCTCCCCAAGAAAGGCAACGCTGGTGACGGGGGGCTGAGGCCACGGGGGCTGGGAAAGCAGATTCTATGAAATTCAGGATGAGACAGATGTTTGCCGCCTAGGCCTCCAAAGGACAGCTCCCTGGTAAGGGGGGGTCACACCTTGAATGACGGTCCTTAGTCTGCATATATTTATTTATTCTCCTTCAAGGACTCCTCTTGACTCTCTCAATGCAGGCCATCTTCCCTGGCTGGCATTTTCTCATTTATTTTCAAGCGGGGAGATATTCACAATACTTAACCATCATGGCACCAATCAGAAGGCAGTCTAGCCACCAACAACTGGAATATCCGCCCCACTTACAAGTGCCTCAAGTCTCAGCTTTTTCCTCTGAAACGGGCACAATACCTACATTGCAGCGTTGGTGCAACGATTCCAAGACACGTTACCTACAAAGAGCTTGGCACGTGGAAGCTGTCCTGTGCACAGAAGCTATCCTGCCATCTTTATCTCTGGGTTCACTTCATTGCCATATTTTATAGGTTCTGTGCTGCTTGCCTTTAGTATCATTAAGCACATGTTTTCCTCTCTACTGACGTCAGCAAGTATTTGTCCTATTACAGACTGGTCTGTCTGGTTTCTTAGTCTGCAATGTACTCGTATCTCTCTAATCACTAATGCTACAGATCTTCTGAGATCTTCTTGCATTCATGAGGGAGATCTTTTAAAGCACTTCTGGTCCTTTTAGAGTTTTTTCTGGTTGCTTCTTCTCCTTCTCCTTCTATGTGCGTGGACTTTGGAATTAAGCAGACCTGGGTTCAAATGGTATCATTCTGTTCATTGCTCTGATTTTTCCATCCTCATTCTTTCTTTCTCTAGTGTGGGACTTTCTCCTTTCAGTTCACCTCTGTGCTTTTTATTGTCCTTGCTTCCTTGAAATTATTCTCTAAGCCTCAGGAAACAAACGATATAAAAAGTGTTTAAAAAGTCCCAGCCCAGCTACTTCCTAAGTAGCTAAGAACACCCCTGGCTAAAGGGGAAGAGATAGCTGGCGAGGGGGTATCTCTGGGGTTTCTGAAGTGAAGTGAGGGGTCTTATGAGGAAGCAGACCACAGTCCCCTTCCTCCTTTACATTGGTCAGGGTGTGGGCCATCTTGTGGGCTGGGTGTGCCCGTAGCTACTTCTCACTCCTGTATCTGTGGCAGGTATTACGAACCAATCAGAACATTCGTGCCTCCCATGATCACACATGGCCTCATAACCCCTGCCCTCACAGTGCTCCAAGTAGCCACCAACAACCTAAGAGTTGGCACAACAGAGGAAAGTTTGGCCAAGGATGTCATGCTGAGAGAGGGAGACGGAGGAGACAGAGGCCCCTCCGAGCTTAGCCATGGTAAATGGCTGTCCCATTTAATAAATCTGTAACCCCAGAAGGGTGTTCCGTGGGCATAGGTGGCCTCCTTCGGAAAAACAATCCCTCTAGCTGCAAACAGAGTTTTTATCTCCCTGCCAAGGGAGGGGTGGGCCACACTCCCCCAAGCCTGGAGAAACAGCGTGTGCAATCTGACTCCCGTTTCCCTGTGCTTAGCTATTACATAAGCTTCTGCAGAAGATTGGCTGCTTCGGCACCATGACTGTGACTGACTAATGTATTCGTAGACATCGTGTCAGCTATGTGTGTGCCCCATCCTTGGCACCTTCCTTCTGTCCCCTGCAGCCTCCCCCACACTGGCATTCTTAACCACAGTGTGTGGGCCTCTCTGTGGGTTTAGGTTCACAGGGAGACGCTCCGAGTGGAAGGCTGGTGTGTTCAAGGGCTTTCCTTCACCCGTTTGAGCTGTGGTTTCCTTTGAAGTTTTCTTGGAGCTGAGCCTGAGAAAGCGGAACGAATGCAACATATCATCAATTAGTATCTTCTTGGAATGGTCCTTCCAGGCTGGTGGTTACCACGTGCTGGGCTGCAGATAGGCATGCTAGAGTGCTCGCTCCTAATACAGACGGGCTGCCTGTCAGTCACCTACAATCCTACACGGACCTGCTCTCTCAGCAGCTTTACACGGGCCATGGTTCGTGGTGCTGGGGATGCCTGCATTGTGCCACGGCTGGGCTTTGTTGAAGTGTCAACCTTAGACAGTTTTCCCTCATGCCAGGCTGATCCTATGTCTTCATTTTGCCTGTCCGTGATCCCAACTCTGCCCTCTAGAGACCTGAAATGAGGCTAATGCTTTCCCGCGTGGCTTTGGTTAAGGCTTGATCCTATGCTCCCAAGATGGCCCGACCCGTTCAGACAGACCCCACCTGGGCTATTATCCCCACGCTGGACATGATTCTTCTGACAGCTCAGGATACATTAGTTGCTTGATCACTCTTTGTTGAACTTGTGGTTTTTGAGTTGGGCTGCCCTCCCTCGAACCCTCCGCCAAGTCTTGCCAAATTGGGTCATGGTAAATGGCCTTCAGGGGACAGTGACAAGTAAGGGCCAGGCCTAGGGACACCACTCAAATGACTGAGTGGAGGAGCACAGCTAGGAGAGGTGGGGTTAAGGAGCAGACTCTTGGGGACCCACGTTCCACAGCAATTTCATTCAAACCAGGATGTCTGTCTAGGATGATTGTGTCTGAAGTCTAGAAGGTTCATCCCAGCAGGGGTAGGACAGTCACTTCACAAAATCTCATGAGAATGGGATTGGGGGTCAAGGTAATTTCTAATTTACACATTTGGAGCTCGGGAAGTTTCTTTGCTTGTGAGTAAAAGCATCTTTATACTGGGAAGGGGCGTGATGATGCTGTTATTGAAAGAAGCATGTTGTAGGAGGGCGAGGGTGTGAATCCTTCAGGAGAGAAAGTGGGTCCCAAGTGAGAGCCGAGGGGGAGGGGCAGCCCGGCCCGGTTTCTTTCCTTTTCCCCTCAAGCTCAATGGCACAGGAAGCCCGGGCAGGAAGCGCTCACGGCCTTCCTCCAGGCGGCTGCCACCATTGTGTGGGGAATAGCTGAAGAACGAGAAAAAAACACCTTAACATTTTCTTTTAACAGGGTGAACTTTGAGACACTGTCTGACTCATGTTTTAAAGTCTCTTCCATTTGAATTCACCTTCCTTCGTGTTGTTTTTCTCAAGGCACGAGGCTCGAGGCCAAAGATGTGTCAGCCATCTGCTCCCCCTGGGAGTGAGGAGTCGGGGGGCTGGGCCCTCTGCTCCAGTTCAGCAGGCAGGGGCATGGTTTGGGCCTTCCCACCCCTCCTCCACGCTGGCCCTCAGCTTGGGCCGCAAGGACCCCCGGGGGCCACTGGAGGAGGAAGTACTATTGGTAGTCAGCTCCAGAAAGAGGTCAGTCGTCTTGCTTCAGTCAACAGTTCCTTTTGGGGTCCCCATTCCTGCATCCTGTAAAGCAGCATTGCTCTCTGTTAGGGAGCTTTTGGCCAGAAGTAACAAAATTTAATTCAGCTGGTTTAAGTAAGAAAGGGGATTTTGTTGGCCTGGATCGTTGAAGTCCAGAGGACCCTAAGTTAGAGCACCCTGTTTCCCTCCTCTGACTCCCTGGTACTGGCGACCAGGTGGCTTCAGCAGCAACTGGAGTTAATGCTTCCAGTTTGCAGGCAGTGGGAAGAAAGAGCTTCTGATTGGGCCAATGTAAGTCACGTGCCTATCCCCAGCCAATCACTGAGGCTGGATTTAGGCCCTTGCTAACAGGCTCTGGCCAATCAGGGCCCCGCACAGAGTGATGCAGCAGGAACTACAAGGACCATCACCTGTCTGACCATGGACCCATGCCTTTCTCCCTCTTCTTGTTTCCCTGGGCAGTGGGTCTCACCTTCCTCACGCTGCGGCCCTGTAATACAGCTCCTCGTGGTGTGATGACCCCCATAAAATTATTTTCTTTTTTTCTTTTTTTTTTTTTAATTCATTTTTATTGTTAGACTTATTGGGGTGACATCTGTTAGCAAGGATTACATAGGTTTCAGACATACAGTTCTACAGTGCATTGTCAACTTGATGTATAATCAGTTCACCACCTAATGTGACTTCTCTTTCCATCACCTTATATTTAGCTTCCCCCCCTCCTCTCTACCCCCTCCCCTTTCTCCCCTCCCTAACCCACTCGTCCCCAAATAAACATTAAACTATCGATTGTGTCCATGGGTTATTTGTTTGTTCATTTCTTTTTTTCTTTGCTTTCAGTTTTATATTCCGCATATGAGTGAAATCATGCAGTTCTTTGTTTTTTCTGTCTGGCTTATGTCACTAAGCATGATGATCTCCAGGTTCATCCATTTTGTTGCAAATGGCAATATTTCATCTTTTCTTACAGCTGAGTAATATTCCATTGTGTATATGTACCACAGCTCCTTTATCCAGTCATCTGTCGCAGGGACCTTTGGTTGTTTCCATGTTTTGGCCACTGTGAACAGTGCTGCGATGAACATTGGGGCACATAAGTCTTTGCGGACAAAGGTTTTCAAGTTCTTTGGGTAGATCCCCAGAAGGGGGATTGCTGGGTCATAAAATTATTTTCGTTGCTACTTCATAACTGTAACGTTGTTACTGTTATGAATCGTAATGTAAATATCTGATATGTGTTTTCCGATGGTCTTAGGTGACCCCTGGGAAAG
>PVJL010001587.1:234944-250986 GCA_004026885.1 Lyroderma lyra | reverse complement strand
GGGGGGGGGAAGCTAAATATAAGGTGATGGAAAGAGAAGTCACATTAGGTGGTGAACTTATTATACATCAAGTTGACAATGCACTGTAGAATTGTATGCCTGAAACCTACGTAATCCTTGCTAACAGATGTCACCCCAATAAGTCTAACAATAAAAATGAATTTAAAAATAAATAAATAAATAAATAAATAAATAAATAAACGTGGTATTTCATAACTTAAAAAAAAAAAAAAAAAAAGAAGAGACAGCATGAGACCAGACACTAAAACGAGAAACAGCAGAACATATATTTAGTAACTAAAACTCCATGGAGTCCAAAGTAGCTGATTAGATTAACAATCCAGAGAGAATGCTCTGGCAGTAGCAGAGATTAATCTGATGGACAAGACACAAGATTAGTTAGGAAGCTGTGACTACAACTCAAGGAAGAGATAATGAAATCTGAAGTAAAGCAGTGAAAGACAGGTCTATGAATTTGAGAAATATTTTTAAGATAAAATTGGTAGAAATTGGTGACTGGGTGGACATGGAGAGTTAAGGAGAAGGGGAACATTTATGGCTTGCAATGACAGCATCCACGAATGAAGGAGTGAGCTTAAAATCCGGAAGAGCTTAACAGGGAGAGGGGAAATGAGTTTGAGATGTATATGGATTATCCAGACAGAGACTCCTCAGGATGCAAACCATCATGACAGCCCAGGAGAAAGGTCTGAACAAATGTGGGAGACAGCCACATATAAGTGACACATAAAGGCTATACAAACCTGAAGCCTAGGAAAAAGATCTGAACAAATTTGGAAGACACCATCATATAAATGACAGATGAAGCCATGGATGTGAATGGGCTTACCCAGGGATAATATGTAAGGAAAGAAGAACAGTACCCAGGGAACCCTGTAAACAGCAACAGTTAAAGGATGGACTGAGAAAAAGAAACCACAGGAGGTGTGGAACCCAAGTCAGTCAATCTTTGCCTAAATTCTAAAGTTAGGATCCCTTCTGTGGAATTTTACAAGTTTCTAAGCAGTTATTACTTTCTTCACTGGCTTTCCCCTCTCCTCTCATTTCCTAGCTAGAAGCTCCAACTACTGGATTATGAGGTCCTTGAGAGAAAAGGACTAGAAGCCTTATTTGGCTTCCTATCACTAACACCCAATATAAGGCCTGGTACACATCTCCTTGTATGAACAGAGAAAAATGAAAAATTTCCTGTTTACCAAAACAAAGGGGATAAAAAGACAAAGAGTTCATGGAACTCCTGGAACCTAAGGTTGCTTCCGGCTCAGACCAGAGCCAACACAGAGCCTGAAGAACACAAAAGCAGCAAGGGGGCAGACTTGACACACTGCTGGTGAGAATGTAAACAATGCAGCCAAAAAACAGTCTGGCAGTTCCTCAAAATATTAAACACACTTACCATATAACTAGCAATCGACCCCAAAGTATATACCCAACAGAACTGAAAACATGTTCACGCAAAAACTTACAAAGGAACGTTCCGAGCAGTATTATTCACAATAGCCAAAGAGTGGAGAGTGGACACGACACAAATCTCCTTTCAGTGATGAGTGAGTAAGTAAAATGTGGTATTTCCATACAATGGAATATTTGGCAATAAAAAGGAATGAAGTACTGATACATGCTACAACATAGATGAACTCTGAAAACATATGCTAAGTAAAAGAAGCCAGACATAAAGGCCACATATTGTATGATTGATTCCATTTGTATGAAAGGTTCAGAACAGATCCATAAAGGCAGAAAGTAGATTAATGGTTGCCAGGGGCTGGGGGAGGGAGGAATGAGGAGTGACTGCTAATGGGTATAGCGTTTCTTCTTGGGTAATAAATATGTTTTGGTTTTAGATACTGGTGATGGTCATTCACAACTTTGTGAATATACTACAAACCATTAAATTGTGCACTTGGAAAGGGCAAATTTTATGGTATAGAATTGTATCTCAATTTTTAAAAGGGGCGGTAGAAACACAGGAAAGCTTGAATTCATCCTACATCCCAGATTTCTTCTACGTTAGGTGATTCCAACACAAGGATACCAACAAATCGCTTAATTGAAGCGTACTGGCAATAGTAACCAAAAAAAGTTTAAACAATTTGTAATTCAAATTGATTACATCAAAGAGATGTCAAATTCTTTGTGCAAAAATGGGAGTTTCCAAGTCTTTCCCCTGGGGGAAAGGAAGAGAACTTTCATACGACGTGAGTGGCCCTGTGTGGATGAAGTTCATCTGTATTTCTAGTTAAGGGGGAGTCAATCCTAGTGCCGGAAATTCCAACAGAACTCTGCTGAAGCAGACACTCATGTGTAGAGCAGCTTCTCCTACCAAAGAACCAGACAACACTATAATCCACACCAGAGTGGAGCTGTGAGCCCCAACACCTCTGTCAGCAGCCTACTGAGCTACTACTACTGGTCCTTGGGAAGTAATTCTCCTCTTTGTTTTGGAATAAACAAATGGAAGGGGATAAAATAAGAATGGCAACACACATGAAAGAAAACACAAAAGCTCTGGAGTGCTTCCAATTCTACCACAGAGGAGCTGAGAAAACTGGGAAAGCCACAATTTCTCTGGACCCCAATAAGACATTATCATATACCTCACAAAGATGCTGTCACAACACAGGGCCCAAAAGTGACACTCAAATATTAGTACTTTCCCAATTCACCTGAAAGAAAACTAATTGCTAGTACTATACATTTGTGAGTCACATTGGAAAATAAGACTCACAAGACTAACTGTATTTAAAATAAGATTCTTCTCCATGATGTACTCAAACATATACTGCCACACTTACAATTAGAAAACAAAAAGAAATGTCCAAATTAGAATCCTTGGCTCCTTTCTTTCTACGAAGCCTATAGTCATTTAACTGCCAGTCCTTTGCATCCTCTTCTCTCTAGATATCAGTCACTTTTCTTTACCTCCACAACCTAATCCAAGGCATCACCTCTCACCCAGGCTACAGCAGTTGTTTCCTAACTTGTCTTAAAACCCTTCAATGACTTCCCAAACTACGGACCCTTACCTATCTTTGCAGCCCCATCTTCCACTTAACATGTTAGCTCTTTCTACTCCAGTCACACTCAGCTTTCAGATTTCTTCAAGCCTTAGAACATGTACTACTGGCTAGAACAGTTTTCTCTGCCCTTCCACCTGGCTTAGACATCACTTTCTCCTTTACCCTTCAGATCCCAATTTGGATATCACCTGCCCCAGGAAGGTCTGATCTTAACAGGTGCAGAGTAGGTACTCCTCCATACTCACCTTTACTCTCATTGCTGTAACATGCCTCAAGCTAGCCTGTACTTTCCATACTGGACGGCAAGTCCCGTGACAGCAGGTTCATTGTGCAGAGTTTTCATTGCTTAATCGCCAGACACATGTCTAGCACCTAATATATATTCAGCAACTACTGACCAAATAAATGAATGATTACAATTAAGCAAAAATCTTAATTGACTGAATGGGAGATTTTCCGTATGATATTTTCTTCATATAAAAATACTAAGGGGTTGGAGTTCCCTGATGGTGTAGCGGCTTAAGGCTTCAGCGCTGGTGCTGTCAGCGCTGCGGCCTGGGTTTGATTCCCAGCCGGGGAGCTGCCCACATACCAAAAAGCTAAAAAAAAAAAAAAAAAGTAAAGAAAAAAAAATACTAAGGGGTTCCCTGGGGGTGTAGCGGCTAGGCTTCAGCGCTCTCACCACTGTGGCCTGGGTTCGAGCCCCACTCGAGGAACCAGCCCCCCCCCCAAAAAAAAATACACACACAAAAAAACATTTGCTTTAATATTACAGAAAATTACCGGTATAAACGAATGCAATTCTTCATAACAACTGTGGAGAGAAAGGACTTAGGCACATGGGCACTTTCTACAACTTCCAGTGAACACCAAATATAATCACAAGGAGCTAGAGGTTCCCTGGGGGGATAGTGGCTAAGGCTTCGGCACTGTCAACACTGCGGCCTGGGCTCGATTCCCAGCCAGGGAACCACCAAAAAAAAAAAAAGGAGCTAAACTACTGCCTTAGTGGGAATGGTGCTCCGAACATTGCTATAAAGCTCTTAACTCCTTAACTGGAAAACGTACATATAATGCAAATGACAAACATTATAGTCAAATCATGCACTGGAGTGAAAATAGATGGAAACTGGGGTTCTTTTACCACCCCTCCCCCCACCCAAAGAATGTCAGACCCTTGATGAAAATGCTGCTTACTCGAAAGAGCTCACCAAGTGAAGGTTACTCAGAAATACTTCAAATTCCATAAGCACTCCGGACTGCAAAGACTGTGGGAAGAAAATGTTCCAAGCACAGACTAATAGGACAGAAGGTACAAATGAAATAAACCTGACACACGATGACTATCTAAGAAGTCTAAACGGAACATATCTGTTGTGAAGTCATTAATCAAGCTTCAGTTTCTGACAAACATTCAAACTACTTAACATATTTTATAAATTTAAAGTATATTGGATAGGAATTTGCCATTAAAGATAAATAATTTCCTTTGCCTAGTTTAGGGTATATAAATCTCTATCACATTTCAGATTTAGTATTTGTACTTTTTATTTTTTTATACCAACAATTTTATTTCTTATCATGTGGTTTTTGCCTATGCTAATGAGAATGCAAGTTATACTAACTCAGAATTTTTACTATCATTTTGGGGATGTGATCACCCTTTTAATTCTGTTCTTATTTTAACACAGCAACTTTAATCCAGTGCTAAAAGCTTCATTAGCTTGTAAACAAACTGTTTCACAGGTAAACTGAATTGCCCCACATCAGAAACTTAAGCAAATAAATAAGTACAAAAAAGGCAGAGATTATAAATTAGGGCAGGCAAATCTGTATCTAGCCCCATGCCAGTAAAGAGCATTCTATCAATATAGTGAAATGCTAATCTCCTAATTAACAACCTAATTAGGTAATTATGGCTTTGCAGAGGGATGCCGAAATGAAATATGACAACATGGTCACCTCTTTATATGGCACCTGTGGGCCTTTTCAGCTGTCATTGCAAAGAGTGCAATATCAATTTGAACAGATGACAAAGTGCTGTCATTTTTCATTCTGATAATATACAGAATGCTTTGGACAGAAGCAGTTTACAAAAAGAAACACCTTGCCTGGGATTTCCCTAATTTAAATATGCTCAAATAGTTGGTTAAAATTTTTGCATGCTTTTTTTATATTGTATATAAAAGAATTACCAAACACATTAGGAAAAAAGAAAACCAAACTGGCCATCATGCTTAACTGTGTGTGCTGAAACAATTGCCAATTTCAATCATGAAGTATATGACAGTTGGAAAAGACTAAAAGCCACCAATTCATCATGACTTTTATTTTATTTATTTATTTATTAATATGTGGGTAGTTCCCTGGCTGGGAATCGAACCCAGGCCACAGCATTGATAGCGCCAAAGCCTAGCCGCTACACCACCAGGGAACTCCTCATCATGACTTTTAATAGTCATACTTTTGGAATACTGTTACAGGAAAATTAAAATCCAAACTCAGATTTTTTTCTTATAAAAAAATGTGAGATAAAATGCACACTTTTAATTTTCCATACCATAAATATACTTCCCAAAAGCTAAGCATTCAATTCACAAAAAGTTCTCTATATACAAATGTCCAGTTCTCACAGAGACAGGAGCATATGCTCTCTGAAATACAGACCTGTCACAGGGCTATGCACTGTCCCACTGGCCACTAAAGAGGTGATAGCAGCACTGGGACACTGTTATCATCAACATAAATATAACTCTCCTTTCATAATACTGTCCTAAACAGAATTCTGGGGGGAAGAGAGGAAGGCTAGCCTGGGAACCTCAAAATACATGAAACCATATTCTAAATGTAAAACAACGGGGTGAAAAAAACTAGCTTGAAAATACAATCCATTTATAATTTCAGATCATCTGCAATAGTGAAAACCCTTCTGGTCAAAATGTTTACTGGGGAGTTCCCTGATGGTGTAGTGGCTTAAGGCTTCGGCGCTGGCGCTGTCAGCGCTGCGGCCTGGGTTCGATTCCCAGTCAGGGAGCTACCCACATACCAAAAAGAAAAAAAAAAAATGTTTACTGGCTCTATGTATATTTTTTTAAATACTGAGTTTAAACTAAAATGATTTTTTATTAAAATATAATTTATCCGAGAATATTTTGGAAAACAGAAAAGCATAAAGACCTATCACTTTAACCACCTATTTTTTTCCCTTGTGTTTGACATAATTGGGATCATGCTTTATATAGTTTTATAGATTTTTTTCACTTCATATTACATGATAAGCATATTAACATGTCACTAAAATTCTTCTAAAACATCTAGAATGACCGCACATTTCCATTCTATCGTTTTTCCATAATTTCTCTAAACTCTTTGTTAAATAACAAAGTTGCTTTTAATTTTTGTTATTATAAGAACTGTTGCAGTGAACCTCTTTGAACAAAAATATATTATTTTTCTACATCTCAGATTCTTTAACAATTCCTAAAAATAGAATTACAAGTTCAAAAGGCATGTATGACTTATATTTTTAAGGCTTGTGATAAACATTGCCAAAATTCTTTCCAGAAAAGTTTTACCAGTTTATAGTCCCACTAATAATATATGAGTGACCATATCACCACCAACCTCTGCCAGGAATGAGTATTATTAGAGTTCTATTAAAATCTTTAAACTTCATAAGCTTATATCTATAACCAAACACTCTCACGATGTAATCAATAACAACTTTCTGCAAGTAGTTAAGTTTAAATGAGTAAGAAGGGCCACGGCTGATGATCGTCCCCAAACAAGGGCCAGTTCCAATATCTAAAGCTAGAACAGCATGGTGGCAAAAGTACTATTTAGAGGGAAAACGCAGGGTTCGAATCCTACCTCTGCCATTATCAGTAGCTCTCTACCTTGAATCACTTTATTTCTCTAAGTTTCAGTGGCAACATTTGTAAGATGAGATCAGCAGAACATAATATCCCTTGTTCCCACAACTTCAACACAAAAAAGGTATTATAAGCAATTGGAGGTGTTTGCTGTTATTTAACAAAACCATTCATTTAATAACCAAAAAATAGCATACTGAAAAACCCTACCAAAGGTGTGCTAAGTAATGATTAAAGAATAACTAGGAACTAATGAGATAAATTTCACGACCCAGACGTGAAGATAAGCCTTACTCCTTTAGTCACTCCACAGAATCACTTCTTGCTACTTTACACTAACATCTGAATGTCTTGTACCCCTGAATGCTGGTCCTCACATCTCTTCAGAAGCATCACGGTACTAGGTACTTACGTAAGTTACTGCATTTAATCCTAACAAGCAGTGTATGAGACTGGCAGTATCATCCTCATTTTGTCGACTGGTCACACAGTTAATAACTGACAGAGCCAGCATTCAAATCCAGGTGGGTGTAGCTCCAAAGCCACACCTCACATTGCTCAAGACTTAAGTCTGCACCTCAGTTCTTTGTTTATGTCAGCAACTAAAGTTCAGATTCAAAATTTACTGTTTTAAAAAGAAAACCATGGCTTCCAACAATTTTCTACCAATTTCTCTGCTGAAACAGTACTTATTTATAATACAGTACCTTAAAATGAGTCCACAGGGAACTAAAAAAATGTTATTGTTTTGAATGTGTAAAATTCAGTCCATTTTTGTCTGCATCAATAATAAAAGCATATTCATAAAAGTATACTCAAGTATAGGATGTGAATCTAACACTGCATATATTTTGGGGTAAATGTGACATAATACTCAATTTCTTTCACAAGTGATTACTATAATTTAATTCCAAGTTATTTTAATACCTTCGTGCTGTTTCCAGAATTTAAGTTTTGTTTTTTTAAGTGGTTCCCCCATTTTTCTTACTTTCAATTACTTAAAACTGTTTTATTCTTTGGATTCAAATTTTGTGTTTCCTATATTAAACCTACTTCCCAATATATCTAGTCTACTGACAACTGGAGTTAATAAATTTTGAATGACTGCTCAGGATTTATTTTCTTCATTTTTATATTCTATGTTATTTCCTTAAACAATAGAGTATGAATGAAAACAAGTATCTAGAAGATCAATATTTCTTCAATTTTCACCCTGTGGAAGCTGTATATTAAAAAAATAAATAAATTAAACACTTGGGCTGGGAACTGCCTGACTGTATTTCTCTCACTATGCTGGGTGTCTGTCTATGTGCTGCCTTTCAATCCTGTGTGTATATATAGTCAACAAAGCACTGTATGCATTTGGGGAGCACCTGGCCTGTCAAGGCCCTTTCCCAGAACAAGCAATGAACAAAGAACAGAGGTAAGACCTGAGCAGTAACTCCCTACCTCCCATCAAAGGAAGAGGAGCAATATTTTAGATTGAAACCATTCTCTACTGGGGTCTCCCAGTAATCAGAGTGTGACTTTAATCATGTCAATTAGAATCAGAAAGACTTCAGCAAGACTTGAATTGAGCTCCTCCTTATCATCCAGATGGGAATAAAAAGAATGCAAAGATTTTAAGTGAGTTGACCAAAATCAAAAGGCTGTTAGCATTGCTATATTCAGAATTCAGGTCTCCCTCAATCTAGTGCACTTTCTACTAAACTGTCTTTCACTGGGCTCCCAATTTCTTCATCTCAATACGTCATGATTACCGCCTCCCCTTGGCCCCCCGCGTTCATTTCATGGCACTGCAGAGAGGATCAAAAGAGACAAGAGATCTGGTATTATTTTAAGTGCTAAGAGCACACAACTATTACAAGGTCATCTTCTTTTCAAACCCCATCCCTCCTGAAGGTTAGCCTGATTATATAATAAAAGCATTCACCCTGCCAATTCCCTAAAGACATCAGTATGAGTCAATTACAATACCCTCTCATTCTGGCAATTTACCAGTAGACTTTTAATCAATAATCACAACCTGTGTTATACCTCCTGCTTTGAACAGTGGGTAACCAAATTTCAGTGATAAAGTATTATCAGAGTTCACAATGGCAGCCCACAGATGTGCTTTGGTCCACACAATAATTTTTTTTAATGGCAATTTTTTAAACTAAAACTACATTAAAATCAAGATTTCCAGCATCTCTTGAAAACAATGAAAAGATCCAGGGACAGAGGACCTACTTTCTCGTATAGCAACAAGCAACTGGAGCTAAGCAACGACTGACTTCCAGACTGGTCCTATGGCCTCCAAGGTCTGTCCTACTTTCTATATTACATTATGGGCGCTAGAGATGCTCAAATGAGAACTAAGTTAATAAATATGTGTTCACTCTTTTCAGGCCAGAGTTTTCTAGCATTATCACTTACTATCTATGTAATCGCCCTATGCCAACCCATATTTAAGGAAAATAATGTGTAGAATTAAGAAAGTTGCCAAAGGTTACATATCTATAGAAGAAATCAGGACTTGAATATAGAGTTCATGGTGTTCTTTACAGAATGATTTGTCTGCTCAAATGCAAAGCTGAACTGATCCACCTACTACCTTCTTGCCTTGGAAGATCAGTCTTCTCCCTAAATTTAAAGAACCATCTGTACCACTGATTTTGACAATCATATCTTTTCTTTTGTATACTTATTTCAATATGTACTTGATTGATGTAGAGAGCAATGGTGTGAGAAAGAAGGCAAAATACATAAGGAAAAAGCACAGGTGTAGCATCAGACAGACCTGAGTTTGAACAGAGACTGTCTTGTACCAGTTGTATAATTTATCCTGAGTCTTCCCAATCTGTAAATTGAGGTTAAAATGATTAAACAAGAGAAACATGTATGTAATATTCAGTACACAGTAAACCATAAAGCTTAGTAAACTCACATTATGAAGCATTACCTGGCCATAGCACATTCCTTAAAAGTTAATGACCCACCACTCTCCTCCCCTACCACTGTTATCTCAGAACTCTCTCACACTGTACTTATCACTCTGTGTTGGAATTACTACCTTATCTCTTTCACTAAATTGAGCTCCCTACAGCAAGGACTGAGTCTTATTTAGCTCTACATTGTCTAGTACGGTACTTGGTACATGAGAGCTGTCCAGAAAGTATCCTGCCATATAATATGAAAAACAGAGGCATTTATGGCTGGATTTTTTTTTTCTAGACAGATCTGATAAATACATACTCAGTAAGTGTTTACTAGGTGAAATACTTCTTATAAAGATAAAAATGAGTATTTATAGCAGTCTAAAAAAGAAATAATTCCAGCTGGGGCTGTTCTGAATTGGCTGAGGGAGGTCAATTTCAGCTAGGCCCTGGGTAAACAGCTCAATAGGTAGGAACAGAAAAGGAGAAACCTTCTCCACAGGGAGAATGTCCTACAAAAAACTGACAAAAGATTAAGCATGATTTGAGGTCCTACTTATAAGAGTAAAGGATCAGGGTAGAGTAATTTAAGAAGGGGGCTTTCCCAAGAACGTCTAGAAAGTTAACCAGGTACCAGATTAGGAGGTATAGAGGGGATTTGAGTTCAGTATGGTATCACAGTAGTTGAAGGCAGGTAGGAGCAGTAAACTCTATGGGAAAGGGAATACCAGCATGCCTCATAGGCTCCAGCAAGCCTGCATGTGTGTAGACTGAAAAAGATGAAAACAATTATCAATGCTTCATCAAGAACGAACTCTCTAGGGAGTTCCCGGGTGGTGTAGTGGCTTAAGGCTTCGGCGCTGGCGCTGTCAGTGCTGCGGCCTGGATTCGATTCCCAGTCAGGGAACTACCCACATACCAAAAAGCAAAAAAAAAAACCAAAAAACAAAAAAACTCTCTCTCAGTGTTTTACTGAGCACCCTGTGTGGACTCATAGTGTATGAGAAATAAAACATGCCTTCTTTTCCTTCTCTAGTGGGTTTATAAATTTGGAATCAACCCCGTTTGCTTGTCAACATGTTGGCTTTGGTCTAACCGATGTATGTAAACACCTGTGTCCATCTGACTGTTCATACCTGGGGAAGTTTTGGACTTTGCTAGTTTTGATTTACAACCTGATGCTTTGCACAGTGCTAGGTACTGTAAAAGACTTCAAAAACTACTTGCATTCATTCAGAATAAAATTTTAACCAATTTCTAGGTCAACTTTTGGGCCTCCTCCTGTTTAAACTACAATAATTTTTTTTCCAGTCTTAAAACAGATCTAGAAGATTCCTTGCCACTCCCATAAATAAAAAGCTAAATCAAAGTTACAGCAGCACTATACTTAGAAAAAGTAGTTCTACGAGGCTGTTTACCCCTTTGGGGCAATGGGGAGATGGGGCACTAGGAAACAGGGACCACACCAGCAATGCTTTAAAAACTTCATTTTCACGTTATGAAGATTAAGACACCTAGATGTTGCCGATTGCAGGGCCAGAAACTGCTAGAGCCAACAGTACCCTCCTCCCTCCCCATTCCCAACACTACCACGTCCACTAGCTTCTCCTGCAAATCACATACCCAGCTAGCTGTCAGGTTCACAGCGGCTCCCAGTTCTAGAATGAGCCAGGAAACGGATGCTCACGGGAGACCCCAGCAAAGGCTAGACATGCTGCCCGATGAGCAGCGCCGAGAGCAAATGAGTGAGTGAGGAGGGCCGCCAGGCTCCTTCGGTGCGCTAGCAGGAGAGTGAGCGAGTGAGCTAGCGGCTGGGGCAACCTTTACCTGAAGGTGCTGCAACGCTACGGATCGGGTCGGCCCCGGGTCACGTTCTTTGGGGAAGGGCCCGGCTCCCCCGTGCCTCCCGGTCCCTGCCCCGAACTCCGCACTCTGGGAATCCTATGGGCCTCGAGCTTTCCCCGGCCGGCTCAGCTGCCGCTTTCCGGGATCGCCCTCATACCCCAGTTACTCGCCGTCGCCGCCGCCGGCCAAGCACCAACCCTGTAGCCCCGTGTCGCGCCACGACCCGGAACCGCACCCCGCGCACCGGAAGTCCCTTACCGGCAAGGAGCGGCTGGTTGGGGACGCACTGCGCAAGCCCCAGAGCCGAGAGCTTGGAGTGAAGCCCTCCGGGGGGCGGGGCCAACGGAGATCGTACGCATGCGTGCCATTTCCGGTCCCCGAGTAAGGCCTGGGTGAGGCATTTGCTGCGAGTCTGGCAAGATAAACCTGCTCCTGGACTCGTGTTAGTGTTCTCCTTCGACTTTCTTTCTTTTCTCCCCGCTTCCATGGAAAAACCTCTGGGTTTATCCAGGAATGAGTGATGAAGAGGCTTAGCTTCTGGGTCAGAAAGACCTGGGTTCAAATGCCCATTCTAACTTGTCAATGTTTGTATTCTAGGACAAGACACCGCCCCTCTCTGACCCTTGGTTTTCCCATCCGTACAGCGCTTCCAATTTTAGAGGTTTGCTGTGAGAATGGAAAGGGATGATGCTTTAAAAACACTAACGCACCAAAAAAATAAATAAAAAATAATAACACTAACGAGGAGGAGAGAAGAAATTAAAAAAACAAACACTGATGGAGGTGTCTGACACAAATATTTACTAAATGTTACTACTCTAATTATCTGTAAAATGGAGGTGATAATAATCTTCCTCAAGAACTGCAGAGAGGAAGAAAAAAAACAGGAAAACAACAACAACATTAATAAAACAAAAACAAAAAAGAACTGCAGGGAGGTTTCCATGAGGTATGAGGACAGTGCAGAACAGGAGCTCATTGTTTTGCAGGGTCTCTCTCCTGGCGGGAATCAGTGGGGGAAGACTTGTGAAGAGGAAAGAACTCAAGCAATGCATTGATAATATCTTTTACCTGAGAGATGGTCCAGAAAGTCTCTCAAAAATGCACCTTAGCAAAAGAAACAAAAAGTCAAGGCTGAATTTCATCCCTGAGTGATTCTTACCCAGTATTAAAGTCACCAACAAATAGACCATGGATCCATCCCCATGTTGTCAAATATATGATTGACCTCTTAGCTCATGAGTTGGGGATGTTCTTTAAACACCCAAATGCACTCCTGCACACACCTCCACAATGCCATTGGAGGCCTGTCAGAGGTGCTCTGCCAAAGCAAAGGGTGTAAACAAGGTTGGATATTCTGCTTTCTGAAGTTACCAGGTAATCTGACCCCTCCCTAAATATTAATCCTCATTTTTCACTTCTCTCTTGAGCTCCAATCTGAAGCACAGATGCCTGAGTGTCCCTTGGGCACTTAAAACTCAGCCTACCTAAAACTGAAATCAAGTGGACATGCTAAGCATTTATGAGTTGTAAGGATTGAATATCCACTCTATCTTTTACAAATGTTGTGACTTCATCTTTCCAAGCTGCCTCTCGATAATTCCTTATCTGTAAGATGGGAATAACAAAAGTCCTAACTAACTACATTGGATTGCTGGCTGTGAGGATTAAATGAGCTAATACATACAATTCACATAGAATAAAGCTTGGCATATAGCTAATATTTACTAATATTTACATAAATGCTTACCACTATTATTGTACCTCAGTCTATAAATGGATTCTTAGTCCAGTACCATCCTAGGTACTGGAGATTCAGTGGTAAAAAAGCCAGACAGGGCAAGGACTCCATTCTCATGAAGCTTATAGTCACATTTGACTACAAATTTGCAGGGGGTTCCCTGGTGGAGTAGTGGCTAGGTGCCGGCACTCTCACCACGGTGACCTGGGCCCGATCCCCACTCAGGGAACCAACCAAAAAAAAAAAACCAAAAAAACCAAAAAACATTTGACCACGAATTTGAAATAGTTGCTATGGCAGTTTGGATTACAGAGGAATATGGTAAAATTTCAAAGACAATGTTTAAGGCCCCTTTGAGAATGGATAGTGATAGTAATACAATGGTTTGTGTGACTTTTCTATAGTTAATTTGAAGAGTCAAGATACAGGCACACGAAGAGTGAGCAGTTGCATTTATCCAAGCAAGGAGTTTTGTCATGTGAAGGAGTTTAAGATCTCAGCCTTTAAGAGTGCTTAAAACAAAGGGCCTCAGAATGGTTGCTGTATAGGTAAGAGAATTCTAGAAAGGCCTGAAGGTTCCAGAACAGGTATCATGGAAGTCACTGATGGAGCAAGGCAGAAAGATGAAGGTTATCATCAGAGATGGATGTCTTAATGAATAACCTCAGATGAAAAGCCATGTGAGAGTAGGGTCCTGGCTGAAATGAAATGGAGGAAAAAGTTTTTGGAGATGAGATGGTCAAGGAACTGAGATGCCATGTGGACCTCAAAAGCTCCCAGGATGGTAGATAAAGATAAAGGGACTAAGAAACTGCTTCCCAAGCCATTCTGTAACTGAGGGAGGGAGGTAGATTAGGAGAGAGGACAGGTCAATGGTATGGCTTAGCCTCTAAGGAGTAGGAATTGTATCAGACTGTAGAAGTGGCATTAAAGAGTAAAGCATACATTGACCTGTCTCCCAACCCAGGAGTACACATGGGTAGGACTGTGACAGCTGACACACACAGAAAAAATTATATTTTTACAGCACACTGATGGTACTGGGTCATGACTGGACCGGGGAACTCCAGTAGACATAAGGTTAGGGGGACTCATACCTCAGCATACCTATGACAATCAGGTTTCACAAACTTCAGCTCCAATTTGGAATGGAGGCCATGGAAGTGGATGAAGATGCCTGTTCTTCTGGTCCCCAGGACTAGAACAGGGGCAATGGACAGAGGTTCAAAGACATCTACTAGCTGTGTGGGCTTCAACAACCGATTTGCCTTCTCTGTATCTCCATTTCCTCATCTAGATTGCTGTGAGGATTCAGTGAGGTGATGCATAGAGACTGCTTAGGACATGACCTGGTATGTGCAAATGTTCTGTAAATGCCTGCCCTTATGACCTGGTACACCCAGATGGGCAGCAGGAATTAGGATCCTTTATATATTTGCTTTCCTCAATTCCTGCTCACACCTCAGTTGCCCTTTCCCTCTCCACTCAGTAAATTCCTATTCTTCTTCTCCTCCCCCTCTCCCCTCCTTCTCCTCCATCTTTTTTTGGCTATAACAGTAACCATTTATTATTTCTCAAGATTTTGTGGGTTGGTGGGTGGAACTTCTGCCAGTCTTGCCTTTCAGTCAAATGGTGGCTAATGTGGTTGGAAAGTCTAAGGTGCCTGGAGATGTTGGCCAGGGCACCTTGGTTTTTTTCCTTGTGGCCTCTTCAGTTTCTACATAACATAGTGGCAATATTCTAAAAGGATATGCCCCAGGGTGCTTTTAAAAATATTTTATTATATACATACATACATACGCCATTTTAACCAATTCTAAATATAATCTGTTCATTCTTGGAGACCCAATTTATATATTGCTTCCTCCAGGAAGCTTTCCCAGATCACCTCTTCCTAATAGGCCACCTGAAGAGCTTCATTATCTGTGTTCCACATTTCTCACAATTTCCATTATTCTTTCAATACACATGAGCTCCCTGACAGGACATAAGGAAAGGGATGTTTCTTATTTCTTTTCATATACTAAAAGCTTAAAGCACCATAAACACTTGGTAAAGTGTATGTTAAATGAAAAGTTACTCAAAACGAGCACTTGAAATGAAGCAATTGAAAATCCTGTTTTGTATAAGCAAAATTCACTTACGGAAAATACCACTTTGCCAAACCTACGACAACAAGCTGAGAGTAAAGGTAATAAGATGAAAGTAACCCTCTTTCATGCACTTGCCAGAGCGGGAAAAAATGGAGCCACCTTCAAGTATCTCTGCAAATGCATGTTCTTAATATTTTATATATGTGCATATGCTTCCCTGCTATTTTTCCCAACCTTGGTTTCCTCCACGTTTGAAATACAGTTTTTCCTTCCACAGGGCAAACACAGGCACTTAGAGTTGTATGGCACAAAGTGTTTTCAGGACAATAGTTAACTACATGTCAAAAATCTGTTCAAACTATTTTAAAGAAACCCCAAATGGAGTTCCCTGATGGTGTAGTGGCTTGGGGCTTCGGCGCTGGCACTGTCGGTCCTGCGGCCTGGGTTCGATTCCCAGTCAGGGAGCTGCCCACATGCCAAAAAGCAAAAAAAAAAAAAAAAAAAAAAAAAAAAAAAAAAAAAAAAAAAAAAA
>PVJL010001587.1:22500-234844 GCA_004026885.1 Lyroderma lyra | reverse complement strand
GCAATATAATATTTTTTAAAAATTAAAATAATATGTCAATGTGAAGAATTTTTAAAAACCAAGTATTGCTTATAATGAGGTGACTTTGGTGGGTGGAAGAGAAACACAAAATTCACCAACCAGAAAATCTGATTCATAACACAATGCAGTTATTATTTAAGTACTGATCATTTTGGAGGACTCTGCAGAGATTCACTGAGCTTTGTTCCATTGTGTTTTTGTGCTGAATACTATTTGTGGTGACACTTGGAGTGAAAAGAAACATCTGGCTGGTATTGTTTAGTATCTCTCTGGCTACATTTATGTATAAATGTAGTCCCTTCCCCAAATCCAGGCCCTGTAACCATCTTCTAATGGTATCTTTTCTTGCTCTAAAGGTAGCTAGTACTGTGTGTGCTGACTCCAAAATTAATTGATGTTAACAGGACTTAGGATGTAAAAAACCAGACTCGTATGTTTTGTCGAATGCAACTTCTAAGAATGCATAATTAACAGTGTCTCCATTAATATACAGTATGTTCAACAGTGAGACAACACTATCATAAATAAAGGTAGACATGGATAAATTTATAATTAAAAATGCATTAGAAATTACAAGCATAATTTATTTACTAATGTGCAACTGGAATAAATTTTATGTGTAATATTTTAAAAGAGGGCATTAATAAATAATAGTGAACATAAAATGTTTTTGCAGCTAAAAATACTTCAATAAATATTAGTAAGTTAAATGTGCTGCAGAAGTATAATTGCTACGAAGTAAAGTTTATAGAACATAGTCACAATATAGAGGACTGTTTTGGGGGTGTATTCAAAGTATCAGAAGCAAATAACTATCTTCATAGCTGACAAGTAGAGGATGCAAAGTAGTGCTTGCAAATGTTTTAAGAATAAAAGCAATTATTCACTATTCCCAATAATGAATACTTAAACATAGACTGAGACAACCAAGCTCCTTCTGATCAGCTGCCTTTACAGATTAGTGCACTCAAATCTTAGCCACCTGCTTCCCTGGCCCACAATTTGGAGCATTGTCATCCCGCTAAGTAACCCTATAGGTCTTTTCTGAACCTTTCTCTTAAAACTGATCTTAGCTTGCCCTATGATTTTGCTCTATCAAGGGCAGACAATTCCTAGGTGCCAGGCACTGTTGTAAGTGCTCATATATTTTACTGACCCCATGCTTTTTTACCACTTTACTCTGTTATTGTAATCTCATATTTATTTCACTTTGAGTGTTCACATCATGTTTTCAATGAGACTGTAAGTCCCCTTGCACAGTAGTATTTGGGTTTGTTTGATGCCTCTAAAAAGAGAGCTGTGCCTATATGTAGAGTGTTATGTTTTCTTGTTTTGTGTTTCCAGGTAGGACTGGAGTTGATTGATAGCAATGAATGGCATCCATCATTGATTAAGCATTATTCTGTGCCTGGCACAGATATGCCGAATGGCTTTATGTACCTAATCTAATTTAATCCTCACAACAATCCAGAATTCATTTGCTCAAGCTCATACGACTAGTAATTGGTTGACTCGGAAGCCCCAGACTGTACACTTCCCCCAGTAAAAACTGGCAGCCCCTGTTCCTACAATAACCACATCCTTTTTCTAAATCACGTTGCCTTTCAGCATCTCAATCCTTTCTGCTGGGCTTTTTTCCCCCCATTGACATCTAATCTAAGTCCCTCCTGCTCCCATTTAAGATAATTCCCTTATGTCCTGTCCTTAGTAGACAAGAACTGATGTTGAAAACACATGAGCAATATCCCTTTAGATACTGAAGATGGCTATTAAATTCTCCTTAACCTCCTTTTCTCTATGATACGATATTAGTAACCCCAATTCCTTTAGCTTTTTCTCACAGGGACTCTTTCTAAAGCATTCCACCCCACTGAGCCACACTCCTAGAGAATGGTTTCAGATTTTCCATATCTCAATTCATTATCATCACCTTCAAAGAGCATTTATTGAGCATTCACATGTACATGTGACGTGTGCTGGAATCTATAACAGCCAGGAAAGCAAACCCACTTTCTCCGGTGAGTTGGCCTCATTCAAAAAAGATGTGAGTCTCCAAATAGCATTCTTTAAAATCTTTCCTGTGATTCCATCATCTTTCCACCTCACCCACCTCATTGTGGGGTGATTTAGTAAACTAAGTAGTAATCTGAGGCAGGCATATCTCAGTCATCATAGCATCCTTGATGACTGGCAAAGTGGGGACAAAATAGTAGATGCTCATTAAACATTTGTAGTATAGTGAATGAGGATTATTGCTTAATAATCTCTCCTAGACTAACACACTTCTCCACAGATATTGGGTGGCCCAAGTTAAATTAATTAACTCTGCTCAATAAATATTTTCTGGAAGAAAAGTAAATGAGGTAAATGGTTGTTGAAAGAATGTGTAAATATTGTCACCCAAGTGACTGAGCAAAAACAGTGCCTACAACAATGATGAACAAACACTAGCTCAGAAATCAAAGACCAAAAAAACAAAAAACAAAAATCAGCTAGCCTGAAGGCTGACACCAGCCCATGCAGCCTTGGCCTGCTGAGGGCTTTTCTGATTCTCTGGAAGAATTGGGAAGCTATGGCAACGCTGGGTCCGCAGCCTACTTGTCAACAATCAGGTGAGTAGTGGCTGGCCGCCTGCTGGGTGGTGGGTGTGATGAAGGCCAGGGGCGACCACCGGTTACCACGACAACTGCCCTGCACTCATTTGCAAGACCTGCCTGGCCCTACGGTACTTGAGTTTGAGCTAGGCTGATCAGACGTACCGTTTTAATTGGGACAGGAAATAACAGTCCTTTGCCGTTTCAAACAGTACGTACGTGAGCCCACTGACACCTCGAATTTAGCCCAGTGAGACTCAGCTGAGCAGACGTGCCGTGTGAAATGGGACAGGACCATTGTTTTCTGTCCCTTTTCAGATGGTACATCTGGTCAGCCTTGTTTGGGCCCCTGGTCTGGTTTTAGGAAAGAGCCCAAGAACTAATTCCTGCTTTTATGTAGTGGGGTGTGGAAGATGAAGGGGAATAGTTCATGAGGAAGTCTCAGAACCTGCTGCACCTGGGAGAGCCTGTTCTGTGCAAGCACTGAAGAGAGTGTACAACTTCCAGCAAAATCTGAGGGTTATATGGGAGAAAGAGGTTCTAGGAAATAAGGGGTGCGGGGAACTGTAAATTATTCATTTTTGCATTTCCCAGTTCTTTACCAAAACCTCAGCACAAAATGTTGCTGTGAATGGAATAAACTAATTCTAGCTTCAGCTCAGCTGTGTCACCCTGGTAGAAAGAGACACATAATTTTTCTCAGCCTCAGTTTCCCCATTCATAGGGTGGAAATGATGATCAGGATAATGTGATGCCATTTCATAAATTCTAAAATGTTCTCAATATGTAGGCTGCAAAAGAAGAAAAGTCTGCCTCTTAAAGATACTTAGATTTAACATTTTCTGCCCAATAAAGATTAAATTTTTGAAATGTTTGTCCTTCAGACTCAACAATAGTGACTTTGCGTTAAATAATTTTCATTTGAATAAAAAGTAAAGTTCATAGACATCTTTATATTTTTCGGAATGTAAGTTTGCTTGTCATAAGAGCACACCTAATGCCAAGATCTTGGTTTCTCATACCATTCTCCAATTGAAGAACCCAGGGCTCCTTGGAGAAATGGACAATTCTGGGGCTGGGGAAGGACATATATGAGATAAATCTGAAGCATCTTTTAGAGCTAGAAAGTAAGAAAGTGGTTGAAAACAAACAAACAAATCTACATTGATGGGGGTACATCAAAGTGACACTGGAGTCAATGGAAAGGCAATGACCAAAGCTGAAAAATTTGAGCAACAAAACAAAGTAGTATGGGATTATAACTGAAAGCATAAAATAAATATCCTCTCCCTCAGCCAGGTGATCAAGGATATCGACAGTAACAAGTCATGTTCCTAGTATGTGCTCTTAATGTGATGTCATGAAAATAACACTTTACCTCTGTAGTCTTCCTCCCTATACTCCTAACCCTAGTCTAATTGTGAGGAAAACATCAGATAAATCCCAATTGAGGAATATCCTACAAAAGACTTGACCCAGTACTCCTCAAACAGTCAGGGTCATCAAAAATCAGAGAAAGTCTAAGAAACTGTCACAGTTGAGAGGAGCCCAATGAGACACAACTATCAAATGTAATGTGGTATCCTGGGTGGGATCCTGGAACAGAAAAGGACATGATGTAAAGGAAATCTGAATAAACCATGGACTTTAGTTAATAAACTGAACCATTTACTAATGAACTCAACTCAAGTTTAGTTGGTTCATTAATTACAACAAATGTACTAGAGTAAGGTAAGACAATAACAGTACATACTCGGTACAGAGTGGATGGGAACTCTCTGTACTATCTTCTCAAATTTTCTCTAAGTCTAAAACTGTTCTAAAAAATAAATTCTGTTAAATGTTATTTTAAAAATTGCTCGTCATTAACTTAAAAGCTCCTGCTGTCATTAAAAATGGAGGTAGATCTCTAGGAAGTTATACAGAGGGAATATAAAACATATCACAGGATGATAAAAGGTTTTTGAGAAGTAACATAGCGTATGACAGCATTTATGTTTTAAAAAACACACACATATACATACATCTATACATGTACATTCTATCAGTCCTTTGGCAGAGGCCTGTAGACAGTCACAAAGAACTGCAGTGACCATCCCTAGGGAGGGACTAGGGGTACAGAGGTGTGCTCAAGGAGGACTTGGGCTTCATCTCTATATTTGAGAAAATATTTCTTTCTTTCTTTTTTTTTTTTTTTTTTTTTTTTTGCTTTTTGGTATGTGGGCAGCTCCCTGGCTGGGAATCGAACCCAGGCCGCAGCACTGACAGCGCCAGCACCGAAGCCTTAAGCCACTACACCACCAGGGAACTCCCTGAGAAAATGTTTCAAAGAGAACACAGCCCAATATTATCTGTGTAATTCTAAAATAGATACAAATGTAAACAAGCTTGAAAAATGAAAATCTGCAGTCTTCCTTAGTTACAGAAACAGTCCCCAGCCCTCTGACATGGACCCCAGACTTCGTGCCTCGGGCCCCACTCTCGGAGTCAGCAATAGGATCCAGTCCCTTTCCTTGCTCAGTTCTCAGCTGGCCATAGCTTCTGCCCTTCCTCCTTACCCTTTGCCCTAAAGATTCTAGGCTGTTTTGCATGACTAACATGAAGGACCCAGGATGAAAGCTTCACCCAGAACCCAATGCAAGGTTCATGAATGATTAGCTACCTAGAGTATTTTTGTTGTTGTTGTTTTGTTTTGTTTTATATTTGGCTTCCCTGCTTTTCTGGCTCAAGGGGTTGTCGAGAGTTTCTGACCCATGAATGGTATAATAATAATAATGATGATGATGATAATAATAATAATGTTGGTCCACACTTATTTATTCTAACACTAAATTTATTGAGCACCTGGCCAGGTACTATATCTAGGTGCTACGGATACAACCAGTGAACAAAGCAGATAAAAACCCTCCCCTCGTGGAACTTAGATTCTAATGGAGGGAGAATGACAGTATTGAAACAAATTTAAGTAATTCCTAAAATAAGTGAGTAGTATGAGCTATGGAGGAAAATAAAACAGGACGTGCTGGAGTGAGGGATGATTTTATGTAGGTCACTGGGTCAGAGGTGGTGGCTCACTGACTGGTAACATTTGAGCAGAAATACAGTTGTCTGGAGAATGGTAAATCCTTAGTGAAGTACTTTGTCAGTACCATGTCTTTGAATCTCTGTAATTGCCCTATGAGGTAAGTATTCTAATGATTCCCATTTACAGGTGAGGAAGCTAAGGTTTGGAGTGGAGTGGGATGTGCCACAAATCACAGCTGGTAAGGACAGAGGTGAATTTGAACCCTTTGACCTGGGCTCTTAACCACGACTCTGCTGCAATAGATGAGCTTCTTTTCCATGCACGAGATCCTGTCTCCCCACTCTCACACTCTCTAAACGAACAATTCCTACCCTCCAGCTGGTGGTGCACGTGCAGAGGTCGGCAAGCACACTCAGTGTCATTGTCCCCACTGCAGACCCGTCTCCGTTTGCCCTTTCTCCTCTGCTTTTTTCCTCCCGACCTCTGACAAGCCCCTTGGAATGGCAAGCCCCTTTTAGACTCGCTCTTCTAGTTTCCCTCTGCCCTTCAACCTCGTAAGTAAAAACCCAGCCCTAGCCAGAGCCTTACCTCAGCCCCAGGGGACGCGCCCCAGCCTGGCCTGCCCCTCCTTCCTGGTGGGGACGGGAGTGGGGAAGTCAGACTGCTCAGCTGTGACAACCGAAGGACAATTCAGTTTCATGTTTTGACCCACATTGGGGAAAAGCAAGCTGGTTCTCTAAACTGGCAAGGTCACTAAAAACTGAAAAAGCAGGAACACGCTTGGTGTTAATTCTTCCATGTTTTCCATTGTGAGTAAAACATTGGTCATGCTGGCCATTGCAAATTACCTTTCAGGAGCCAGAAGGCTGCGTGGAAGAAGCATGCTGCTTGGAGGACAAAGGAAACAATGCCTGCAGAGGGTACTCTGGGAGGGAGAGGGGGAATCAAGAATCGGAATTTCATTAGCACCAAGAGAAGGGTGCGCTTTGGATCTGCTGCGTATAAAATGGTGTAAAAACAGAACAGGAACTGAAAACTTGGCTTAGAATTTACCCTTGGAATTTACATTTATGGACTACTTAAATCATTTTATGCAGGCACCCTCTCCTCTCACGCGCTCGCCAACCCTAAGCAGGAGCTGTAAGACTGCAATGGTACCCACTCCAGAGCTGAGGAGCTGAGTCTCGGGGAGTTTAAGTAAATTGTTCAAGATCAGCTGCAGAGTGAGGATTTAAAGTCAGGTGTGCCCAAAGCGCCATCTCTTAACCACAATGCGCACCTGTTCATACTAAATGAAGACTTTGTGGGAAAAGGTGGGAGAAAAGCTTAAACAGCAGGAAGGTGTACAAATCGCTGCCCATGAAACACCCCCTGGAAAGACAGACCTTCTTGAGTGGAAGTGGTCACCCCCCCCACTTCGCCTTTGCAGCTCTTTGGCGGAACACCCAGAGCCGGGTGGTTTCTATTGTACCTGCAAGGGGTTCACGGTAAACCGCAAAACATGTTAGCATCATGAAGTTTTCCAAGGTCATATTTTATCTTCTTCCCATTTTCCTCATTTGATAGAGATTACTTTATTATTTTATTTCTAAATTAAAACTTTATTTTTTCCTCAAAGTGACTGGGCCTGGAGATTAAAGGTAAAATAATACTAAAAGACCTGGCACGAAAAAACGCTTGTGTCGTCGTATTTTCTGTTTACTTTCTTCTCTGTTTCTGGTCCTCAGGGGATGTAATTTGGCTACTAAGCCAAATTTCTGAATAGCCTAGTTTAGACTTACTCTACTTATTTTGGGTTGTTGTGGTTTGGGGTTTTTTTGAATATAAAAATTGTGATAATTCACTTTATAATATTTCTTTTAAGATGCATAATTACTGCCAGAGAAACAAGAAAATGCACTATCCCAAGCCAGCATCTCCTCTATTTTTTGTAAATAAAACGGTATTTAAAAATAAAATCAAAAGTTATACATAAGATTTGGTTAGTAAGCCAAATAGTTCTAGCTACAGGTCGGGGGCCCGCTACAACACGGCGGATCTGTCCTCCATAAATGAGGGAAAAAATCGCAACCATTTTGCACCGCCGCGAAGATCCCCGTGGAGCGTGATGGCTCGGCGGCATCTGCTCCCTCCCCTCTGGGACACGAAGCGGGCAGAGTCAACTTTATAAATCCTGTTACAAAAACGGGCATCTTTCCTCAAAGTGTGCATAAGAATGCACGCTGTCTTAGTACGACTGAGTTGAGTGATGAAAGACCAAATGAAGCACATCTCTTATTTCCTGCAGTTCGAATAGGGTATGAGAATGCATTTGCCTTTTAGCTGGATCCTAACACAGGGCCAAACCCCTACCTATGGAAATGCGCGCACATCCCACAGTGCGAGTTCATGAGAGACTTTGCGTCCCCTTGAACAAGAAACCTCCAAAGCCTTTTGTTGCATGATTGAAGGTGCCAGGGCTCTTCGGTGTCTGGGTAATAATGTGGTGCTTTGCATTGTGAGGCTGTACCAGGTGAGTGCGTGCTCTGCTCAGTGCAAAGGGGCTACCCAGGAGGATCTTCCCAATCTGGGCAGGTTTGATGACATTCAGTGATTGGGCTATTGTTCAAAGTAAAAGTGCTAAATGTCTTTAAGGTGATTTTTGTTTCTCTGATTTTATGACCTGAATATTCATTTCTGGTTTTCATTATCTAAGTATACAAGATATGGTATAGGATCTGATTCTTTTTGAAATTAATTGCATTGTAAATCAAACATATTTCTGTATATGTTTGCACTAATTCATCATTAGCATGTGAGAGTTTCCAGTAAAATATCTTTAGTATTATTTTTATTATTAACATATTTACACTGTCACTCCAGCCCTGCACCCTTTGTGAATCTGTTTTTAAAATAAATGTGACCTGATACCAGACTGATTGGTGCAATAAAAATGCATGATGTGGAATTAATCAAATATGGTAGGGTTCAATTTATAAGGGACACATTAAGAAAAATTATTTCTTGTTCGGGTATGCCACTCTAGTGAATCAAACAGAGCTGCGTATATTTCAGCAAGATACATGTAAGATCCATTCATTCAACAAACATTTATTATGTATTTACTGTGTGTATCACGGGGATAAAAATCAAGCTGAGCAAACAAGAAATTCACACATAAAACAACTGAGGACCATAAGCAACTGAATAATTGTGGAATATACATCGAGTACCCAAGGATTCCAGAAATAAAAGCTGAGGTAGCAGCAGTGTAGTGCCTTGGTTAAGGGTATGGGCCTCTGGATTTGTTTGTTTGTTTATTTATTTATTTATTTCAGGAAGTGGCCATTAATTATCGCATGAAAAAATGAGAGCAGCGAGGTTATAATTCATTGTGAAGATAAGTTTTATATTCACTCTATGTGAAGAAAATGAATTTCTAATGCAATCAAATGAAGAGAATGGAAAAAAGAAAATAACCTGGCTTGGTCTTTAGAGTCAGACAGACCTGGGTTCAAATCCCAGCTGTGCTACTTACTGGCTGGGTAACCTTGCCTTTGGTAAGTTCTTTCATTTTGTTGAGCTTTAGTTTTCTTATCTATAACATGAAATGATAGGATCTTTCTCATAGAACTGTTGTGAGACCTAAAAAAGATAATGTCCTTAGTAAGCATGCACTAAATGTGTGTCATAAAGGGGCTGGGAACATCAAAGAAGCTGTCTTGGGAGGTGCTACTGCCCAGTTGGTGGTAAGGACAAATGATTAGAGATAGCATTCCAGATGGAGGAGGGAGTATGGACAAAGGCAAGAAGATGGGGCTGGAAACCAGTATACCACTCAATTCTAGGAATGGGGCTCTGTTTTCTCAGGGTTAGAGCCATTGGGGGGAGACAAGCCAAGTACTTGCCACTCTATTCAGGTGGCTTAAAAATGAAGCATTTCCAGACAGATTAGCAGGAAGCATTTATGGGGAACACTTGCACCAAGCCTTAACAGGATGGATTCAGGACCCAACATTATGAGCATCTTGAGGGCTGGGACTCCCATCTTATTTGGCACTGTACCCTACTGCCTGGCACAGGGCTTTGTCCAAGGGAAGCAATCAATAACCATTTGATGAATGAATGAATAAACCTCTGTGTAGTAAACAATCATTTACCTACTAGCTATGTAACCTTAATCCCCATGCCTCCATTTTCTTAAGTGTAAAGTAGGATAAAGGTACCTATTGACATCACAGGACTGTTATGAATAACCAATGCATAAATATTTGTAAAATGCCAAAAACAGTACCTGGCACATGGGCATGTTCTATATTAGTGTTAAATAAATTTTAAAAATATGTATATTGGGGTTCCCTGTTGGTGTAGTGGCTAAGGCTTCGGCGCTGTCAATGCTGTGGCCTCGGTTCAATTCCCAACCAGGGAACTACCCACATTAAAAAAAAAAAAAGGTTTAAAAACTAAGAAAATGCTTGAAGACAAGTATTTATGAATGGAAGTGGATAAGAAAAACCTGTCATTCCCATGTAATGAAACCCCATCCCAAGTAGATTCAGAAGCCCCAGACCCAAATAGATGTAATGAAGCTAAGATTTGTCTTCTCCCTGAGCCAGTATGCAGTAGGCCTAGGGGAGCCCTGGACCCCTGGACCAGTCTGTCTTCCTGCTGTCATCCCCACTTCCCAACCCCAGTGGTACCAGATTACACCCTTAACCCAAGGCTCTGACCTGGGTCCCACACTCAGCCATTGCTGGACTGTTCCAGGGCCCTATGTGGCTAGACCTATCTTCGTCCTCATGGCCAATAGCTGAAGTCTTACTTCCATGGAGATAGAATATCTTCCAATCCCTCTCCTTCCCCCTGTCCCCTTCCTCCTCGGAATGAAAACGTGCCTCCTTTTGTGGATCACTTCTTCCCAGAAATTCTATTGCCACCACCGACCAGAGAGGACCCCTTGGCTATCAATACAAAATGGGCTGGAGAGCCTTCTTGGCCCAACTTGGGATGTCTCCGAAGGGCCATTCTAGTTCCAAAGTTCCCTCTGGAGTCCACTGAGGCTGTCATTAGTTCTGTAACATTAGTTAAGGTCCCGCTCTGCTCCTTTCTGCATTCTTCCCTCTCCCATAGGAACTGCTACCCGGGGCTGCATCACCCCAGGCATGGATCTCATCCTCTCCACTTACTCAATACCTCATTCATCAGGGGTCCACCTCTCTGCTTCCACTACAAGCTTCTACCTGTGAGGCATTTACATGTTCTTAATTGTCTCTCACATACCCTAGGTGCCCCCAATCCCACATTGCCTTCTAGCTCCTGCACTCTTTCTCTCCTCTGCTTGACAGCCAAATTTCTCCAGAGAGCTATCTACCCCAAGTCTGCAGCCCTCCCTGTCATTCACTCCTTTGTTAACTCTATTGAGCTTCTGCCACACATGCCCAGCTCCACCACAAAGGTTCTCACTGAGGTGCCAATGCTCACCTTGTCATTACATCGAGTACATACTCTTAGACCATAACTCAGTTCAACTATTAACTTGTCTCTTCTTCAAACACTCTTGGTTTCTGTGCTGCTGTGATTTCCTGGTCTTTCTCCCTCCCCAAAGTCTCCTTTTTGGCTTCTTTTTTATTCCTCTGTGCCTTACTTATTGGTGCTGTCATGGACCCTCATTTTTCTCACTTCTCACACTCTCCTGGTGTGATCTCATTCACTGTCATTGACTGCTATTACCATTGAGATATTACAAATTCCTAAATCTATCTTTCTAGTCCAGACCTCTCTCCTGAGCTTTAGACCCACCACTATCCACTGGACTTGACCCCCAGTCATTCTGCAGCCGCCACAGGCTCCACGTGTGCACAATTAACTCATCACCCTCTCCTCAGATCTTCAGCTCCACCTGCAGGATCCCTGCCTCTGTCTTTCCCTAGTTCTTCTCACCCAGGTTCCCCAGCATAATCCTTGAGGTTAACCCTCTTCCCTAATTCCTGTCAGAGACACACACATGATTCAAAATTAAGTCATCTGCCAGGAACCAGATAGTGGTGGGCCAGTCAAGATTGAGGGGCTCTAGCGTGACTTTAAGACACCATGAGAACCAGAAATTGGAAAGCTTTCAGAAACCTGGGAGCTGTCTGGCTACCTGCCCACTCTCTCACCCACCCTACCCCTTTCTAGGCTACACTGTTTCTTCTTTCTGTGAATGTTGTTATTTACAAGTGACTTTCTCTGCTTCTCCCTGTGCAGTTGACTAAACAAGACTGACCTAGAGGTCAGTGGGTCACATGTCCTCAATGCAAACAGCCAGCAAACAAATCATTGTCTTCCTGGTGCAAGAGCAAGTCCCCCAAAGACAGGCTGGTTTAGCCCTCCATGGTCCAAAGAGCTAAGGCTAGGAGGGTTGGGCTATGTGGTAGAAAACATGGCCATGGAGGCTCATGGGTAGTTGTGAGGTTTAAGAGGAAATGGGGTCTTGTGCTGGGCACCTACATAAGACATGATTTTTATAGCCCTGAATAATCACAGATGACCAAAATATAATTTTAGGTAAATACCTACCCTCTTTGCCTGTCTCTCTAGCTTACAGTTTTGAGAAGCATAATTTACTCTTTTCACTTCCTCTCCTCTTTCCACCTTATTGTGCAAATTGAGTAGTAACAGGGAAGAACATCATAAGGAAAATATTCCATGAGCTTGTTTCTTAAAAATAAAATCTTAAATATACACTTGAGCAGTACTTTCCTCTATAATACGAAGATAATTAATTATAATAACAAATTAAAAAGCCTTGTCAATCTTTAATTGTTGAACCCTTACCCAAAAATTCAAAATGGAAGATAATCAAAAGTATCATCTAGTAGCTTTTGACAGAAGGAAGTTTATAACCTGTGCATAAGTTCTTAGGAAATAATATCACTAGGAGATCTTTGATGGCCCCCTTATGGGTAAAAAAATAATTTTAGAAAATTTATTTTCATGTCAGCATATTGTAGCATAATTCTTAAGGAAACTTTTACTTTAAATCAGTTTTATTGTAAGCCTAGAAAAGAAACAGGACGAGGAGATGAACCTAGTGTTGACAAGAAGCTGGTGAGAGCAAAAGAAATATACTGTGTATACTGTGGGACTACTTGTTTTTAAGAAATGAAACTCTGGATTTATACACAGGCTTTAAAAAAATATGTCTCTAGGTACACTGTTCAGCAGCTATTTGGATCTTGTCTGAAGTTTTTAGTATGTTTCAAATAAAAGCAGATTCCTTTGTTTCAAGATAGTGATGTTTTGATACCCTATTTATGTGTTTATTTAACAAAATATTTTCTAAGCATCAATTACATGTGAGGTGTTGTTTAGGATATAAAATTGAATGTAAAAAGACCTTTCCTTCAAGGAGTCAAGAATATAAGATACATTCCTAGAAGCTATATTGTAAGGTACACATTTACCCTATGTACTTTTGGTGTAATATAAAATGGTACAGCCTCTATGTAAAAACAGTTAAGGTAGTTTCTGAAAAAATTAAAAATAGAATTACCATATGATCCAGCAATTCTGCTTCTGGGTATATGCTCAAAAGAAATGAAAGCAAGAACTCAAACACTTGAATACCCATGGAAGCAATCCAAGTGTCCATCAAGGGCTGAATGAATAAACAAAATGTTGTAGTACATACATATATTGAAATATTATTCAACCTTGAAAAGGAAGAAAATTCTGACACATGCTACAGGATAAACTTTGAAGATATTATGCTAAGTGAAATAAGCCAGTTCTAACAGCAAATGCTATATGATTCCATTTATATGATGTACCTAGTAGTCAAATTCATAGAAATAGAAAACAGAATGGTGGTTGCCAGGGGCTGGGGAGGAAGAAATAGAGAATTACTATTTAATGAGTACAGAGTTTAATTTTTAGAAGATAAAGAATGTTCTGGAATGGACGGTGGTGATGTTTGTACACCAATGTATTATAAATATGCTTAATGCCACTGAACTGCATACTTAAAAATTGTAAGTTGTGTATATTTTACTGCAATTGAAAAAGATACACGTTTTTAAGAATGCAGGTGGTATTGGGGACTCATAAAGGAAGCATTTACTTTCTTTTGGGGCTTAGAAAGGCTTTCTTGAGGTTGACACTAGAGCAGGAAGGCAACAGGAATGGCAGAAAGGGTCAGAAGTCTCCAGTCCCAATTCCATCCTGCCACTTAGTAATGGTATAACCTTGGACAAGTGACATAACCCCTCTAAAGGCAGTGTGATATTGAGGGTTAGTCATGAGGACGCTGAAGATTTGATTTGTTTGAACCATAGTTCATTTACCAGCCATGTGACCCTGGTCAAAGTATTAGACTTCTTTAGGTCTCCGTATCTCCAACTATGAATGAGGAGATGATTGCCCAACTCAGAGTTGTCAAGAAGGTTTAACTAGATGAAGTATGAGAAATCATTAGTGCAATGCCTGCCACAAACTAAGTGCTTAATGTCAGTAGCTATTATTTTTTGAACCCTATCTATAAAAATGGGTTAATATAACTTGTCTTAGAAATCTTTGAGTTATTTTGAGGAATAGCAGAGATTCTGTATGTGAAAGAGGTTAGACAGCATTATTGAAGATGGGTAAGATTTGGGCATGCATTCCCATAGAAGGAAACAGCATGAGCAAAAGGCAGGAGGCCAAAAAACTGTGGGGCATTAAGGTTAATTATAATATCAAGTACTTGGAAAAGAATAGTGGGAAATAAGATGGGAGCGATAAAACTGGAAGAGCTTAGGAGGGCCTTCAAGGCCTGGCGAAGAAGCATATTACAGAAGTACACCCCATGGAGAGTAAGTGAGAGAGGGCAAGGATCATGGCATGATTTGATTTGGCATTGAGAATCAAATTTGGAGAATGTGTTAGACTGCTTTCAAGATGACATCTGTCTTAATAAGGTTGGGCTGATATAACAAAATGCCATAGATGTGGTTTAAACAACTGACATTTTTCACAGCTCTTGAGGCTGGGAAGTCTGCCATCAGGGTGCCAGCATGGTTGGGTTCTGGTAAGGGTCCTCTACGTGGCTTGCAGATGGCTGCTTTCATGCTGTGTTCTCACAGGGCAGAGAGGGGAAACTCTGGTGTCTCTTCCTCTATTTATAAGGACACTAATCCCCTCATGGGGTCTCTCCCTCCATGACCTTATCTAAACTTAATTACCTCCCAAAGTCACCTCTTAATGCTATCACATTGTGGGTTATGGTTTTAACATAAGAATTTTGGGGGGACACAAATATTCAGACCATAACAACTCCCAGTGATCTTTATCTCCTAATATTTATATTCTGTGTAATCTTCTGCACTGGCATGTGGGATGGATCCAGTGACTTGTTCCTAATAAAGAGAACACAGAGAAAGTGGTGGGATGTCTCTTCTGAGATTAGGTTACAAGGACTGACTTCTATCTTGCTTACCCTCTTTTGCTCTCTGGCTTCCTCACCATTTTGGAAGCCAGTTGCCATGTTGTGAACTGTCCTATGGAGAGAAACAGGGATCCACAAACTGGTATCTCCAGCCAATAGTCATTGAGCTTCTGTCAAGAAGCCTCAGGATAGGAGCTGGTCACCAGAAAGGCTAACCAGGTAATTAACTAGATGTGAGTGAGTAGGGAAGTTGGTGACCCTTGAGGTGATAACTGTTACCTTGATTGCAACCTCATGAGAGATCCTTAGCCAGAGGCACCCAGATAAGCTGCATCCAAATTCCTAACACTGAGAAACTCTAAGATAATAAACGTTTGTTGTTGTTGTTTTTTTGTTTTTTGTTTTTTTTTTCTTTTTGGTATGTGGGTAGCTCCCTGACTGGGAATCGAACCCAGGCTGCAGGGCTGACAGCGCCAGCGCTGAAGCCTTAAGCCACTACACCACTAGGGAGCTCCCCGTTTGTTGTTTTAAGCCAACAAATATTAGAGTGATTTATTACACAGGAATAGATTACTATAGAGCCCAATGAGAATGCCTTCACTTCAGATGCCAGTCACAAGTTCATGGTTCCCCATACAACTTGCATTTCTGACTAACTGGCTATGTATTTGGGTGTTTTCGTGATTCCCCTCAGACTCAGTAATTCACTAGAATGACACAGAACTCTGAAAAGCACTATACTTATGATTACAGTTTTATTATAAAGGATATAAGTCAGGAGAAGTCAAATGAAGAGACAGATAGGTCAAGGTCTGAGAGGGTCCTGAACACAGTTTCCACCAAGTGGTGTAGGGCACATCAATGTGATCACCAATCAGGAGGTTCCACTGAGCTTTGGTGTCCAGTTTTTATTAGGGTTTCATTGCAAAGGCATGATTGATTGATTCATTGGTCTGTGACTGAATTCAGTCTCTAGCTCCCTTCCTGTCCTGGGAGGATGAGCTGGCTCAAAGCCCCAGCCCTCTAATTACATGGTTGGTCTTTCTGGTGATCAGCCCCTGTCTTGAGTGTTTTTGTTAATATAAATTCAGGTGTGATCCAAGGGGTTCATGAATAACAAAGACACTCCTATCACTTGGGATATTCCAAAGGTTTTAAAAGTTATCTCCTAGGAGCCCAGGACAAAGACTAGACACATTCTTTTATAATACAACACCTCCCAAAATATAGGAGTTCCCATTATGTGTCAGATATTGTACTAGGCCATTCTTCCATCTACCTATCCTTTACGTATTTATAGCGCTTGATCAACTTTGCTGCAAGTAACAGAAAACCCAATCAACAGGAATTTAAAAATAGGAATTAAAATTTCTCATATAACTAGAACCCTGAGAGTAAGCAATTGCTGGTTTTGTTCAGAGGTTCAACAATGTCTGCAAGCATCTAGGACTTCCCTATCTTTCTGCCCCATTTACTATGCTTATTTTTGTTTGTAATATTTTATTTTAAAATATTTACAGAAAAATGATAAGATGGTACAGAGAGTTTTTCAATGTCTCCCACCCTATTTCCCCTATTATTAACTTCTTACACCGATATGCTACATTTGTTACGATTGACGAAGCAATAGTGATAGATTATTATTAACTAAAGTCTATACTTTATTCAGATTTCCTTAGTCTTTATTGAATGTCTTTTTTCTGTTTCAGAATCCAATCCAGTATACCACTTTATATTTAGTCATCATATCTCCTTAGCTCTTCTTGAGGCAGTTTTTCAGATAATCCTTGTTTTTGATGACCTTGACAGTTTGAGAAGTACTAGTCAAGTATATTGTAGAATGTCCCTCAATTGGGATTTGTTTCATGTTTCTTTCTCATGATTAGACTGGGATTATGGGTTATGGGGAGGAAGACCACAGAGATAAATCACCAAACCATGTTGATTTTTATCCTCATATTGTCACCTCATTATCACGAGATGGCTACTGCTGCCACTCCAGAGTCAGAACTATGCCCAAAGATAGAAAGAGACAAAAGAAAGGAGAGAAGCACCCCATCTGTCCACCACCCCACTCTTTTATAAGGAAAGTCATCTCTACCCCCGACAGGGTCAGAAGGCAGAGGACAGGATGTTCATACTTGACTTAGACCTGACTGAGACTGAACACATTGCCATCAGAACAAAATCAGGGCTCCATCAGCATGGAAGGCAGTAGGCCAATAGATGACAGGCAGGAACTGATAGTCAGCCCCAAGTGCCTACATTGTGTGAGACTGCACTCTATTAGGTACCATGAGGAATGAAAGAACATAAGGGATGGGACTTCCTATCAAACCTTCCAGAAATTATGTATAGTAATCCCCCCTTATCTGCGGGGCATGCTTGTATGTTCCAAGACCCCCAGTGGATGTCTGAAACCACAGATAGTACCAAACCCTATATATACAATGTTTCTTTCCTATACATACACATCTATGATAAAGGTAAAACTATTCTTGTGCTTTGGGGCCATTATTAAGGAAAATACCGGTTACTTGAACACAAGTGCTACACAATATCTCAACAGTAGATCTGATAACCAAGATAGCTAGTAAGTGATGGAGACTAAATGACTAAAGGGGCATGGTGAATATGATGGATATAGGGATGAGTCACATCCTGAGTGGGATGGTGTGCAATTTAAAAATTATAAATTGTTTGTTTCTGAATTTTTCCATTTAAAATTTTGGTTGACTGTAGGTAATTGAAATTGCAGAATGTAAAACTGTGGATTGGGGGGAACTACTGTATTCCAATAAATACTCTCTTTTAAGGACCTCATCATAGAAGGGTGCACTGATATTCCACTGATTCTTTGGTTGCTCAATCAAATACATCCTCAGAAGATGAAGATTTGTCACATGTCACATGTGCTATCAACTGTAAAGGCCACTTTTAAAGAGTCATTCTGAAAGGGGTAGAGAAATGGTATGTTTGGGAATAAGTATTTAAGCAGTTTCCTCAAAGTGACAACTAGGAAAGTTTAACTCTTTCTTAGGTGTCTTAAGTTGTTGTTGTTTTTTAAGCCAAATCAGTCATGTTATAGTCACATTTCAAAATACCTTGCCATTAACATGCTTATGAGAAAACTAACAGGTGAATTGAGAGCAAACAACACAGGATTATGTAGTATGGTGGTAAATTACATATTACAGCTGATATGTTCTGAGAGTTTAGAACTGATGAAGCTCAGTAAAGGTAGGCATGGCAGGAAAGCTTCAGAGAGGTGGGATCCTGGGTGGCCATGAGGATGGTCAAGCTGGGCTTTGGTCTTCATTTTCCTTCTCTGCTGCCATGACACCTGGATTCCTCTAATAAGAGTTGTTTATCCTCTTTTTCTTAAGTATTTACCTACTTATTTTTATTTACCTGCTAATGCCTTGTGATTTTTACTTAGTAATCTTGATTAAATGACTTTTTTTTTTTTTTTTGCAGTGTTTTATAGGGTGGGCTTTGCAACCACACAGACCAAGGTTTGAATTCAAGTCCAGTCATTAGATTTATGGTCTTGTGTAAATTCCTTCCCCTCTCTCATTCTGTTCGCTTTTTAAATAATCTTATCTAGATAGGGCTATGAGGTTGAACTAAGATGAAATAACGGGGACAGAGCACAGTGTCCCACCCTGAGAGAGTGCTCAATATCTGTTGTGATGATCACCACATTGATGATGGAGGCAATGATGATGTTAATTTTATAAACCCATGGAAATGGATTGATATGAAAGAGCCCCTACTTGGTTTTCAGCTCTTTGTCATTGTTAACTTTACAAGAATGTACACTCACCAAAAGTAAATTCCATTTCCCTTGACTTTTTAATAATCACTGCCTTAGAAACAGTAAAGATGGATTCAGACTTAGGGAGGTTCTAGTCTATTATTTGTGAAGGCACCAACTATGTGACTCATCTTGCCGAGTGGAGACAAGGTAACAGCCTCCATGAGAAGCTATCAAAAGCATAAGAGACCTTGGAGTGTGTGCAATTAGTTGACACTGTTTAGTGGGGCTTGGAAACCAATCTAAAAGAATTTATGTTTTAAATCAATGGCAGTTGTCAATGTGCTTGTGAGGGAATCCTTGCTAAGACCCTTTGCCTTTTACTTCAACTCATATTGGTAATAACAGAAAGAAAAGCCTCCCAACCAGAAGGTCAACCTAATCCAATCACTTAATGCAGAATTATGGTATCAAGTTTCCGCATCGCTGAATGACCAGTGGTTTAAAGGTGTGTGCCATAAAATAGCTGCGGCTGTTAGACATTTAACAAGTTGCTTTATTCCTAATTACTGGCATTTGCTTAACTGTTTTCTTAATTCTAATTTATGTTTTTATGTTCCAGTTTGTTTACATAGCCCATAGTTCCCAATTGCCTTTATTTGCTTAAGTGTTTCTTTAATTTTATTTTCATTTTTATATATGTTGCTTTGCTTACATACCTCAGTCTTTGGAGGGGGCTAGAAATAACCATAAATCCCTATTGCTAATTAGCCTCATCCTCATGACTGAGTAGTCAAGATGATGAGATTAGAATGAGGGCAAGAAGGAGGCCTGGTAGTGAGTCACAGGATCACTGAATTTTAGAGCTAGAAGGAATTTAGGTCTTAAGGCATTTTTAAAAGATAAAATTCCATGGTTTTACATCTTCAGTGTTGGAGAATTGTGAAAGATTGGCTGCTTGCTCTTATTCCTTTATGCAAAAATGTATAAAGATTTGGTGACAGCTTTGAAAAATAAGAACAGAGAAAGCCCAAACAATGATGGCTATGAATAACTCATAATGGGGGCTTGAAAGAAGAATCAGAAACACAAATGGGCTATAAAAGAGCAGGAATACTAATAAACATGAGGGGGGCTTCTTCTTTGGAGGTAAGTAAGCAGAATGGATTTTTGGAACTCCCTCTCCAGCAGCTGTGCAGTTTGTAAGGATTTTAGCTTGCCTAACTGTAAGGTTAGCTATTAGCTTTGCAGTGGGGAGTATTTAAAAGTACACAAACATATGAAGGAAAGAACCTGGAACAGAGTAGCCTGCTTCATTCCAAGAATCCATCTGGCATGTAAAGAACTGCTTGTCCTACATTAAACCCTGCAGAGTAAGAACCATTTTTCATATTTCATACCCCTATTTTTTGGTTTCAGCTGAGATAGCTTACTGAGTTTGAGGAAGGAACAAGACGACTTTTCAGAGCCATCTAACCAGAGGACCTACCTAGAGTGAGTCCATGAATCTAAAATGGGCAAAACATGTTGAAGCCCTGATTGGGACATCAGGTTAACAGAAACCTCCTCGAATAATGTAAGAATTTAGTCATTTGTAAACAGAGTACAATGAAAGAAGAGGTGTTATATATATGAAAATCCGTGGCTGGAATCAGTATTAAATGACTCACTGTGAGGGGGTTAGTTGATAAGTGAAATCCAGTCTATTCCTAAATAAACATTTCTTTGTAATAAAGATCGCATTTTTACAGCTTGGTCTATATGGAGGCAGCTAAAAGCAAACGCTGTCAAAGCAGTAGTCCCTGGATTACCAGAAATTGCAAAGTGTGTAAAGGGTTGTAAACCTTGACTAGTCCTAGATGTCAGGCTCTTTCCCTCCTTTCAGATCCACCTCCCTCTGACACATTTTCATATGCTCCCCTTTCAAGGGAAAATGTATGGCAGTCAGATTCGCTCCGCACAGGCTTCAACATTTAGGACACCGGGTTCTTACCTGGTCACTTCTTGAGGGACACCGCAAGGCCAGCGCGCTGCCGCTAACTCTGCGCGGCGCCCTTTTGGTTACTATGGTGATCACAGGAGGGGCGGGGACACTATCCTCTGGGTCCCCGCCTCTGCCCAGGACATTTCGAACGCTCCAATTGGGACAGCTCTTTCTTGCCTCTGTCCCGCCCCATTCGGCTCCGGGCGTCACGCGATTGGCCTGAGACGGGCGGCCGACACCCTGAGGGTACCACCCCCTGACGGGAAGAGCGGGAAAACGTTTACCAGGCTCTGTCCGAGGCGTGAAGCTCACAGGGCTGCAGAGAAGCACATGTTTGGCTTTGGAGCGAGTTGCTCCGCGTCCCATACACAACTCATCGCACCCATAACTGCTAACACTAGGGAGCAAGAGGCGGGGCGCGTTCACGTTTGCGGACCATCCCGGGGGGCGAGGACGTGAGCAGGCGTGAAGACCCGGTGGCGCGCTCCCGGGCGCTGGGGATCGGAGGCCAGAGGGGGCGGGACGAACTTCAGAGGCGGTGCCAGCGGCAGCGGCGGGAGGATCAAGGCCCAATGAGCGCGCGCACCGCCCCCAGGGGCGGGGCGTGAAGAGCGCTCCCCCGCCCTCCCGTTCGCTCCCGCCCCTCCCCCCGGGCGCCGGGGCCGCAGTGAGTGAGTGGCACTGGCAGCCTGTCAATCCCTCAGCCGAGCGGCCTTCGAGCCCGGTCCGCGGCGGCTGCTGGCTGGGTGCGCGGCTCCGGCAGTGGCGGCAGCGACTTCTCCCGCCCCATCAATCTGCTGTCTGCCCGGCGCGCGGCCCGCCGGGGCCCTCCATCGGGCTCAGCGCCCCCGCCGCGGCGGCCCGCCCGCTCCCAAACTTTCCTCCACCGCCCCCCTCGCTCCCCTCAGCCCACCCGCCGGCCTCCTCCCCCGCCGCCGCCCGCCGCCGCCGCTCCCTCCCCTGGGGCCGCCGGGGTTCGGATCCCGCCTGGCCGAGGCGGCGGAGGCGGCGGCGGCGGCGGCGGCCCAACAAGGGTAGTGCGCAGGCTGGCGCGGGGGGCGGCGGCCGTCCCGGCAACTCGGCCGGCGCTGAGGAGCAAGTTGCGCGGGGCCGCCCGGCGGGGCGCGCGGCTGCGAGGAGGCGGCGCGGCGGCCGCGTGAGGGCAGCGGGCGCCGCTGCCTCCGCCTCCGCCGCGGAGCCCGGCGCTTCCGCCCGCTGCTTCTCCTCAGCCTCGGCGGCGGCGGAAGCCGGAGCCGGGCGCCGGTCCGCACCGCCTCAGCCGCGGGCCCCGCCGGCCCGGCCGCCCCCTCCCCGCGCGGGCGGGGAGCGCGCGGCCGCCTCCCCCTCACCCTCCCCCTCTTTCTTCTCCTCCCTCGTCGCCGCCGCCGCCGCCTCAGCCTTCACCTCAGCCGCCGCCGCCGCCCGCTCCCGCCCGCGCGCGGCGGGATGGACGATCAATCCAGGATGCTGCAGACTCTGGCCGGGGTGAACCTGGCCGGCCACTCGGTGCAGGGGGGCATGGCCCTGCCGCCACCCCCGCACGGCCACGAAGGGGCGGACGGCGACGGCAGGAAGCAAGACATCGGCGACATCCTCCACCAGATCATGACCATCACCGACCAGAGCCTGGACGAGGCGCAAGCAAAGTTGGTGTCGTCTCATTAAGCATCTTTTGTGTGTGTGTGAGGGAGTCGGGCCCGCGGCCGAGTCCGAGCCCGGGGTGGCGCCCGGGGCAGGGGCCTGAGCCCCAGGCGGGGAACTTTTCGCCGAAAGCCACCCGCCCGCCCGGGCCTCGGGGGGCCTTGCCCGCTCCCCTCGACGCGGACGGGAGTCGGCAAAGTTGCTCTGGGGGCTCGGGACGGACTTGGCGCCGCGCGGATTTTGTGGTTTCCCCTCTCCCGCCGTCCGGCCCTTTGGCAACCCGGTCCCTTCGCGCGGATTCAAACCTCCCGCCTGGGCCCCCGCGCACGCCGCCCCGCCAGGGCCCCGGGCCGCACCTGAGGGAAGTGCAACTTTCTCCTGGGGCCCGGAGTTTGGGCTCCGGGCTCCGGGCTCCCGGCTCCCCTTGGCCGCGGGACGACCGCGCCGTGCGTCCGGCTGCCCGAGCCCCGGCGCGGGGCGATGGGCGGCTCCCCGGCGGGGCTGAGTGCGGGCGGCCAAGTTCTCGGGAGGGGAGGGCGGCCTTGCAAACTTTGCCGAGCTGTCACCGCCCGCTGGCCGCCGTCGGCCGGCCGCGCCGCGCCAGCTGCCCCTGCGGAGGGCGGGCGCGGGAGCCCCTCCGCGCCGTCCCCTCCCGCGGGTCGCCTCCGCCCGCCCGGGTGTCGAGGCTCCCAGCGCGGTTTCGTGCCCTGCGGGCGCCGACGCTGCTGCCTGCCTGGCAGGAGGGTCGCGCCGCTTTCGGGCTGGAGCCGGAGCCGCCCGAGCTTGCCGGCTGTCGCTCACTAGTCAACTGGAGTTTCTGTTGACTTGCCAGGGTTCAAAAGAGCCTTCCGAAATCCGGGGCCGGAATTAAATCTTGGGTCTAACTTAAAGGAAGGCGCCATATTATTCCATAGGTGATGCTAATACCTTTGTGTTTTGCTATTTGTATTTTAGGAAACATGCCCTAAACTGTCACAGAATGAAACCCGCACTCTTCAGCGTCCTGTGTGAGATCAAAGAGAAAACAGGTAAGACGCTGCGCCCCGCAGTGGGCCTGGAGACCCCCGAGGTGGGGTCGTAGCTACTCCTTCGACTCTCCAGTTGAGAGCTGCTGCTTTTGGGCACCGCCATCTTTGATCATTCTCTCCTTCCCACCTCCTGATCTTGAGAAAAAAACTGCAATAAATCTGGAGTCGATTTCTCAGTTCTGCTCCTGGTGTAAAATGAAGTGTAGATGCGGACAGGGCTGGGTCGCTGTCCCCAGGCGGCCAGCCCTGGCTGCAGGCAGGGGGGAGTCCGGAGCAGTAGCCGCCCTCTCCCGCTCCTTTCGCCTCGTTTGTATGTCAGTTTTTAAAAGGAGCAACGGGAGACTGGATGCCAGTGACCGAGTCTCCCGGAGAAGCATCGCCCGAACTTTGTTTTAGTTGGACAGCCTTAAGCGTCAGTTCTACAGATGCAATTGAACAGATTCCAGTGGCATGTTTCAGTTAGTGTTTTAGTTGGGAAGATTACTTTTAAGAATAGAGGAAAGGATAATGATGCGTTTAGGCATATGCAGTGTAGTACATCTATTAATACTTTTAGTAAATTTTATGGTTGAAGTCATTGCATTGTAAATATGCTTAATATATTTTATAAAGTAGAAGACTGGGTCCATAGATGCAGTTTAAACAATTTTTGAAGTGTTCAAGGGAGGGAATTTATGAGAAGACAGCTTTTGCGGAAGTGCTGGAGTAAAAACTACAAGTACATATTAGATAAATTTCCAGCAATTCATTTCGATTTAATTTTCTTATTAAGACTTTTTAAATTTGAAGATATTTTAGTGTTGAAGTGACAGTAGTGACTCAGTTGGAATTAGAGATTTACTCTAGATGTTTTAGTTAGGATTTGGTATTATCTGTCCCGTATATGGCAAACAGGTACATTAAGCAAGCTTTACTGTTTTTTGTTTGTTTGTTGGTTGGTTGGTTGGTATGTGTTGGCTACACAGTATTATAAAGTTGCCATTTCTTAAGCTGAGGCAAGGAAGAGAAAGTTAAAGTCTAGGATGTAGCAGTATTCAAGTGATACTATTTAAAAGGTTAACTGTGATTGTGTTTAAATTGAGTGTACAGATGCTAGACACATAATTAACAGCAAATATTGAGAGCTCTAAAGAGTATTTTTTCTGCTTTTCAATCACATGTAATGCATGGTTTCCTAATTTGAGTGCTTCTTTTAAAGATGCATTTTATATTTTGTAAACCACAGGCATTTTAAATAACTAACCTTTACCTTGTGTTGCTTTTTAGCTACCTTTAGAAAGCAGTGTGATTTAAAATAGTAAATAATTTTTATCTGACTATAGAATAAGACATTAAGCATTAAATCTTAAAGATCCTTAGTTTAGAAATCTAAAAGTGCAGAATTCTTAGTAAATTATGTTGCTTAATGTCCAAGGATTTTCTTGCTATCAGGGCTCCACTTCAGTATTTGCTGACAGCTAAGCACTGGGGTATTGACTATGTTGTGAATATTAAGATTGATTCCACTTTATGTGGCATTCTATTACTAGGGAGAGGGGATTGATATTCTTCCCCTCACCTTATTCTCATGATTTGTATTTATTTTTTTGCCTTTTTAAAGTTTTGGCCTAGCCGGCTTGAGAACCAAACCTAGCAAACTGTTTTTCTTGTTTAGACATTGAACAGCAAGCAGAATTCAATTAGGAAGCACAAGTCCTCTAGTTGCTTATTTGCACAAGACTTAGTTATACCATTCTGAAAGGAAAGTGTAGTCAACCTCATGTCAAAGGTGAGTTACAAAAAAGAAACAAGTCTTTTCAGAGTCTGGGATTACTGGCAGAGAGCTTTGGTAAGGCTCTTGCTATTTAAGAAGAGAAAGGTAGCTGACAAAGGAAATTTTTGTGTTTTGAAATTTGTTTTTGAGGCTTTCACTGATAACTTGTAAATTAGATCCTCTTTTTGTGCTTTGGCCAGCGGATCCAAGTTTGCACATTATCTCTTTTGTAAAAAGCCAGCAGCCGACAAAGAGTAAAGGCGGCTGTCTGGGCAGAGGCATCTTCCTGCCAGCCTCTCTAAGCTGGAGAGGGATGGGTTTTAAGTACCGAATGATTGATGGGGGTGAAGCTCTTTCTCTCCCCTCCTTTCTCCTCTACTAGCGGTAGTTCTACCTCACCCTCCAAAACTGGTCTTAGAAGGAGACAAGGACGCTGGACTTGGAATCTTTTATTTGAAATAAAACAGCTGTGTAGACATTAGTGCTACTAAAGCAAAGAAAGCAGGGCAGCAAATTCCATCTCCCCCTCCCAATAACGTTCCCCCAGTGATGATTTGGAAACATCATGAACTTATAAAATAAGCATTGTAGAATATATGTATATTGCATAATGCTTTTTCTCTAGGTCATTTAATTTAACCTGATAATAGAGTATCCAGACATTAATTCTCTGTAATCTAGAGAAAGTTTACCTAGTCATTTGTAATAGAAACCTGGAACATTATATGATGACTCTATTCTGCATAATGGAGGGGTAGGGGGTTGACTAGTGGGGAGGTGTGGGGGGGAACTGTCACTTCAGCGGATAATGTCATTTCAGTTGTGCTTCTTCTAAAATAGGACAAAATCGTTTTTTAAAAAATTCCATGTATTTGTAGATCTGCCAGTCGATTTTGAGGTTTCTGATCAGGCAGTGAACACTGCCACTTCTGCTGCACATGAGGGATTTAGTTTGGAAAACATCTTTTTTTCCCTCCTACCAAATATGAAAAGGTATTTTTCCTTTCTGACAGATAAATGGGTAATCTACCACAATTACATTATTTTCTTCTTCGGAGGTGTGAAAAGTATACTTTTACTATGAGATGCTTGCTTTTTCTTGGAAATGTATTCTTTTGTAAAATTCATCAGACATTTATTTTTGGGCAGAAATGTCTGTCATTATTGAATTGTGATATTTATGCATTTTTGAAAACAACTGAAAAGTTATAGGCTTTACAATCAAGATATTTGTGCATTTTAAACTAAGTGAGCAACCAGTGAGATAATTACATTGAGATTTTTTTCTTGATATTTTTTATCCAGATTTTACCATTTACCTCTTATTAAATATCCCTGATGCTATGAAGTCTTCTCATCCACATATTTTTTTTGGTGCATCCCCTCACATCTTTTTGGCCACCTTAATCTTGACTGTTGAAGTACTTTCCTTTGTGAAATGTATTACATCTTCACAAATCTGCCTACTTTGTAAAGGCCCTTAATTCTGACCGTTCCAATGAGGGAAATGACTATGAGAAAAAATGTATTTAAAAAATGTTAATGAAAATCTAGCATTTTATTATATAATCTGAAATACAGTGTAAAAAAACGTTGTGTATTTTGTTAAAAATATCAACACAACCTTTTTCTTTCTTTAAACAGTAGGCTAAAATACTCCATGTTGATAGCTGCCAACCAAACTCTGATTTATTGCCACCACAAACCCTAAATAGCATTCATTTACTAGTAATGTCTAATGGCATACATGATGGTTTGCCAGATTTGTGGCCTTTGTGAGGCTTATAAGCAGGACTGACTTGGGAAGATCATAAAACTTAATGAACTTCTCTACTGCAGGAGGTGTCCGCAGGGGAAGAGAAAGGCCTGCTTGGTTGGTTGGGCTGGTTGAACTATTTTTTATGTTTAAGGAGAAGAAAATGACTTTAAAATGCTTTACTTTTAAAGGAACCCTCCATAGAAAGAGTAATAGGAATTTTAGATAAAAAAACTGGATCAAGAATGTAGCTTGTGAGTTTTTATATGCATTTTGGAATATGATTTCTATGATTAAACCTTTTATCTTTACTGCTGTAAGTGTGCCTAGCTTTCAGAAAGAGAGGGTAGTGTTCTCAGTCAATACCTCTCTGTTTAATTCTGATCCTAAAGGTTTAGAGACTCATTAGGGTCTTCTTTTTTCTGGTCTGTTTTCCTTTATTTATGCTTTAATATATAAAAAGATTTTTGTATAGTGCCACGTAATTTTTAAATTCCTAGTGTTTAAAAACAAATATTTTATCTAATTAAAATTTAGCAAGAAAGGTTAAAGTTGTTACTATTAATCTAAATGTTAGTATAAATGAGGGCTGTCCAGAAAGTATCCAGCCATGTAATATGAAAAATAGAGGCATTTATTGGTGGATTTTTTTCCAGACAGCCCTCATATATTGCATACATTTTTTAACATTGTTCTTATATTTCTAACATAATTATCATTATTTGTTCCACAACTTTAAAAACAAATGCACTGTCCCATACACAATTAATTTTGTGTTTTAATGAACTTATTTTCTAGTTTTAAAAAATATTTTATTATGGACAACTTCAAATATAAAACATGTAGAACTAGAAGAAATTTGAACCCCCAGGAACTTAACACCTACCTTCAGCAGTTAGTAGTACTTGGCTAACCCTGTTTTCTCTGTAACTCCCACCGTTTCACAATTATTTTGAAGCAAATTTTAATGGACTGCTAATGTTTTAAATTTCATTTCAATTTTAGGCATGGCTTGTTTACATTGGAAATATTAAATGATTAAACCAAAAAAAATATATCATGTATCTTGGAAATATCATAAATTATTGCTTTATTACAATTTTTTCTTTAAAGCAATTTAAGAATTTTTTATCCAGTTTTTTCTACTTTTTAAATTTGTATAACTTACTGGAGCTTTTCTAGGAGGTTTTAAGAAAGAATGTAAATAATGTTGTTTTTCTGACTTTATTCTTCCTCCCTCATCCTCGCAAGGTAATATACCTGTAATGTATTTGTAGAAAAACTAGAGAAAAATCTGCTATACTGTTTTAGAATGTCATGATCTGAAGTATTACGTAGGTATTATCATAAAAACATAGGTCTGTCTTTCACCCCATTTTTCTCAATAAAAATAGTGAAACTTCTTGTCAATACTACCTTGATCTGTGCAAGTAATTCTATCATTCCTTAGTTTTAGTGGACTTCATTTTGTAACAGATTTGTGTAGTTTTGGTATTTTATTTGGGAGTTTACTATGTTATGTTAATTTACATTTTTTCCCCCCTAAATCAGATCCACATTGCAGTAGCAAAGGAAGCCCTGAATTACCCCCAAAGAGCACACTGGTTCATTGACTTTCATAAAATATATTTACTTGTGTACGTATTTCATGCTATGATTCTTTTCCTTTTTAAGTAATATCACTTGTACTTTTAGATTTCATTTTGTAGAAGGCTACTTCCAAGACAGATTTAAGTTTAATATCTTATTTGGATTATTTAAATTTTGCTACTTTATGGTGGCATCGTACTGGATGAAATTATATGAAGTATAGCTATAAAGAATGGCAACTGAATTTCATGAACCACACTCTAAATCAATCATCACTTTTATACTCGTACCACTGCGGTATCTATTCAGAATAAATACTTTACATAAGCACCAACACATCAAGTTAAATAAGGATTTTTAGACTTTTTCCTCTATTTGTGTACATGTGAACATCTTTAGGTATTTATTCTTTCAATATTGATGCTATGAGAATAATGTTTTACTTGTTTTCTCAGCAGGCTTGTGTTTTAGCCATTTATCAGTATGAACAGCATGATTTAGGTAGTAACTAACAAAGCTTGTGTACACACCCCTCCCTTGTTGACCTTTTCAAGTATTTGTTGTAGTTCAGTAGGCCATTTGAGTCTTTGAGAATGAAGAGAGTAAATAATTTACATCACTATGTAGTGTAAATTGGTCAAAGTTTTTCATACCTGGCTATCAGATTTTTTACAAAGTTATGGAAGTTAAACGAATTGCTATCACAACTAGATGGTAATGTTATATATAACAAATTATAAGCAATGCTTAAATGAGTCACTGAAAAAATAAACCTTTTTATGCCTTTAGACACAGAACATATTTGAAAATAAATTTCATTAATCTTTAACAATTGATTCTAAATAAATTTCATTAATCTTTAACAATTGATTCTAATTATCCCCTTTGTAGGCAGAATGGTAACCAGATCTCTTATTTATAATTTTTTATGGACATATTCCATAAATACAGTATGTTTGTAGTTTTGAATGGTAATTATAGTTTGCCTTGATACTGAATTTGAGTGTCTAGCAAAAATTGATGTGGAGGAATGTGTTAAGTTGAATTGGCATAGCATTTTTTTTGTGGGGGCTGTATATCTACAGGATAGTAACTGATTAGGACTGAAAACAAAAGCAATTATAGATAAAAAATAATTGTTAAAAGTTTTGCACTTCTTATTTTTTTTTAGTTTAAGTGCTTTGAAAATGTTAAGCTGTTTTGAACAACAACCCCTTTTTGTGTGATCATATTAATGAGGAGTTGGTAGACATTGTAATCCTTTTAATGCTGATGATTCCTCACAAAGTTTAAACCATTATTTGAGAGACTCACCATATGTTAGGGCAAAATGATTTTTTTTGTTTGTTTTACTTTATGGGATACATCAGTTTTCAAAGCATATTTCTTAGGCATCAGAGTCTAGCAGGTGGCTTTTTACATTAAAAAAAATTCATAAATTTTAAAATCCCATAAAATTTTATTTCAAATTCAAATTAACTAATTGAGAATGTCAACATTTCCACTGTCTCTCTATTAACATTTATAATAGAACAAATGGTTGCATATAGAAATTATCTGCAACATAATCTAAATTAAGATTCTAAACAGGCATTACAGATGCTGGTAACTTTGGCAATTATCATTTTGTTTGGTGAACAGTAGTAAAACAGTGTGCGGTAAAAGTGTTTAGAGAGAGAGGATAAATAAATTGAACAGTTTTGCAATGCAAAGTGGTTTGTGGTGTTTTTGAGGATTCTTGGCTCTCTCTTAACTGCTATTGTGAGCCTGGAGCAGATTTCCCCATTGCTAATGCCCTAGAAGTATTAATTCACTTTGATATGCTAATTAGAGGGCATTATGCAAGAAATGAGATTAAGTGGCAGCATGAAGCCATTTGCCTGTCAGTAAATTGAGAGCTTTAGCATCAGGAGGAGCTTTGTTTTTTTTTTTTGTTTTGTTATTTTTTTTTTGAGTTTTTCTTGGTTTTGCATATAAATAAAATTGATTGAAAGGTCTAGAGAAGCTTCTAGAACATTTGTAGTTTTTTTCCCCTCCTGTAATTATTTAAACATAGTGTTACAGAATTTTTCTGAATATTAATTGACCTAATTGGAGATACGAATATGAAGTTTTCAATGTGCTCTCTATAGTGTATGCAAATATACTAAGAATTTTGTGTCATCTAGTCTTTTTCTTTTCCTAGAGCCTAATTTCAGCAACGTGGCTAGTGAACTGTTATCACCTCTTTTCAGAAGTGCAAACTTATGCTTGTATAACAGTGTCTTCACTAAACTGAACTTCATAAGAATATTTTCTTCACTAGGGAAAAATGGAAGTTGTTGAATTGGGCTTCAGGAAACTATATTAAATGAACATCAAGACTCTGACTTCAATACCTAAAAGGTGAAACAATTAGAATTAATAGTTAAACTCTGCCCTTTACACAACCTGTGGAATTTATATTTCAGTATGTATGTGTTATATATAAGATTACCATATTATTTGATTTTCATGTTGAAGACTAATTTCATACTTAATTCTAATTTTACTGACTTTTGTGGGTTAAGCCAAGACCTTTGATTTTTTTCTCTATAAGGCAACTAACTATATGACTTTATATATTTTGTGGGGAGCATGCATGAATAATGGGATAGGAATGGTGGACTGGAAGGACAGAACTTCTCCAGGCCTGTTGAAAAACTTAAGGTTTCCTCAAACATGGGACTTCTACCTGTGTAAATCATCGCTAAAAGTAAAATAAAACCCTGGCCTAATGACAATGCATTGTGGTTAGATAGGAACGTTTGGATAAAGCATTCATCTTGAGGCTTGGGTCTAGTGTCTGAATTCCACTGCTGTCTATGACTCTAGACCCAACAAACCATAACTTCTCTTCAGAGCCATATGGATTATTTAGTAACCACAGCTGCCATGCACACACACTACCAAGGCTGGCATCTCCTCGGTGTGCATGTGCGGGGTCTGTTAATGGTAATGGGAGTTAGGAATGTGCACACAGAGAGGTATGAGAGCCTCTCCTGAGACAAAAGTCCTGATTACATTTCTCAGTGAGGAGGACTTAGTGTACCCACACGTTAGCTGCTCTTCTAAATGAAATACTTGGTTACTTTACATTCTCATTCCCTTCATAGACTCCCTGAACTATTTAAATCAGTGAATCCTCATTAGTCCCTGATTACTTGCAAAATTTTATTTAAAATATATGAAGTTATTTTTTATTGAAATGGGAACAAAAAGCCTGTGAAATTGCATATTTTTTAAACAAAAGATTTCAACAGGCTTTGAGATGCACTAATAGCCTTGTAAATAGGGATTTATAGAAGAATTATTGGGAGAGACTTCTGAAATACTTGAGTGGCTTTTGATGGGTAAACCACTATATATAAAACATATATATGTGAAATGGCAAGCTTATATGTGCATATTATGTAGAAACTTTTACTATCCATATGTCTGCAAATGAATAAGAATTTACTTAGGTGGTCTACAGGCTTCTTTCCTTCCCCCTTTCTTTAAAAAAAAAAAAACAAAACAACCCAAACCTAAGGATGAAGGTAGTTGGAATTCATAGTCAGATATATCATTTTCAAGTTGGAATAGGAACTAGAACAGGAAATTGATTTTATATTTATTATGAAAGCAAGAACTCTGCCACCAACTGACAGCCATCCATGTTTTAGTTTTTTGATAATTGTTCACAGACATTATTCTGTAGTTGGCCCAGATTATTTATAATGTTGATTGGGAGTGTTGGTCCATTAGAAGGTATGTGTATAATAAATATCTTTAATTAAACGAAATAATATTGGAATGTTTTATTTTTCTTTTACATTGGATCTTGGGTCTCAGATTAACTATCAGTACTGGAAAGAACAAGTGACAGTAGATTGTGCAATGATTTCCTTGGCTTCATGGATGTATTTATTACCATTTTGAACAAATTACACTAACATGAAAAGTTGTGTTTGAAATGATTGTGTGGTAGATAAGGCGATACATTACAGGAATGGTTGGGTTTATGGAGCTTTATGTAGAGGTTTTCTCAGAAATTATAGCACAGTGCTGTCACTATAAAAACCACTGATACAGTTGGTAATACAGTGAAGGTATTTTTAGATTTTCACTTGTTATTCAAATAAGTGAGAAATCTTCAGTTTTTCTCATCATATTTCTTTGTTGGAATAAGTAGAGGGGAAAAAAATGAAGGAATTTCTTTTAACTGTGTAAGAGGTGTGGGTGTTTGATTTATCTGAATTTCTCTTGCTTACCACTTGTTAGAGCAGTGGTGTGATACTGAGGATATCCTTAGGAGCTTATTGACGTCTTGGTTCTTGACCTTTTTGACTGACCAGGTATAGAAAGAGGGCCTGAAGAAAATGAAATGATGGACTCTTAAACATAAATTCTGTTCTGCCAGTGTATTACATGAACTAATTTTGACTTACCTAAGTTTATGACATTTGTGTTCAATAAAGGAAATATTTATTCTTTTCAGTATTATCAGTTTAACAATGTTACAGTTTCTGACATTAAACCAATTCTTTTTTGACTGGTTATCATTATGATTTTTTAATTACCATGATTATTATGTCACTTTTAAATTTGTAATATTTCAAATTATTAGCTTGATATCTAATAGTGTTTTCTAAAGTCAGACTATAATCAATGTGTTTGCTTGTTTTAACTTGAAAATTAGGAGTTTAAGGTTTATACTTTGTTGACCACTGTTCAGTGAGTGAATTATTTTATAAATACAAGTGCTTTTTTTTTATTAAGAAAAGTCAATGTCAGTCACTGTAATGCGAGAAAAAGGGCAAGTTGTTCCTATAAAGTTTTCCCTTTCAATTTTAAATATTAGAATTGATGGCCAAGCCATAGAATTTCTAAACCTATTCTTCTTTAAGCATATAATTTCTTGTGCTTTAATATAGGCAAGGAAAGGCAAAGTTCTCCTCTCCAGAAGATTCTGTTTATTTAATAATGACAACAATAAAAACTATCATTTACTGAGCATCATCTGTGTGCCAGGCATTGTGCAAGGTACTTTACTTGCATTAAAACAACAATTCCTACTTGGAAATTTGAAAACATACTTTTTGGGGGAAATTCATATAATGCAGGTGACATATAGTATTTCTTAAACTTGCAGCAACCCTCCCAGGTAGATATTTTAATTCTCAATTTGTGGTTGAGGAAACTGACACTCAGAAAGAGAGGTTAGGTAATTTACCCAATGGCCCCATGAGTGGCAACCCAGGCTGTTCATTGTTCCAGAGGTGGAGGCAGAATCTCTCAGCTTGGGCCAAAAAAGTAGTGGAAATAGAGGATGCAAAGAAGATGGTAAAACCAGAACTTAAAAAAAATGTCATCAGGGCCTAAGTGACACTGAGTGGCAGCAGAGCTGTGGTCAGCACTAGTGTAAATATTTGTAGACAACCATGTTTTACAGACTTCAGTTTAATGGCAAAAATCTGCCCTAAATGCCTCAGTAAATATATGCTAGAGAACAGAAGCCTATTCACTGAAGAAACAATTGACTTTAGCTTCTCTGTTGTTAAAGTGGCCTCTAGTGATGGTGCTGCAGTGACTAGATAGAGCAGAGGAGAATGGCTTCCTCCTGGCTGGTGGGCTGGCAGTTTCACTGGCACTGCCAAATGTACTTCCTATTTGTTGTGCAAGGGAATTGGAACAGTGAGGCATTTATCATATCGTCCCCTACTCCTCATGCAAGCAAAAAAGGAGAAGTTGTCAATGAAAGAAAAAGAACTGTAATCGCACATTTACATATGCTTCTAATTGTTGATTTGGGGATTTTCTATGAATATAGCTTCACAAAACAGATGCTGTTTAAGAAAAGGGGGAACATAATTTTGTGGGCAATGAATTAAGTGTTTTTGTGGCCCTCTCATCCGTAGCTAGGAGCAGTTTGTGGACCGCGTCTGTGAACGCGGCTCATAATTGTTTTTCACACATAAGTTATGCAAATGAGCTTTTATGGCAACTGGCATAACAATTAGCATCCTCCAGCAATATTTTAGCAGGTTAATTGCAAAATTTCTAAATTGTACATCTGACTTGTTAATTAGGCATGACAGAGGTGGTAAAATAGTTATCTTCAGGCAGTGGCAGCCAGGAGCTGCTTGAAATGCAAAGAGCAACGATTGATTGGATTTGAGGGTTACATTTGTGGGAGCACTGCTGTTGTCAAGTGCCGCTGAGCAGCTCTGCTCCATCAGTTGCCTCAGAGCAAGAACCACGTAGTTGCTGCGAGTATCCTGCCATTTACAAATCTGCTTTATTTAACTCTACAACTCTCCCATTCCAACTTATACAAACTGATCATTTCACGCAGCTTATTCTGCATTGGGATCATTGAGATGAGACAGGCCACACACAAAAGACATTTATTTTGTGCTTGAATTTAGAACTCTGAAAGTTTACTTCTTACAGTCCATCTCAATATTTTTCACGTAAAAAAAAGATACAAATTTTCTGTAAATTTCAGTTCTGGAGGCTTTAAATGTGATTGTTTGCTTTTTAATGACTTAACTCTTAAACATTGTTTCCCTTGTGCTTCACATGTTCATTGCAGGGAAATTCTGTTCTCTGTATTTTAGTTCTAGTTCTTCTTTAGGTGGTATAGGAGAGGAAAATAATTTAATAAAAGGGTTGCATACAGTGTACAAGTTCACTTTGTGGAATTTATAAAATAATTATCGGTGTAGCATATTATTGTGATATTATATACCTCTAATAAAAATTTTCTATCTACCGTATACTTTTAAAAACATTTTTTCAAAATCAATTGTATTTAGATTTCTGTGGTCTGTTTCATAGTTTTAATTGGATAGTAACAATTTGGTAAACATAAACATTAGTGGACAGAGCATGATGGCACATGTGTATCTGTGCCAAAATGAACCATGCCTTTTGTGTTTAAATTAGTCTAATTACATTTTTCTGTGCATATAGTACCTACAAGTACACTGAATATGAAGGTAAGCATGTGTGAAATTTGCTGTCACCTTTGAATTCACATATATTCTCTTGATTAAGCCACATTGTGTTTAATGTTGAAATGTTATATTTCCATTTAAAAAGTAAATGTTCTACATGTGCAGCTGTACCAATATTTTACATTTTCTTGTGACATGTGTATATGGAGGAAGTGCCATTTATGATATGTTGTCATCAGTAATTTTGTCACTGAGAATAAAAGGTTTTAAACTCATCCACCCACTGGAACATTTCATCATATTTATTTTAAGAGATATGAAATTAGTGAACAATTGAGCTCTTTATATATAGAAGATGCAAATGTAACTGAATATTTACCATTAATGAAGTGCAACATAAATATCTCAGTGCCAATAAATTATATATAGCACTAGTGTATTTTATAGAGCTCTAATATAGTTCCTTTTTTCCCTAGATCCTTTAGCTACATTGTTTATTGTAATAGGTCTAATTTATAGCTAATGGAGATATTAAATATTGGTTAACTTTTTAGAGATCTATGGAATTTGAAAATATTGTATTTTGCGTAAGAGTAAACCATCATTCCAAATAATTACGTTTACTGATTAAATGCTCACTGATTTTTATCCATCTCTGTTGTCAACAGTTCAAAAAAGAGTTTACTATAGTAATGCTTCAGTGGATAATATTTGGAATAGAGTAACCATTTTAATGAGATTCATCGAGAGAGATTCAGCAGGGAGCATTTCAGGTGTATTATGGCTTTTGTCTTGTCATGAGCTGCATGTCTCTATAACATTAGAGAAAAAACTACAGAGGCCCACTTACCTCAGTTAAAATTTTTTTTAAAAGCTAAAACAATAACCAAAAACCACTTTTCAAGTAAAGTCTGAGCAACAAGATAGTAACTGTGTAGGTAGCACTGCATGTTTTTAGGAAACTTGATAAGTAAATATTTCTGTAGGTTAAATTTCCATCATATTTTTAACTGTCCCAATATTGATCACCCTGTAGAGGAATGAGACTGAAGTCTGGTAGTTATTAGTATAAAGAGGGTCAGCTGCAGAGACTGGTATGGAGCAGAGGCTCTCATGGTAATGATGCTGCTATTTATAGATCCCCATTTCATTAGTTGCAGAGTTTCAAGGAAGAGATTTTCTCTAGGGGAAATGGATACTTGAAGTTCATTTTCTTCCTCACATTAAGGCAGAAACGTGAACAACCTTCAGTATAGGACATATGATTACAGTATTTTTACAGGGGCAGTTTATTTCTTAAATATATTTGCAACAGTAAATGTTGTAAATTTAAAACATAATGTAGGAATTCAGAAATGCTAGTTGCCATTCTGGCTGAGCACTACTTAACACACATTGTTTTATTACCCTTGTCATTTTTTCTTGTGAGAATTAATAAATTTTTAGAAACTATGCAAAGCTGAGTACAACTATAACTGTATTCATTTTCGTTAGCATGCTCTAAGGCCTGCGAAGGAGTTCATTGATTGCAAGAAGTGCAGTTTCCAAAAAAAAAAAACAAACAAACAAACAAAAAAAACAGTCCACCCACAATGTGTATCTCGTATATATTTGTAAAATAGGTAATTGTGCTTTCCTTCTCGAATTCTTGACATCTGAATTATTTTTTTTTCCCTTTAAGAGAATATTTACTTAGTTAGTATTCACTTAATTAGAACTGACTATTTAATGTTTTCTGGGAGGGTATTTATGGTATTTTCTTTGCTATATTTGCATTCCAGAAATTAAGTCCCCCTGCCATTATTCGGCGAGCCTTTCATACATTAGAATGATGAATTGAAAGCAGAAATGGGAAAAAGACTGCAATGCAATGAAAATTTAATCAGCGTCTTCTGCTGCTTTAATAAGGCAAATAATTCTTATTGGCCGCTGTGTTAAGGTTTCTAATATTTAATTCATAACAAACCTTGCATTATTCTGCAGTAGCATCGACAGCTCCACTTTGCTGCCTGCCAACAGGCAACCATAAAAACTTAAAAGCAGATGTAAATGTCTAAAACAAGGAGAATAATTATATCTAAAGCGGTCAAAAAAATCAACAATATTGTGAAAGAGTTTGATGGATCTCCGTATTTAGTGATGCAAAAATGATATTAATTAAAACTCACTTGAGCAGATTTTTTTGGACTTGGAGGTAACCTTGCCTTTAGTGCCTGACCTAAGACTCCAAAAGAAAGCAAATGTCAATACAGCATTGATAATAAGCTTCTTTAAACTGGATACAAACTCTCCCATTAATACTAGAAGTATCTGGTTTATATATTTCTGTGTATGTGAATTCTCTCAGCAAGCGTAGTGCTAAAATTGAGCTAATGGAATAAAATGTTTTATCTTTAATTAACCCAGTTTGAGAAAAGCAATAGTTTTCACATTTTCTCCAATTTTTGTTTAAAATGCTTTTGAACATTTATCACAGGATTAAAGGCATTACATGTTTTTATTGCCTAACCTGAATTTAATGATTCCATAAATAATAGTATTCATTTTTCTAGATTACTATCTCTAGATTATCCAGCTCTTCTGTGTTCAGTTATGGTGGGCACTAAATTCAAACCTGAAGAAATGAACAAAAAGATACTGTTACCGATTACATGTAAACAGCCTGAATCATTCAAGAGGATGTGGAGAAGAGTATTTCTATAGTGTGAAGCCAGAGAAAATGGCAACCTGCCAAAGCTAGGTGCAAGCTCTTGTTACATGGAAGGGTTGGGCCTGTTCTCATTTCTTCTTGAAATGGCTTAATTGGTGTCAGCACCCTAGGGATAAAGGCCTCTAACACTGAAATCCACACGATTCACCCTGTCTCTGCTCAGTGTAGGGAAACTGGTAACAACTGGTGGTGAATGAGGAGTGAACGGTGCTGTAACAATACTCGATGATGTTTGGGATGACAGAAATTAATACGCACTTGCTTGAAGAAAGCAATGATTAATGGCAGTGAGCACGGGAATGCTGTCCCTTCTTTTACTCCACTTTGATGGGGATTGAAAAGCAAAAGGCTGTTTTCATTCTCTGTAGAAAGCAGAGGTCACACAGAGTACATTATAGCAATTTTTCCTCTCTGCTTTTTTATTTCATAAATATTATGATAAGCATAGATTAGGTAGATTTTTTTATGAAAGCTTAAAAGGATATTTTATGTCACTTAAACATTGTTGTTTATGCATAAAGAAATCACACATTCTTTTCACTTGTTAGATTATTTCCCTTCATGTCAGAATAATTAGTGTAATTAAGAATTTAAAAAGCCCACAAACATGCAGTTGTGTTAATGCTGCTTACCATTATGTAACTGGAATCAAAAGGGCTTAATTTTCTAAAGACTTCTAGGACAGGATGAGGATAGGAATGTTGCAGGGGCTTTCACCTTTTTTTCCTTCCCCTTCCCCAGTTTTTCTCAGTGAATGTTTGACGTAAATATATTTTGCAAAGTACTTGCACTTGTCAGCAGCTTTTTTAGCCATTTGATAAAGATTCTTTATTCTACAAGAAAGCCTGAAATAACAGAACTGTACTTTGGATAATGAATTCTTCATCTGTGGAGAACTTTAAAACAAAGTACAGTGTTGGCATTTTTTTCTTTTGAGTGAGAAGGCTGATACATCTTTTGGATCCGACAGGAAGACATAAATTAATAGAGTTCTGGAGTTCAGTTTCTCATTAATAATCCATTTTGTCATGGTTCTTGGCATTGTCAGCCTACTAGCTGGTTCGTATTTTGCTAAAGGATAAAAGCAGATTATGTCCTAAAGCAAGAATAAAGAGTTTATCACCTTTGGGGGGAACTACATGCTTTAGGAAAAATATTGTTTTGCGGAAAGTTTCAAATTTTAGTTAGAAATACACTGTACATTTTTTTATAGGTAAAGCTTTTATTTTAAGATCTGAAAGGGTTCTTGGAACCTTAGGATATTAGAGCTTTAGATCATTGTTTGGATAGAGTTGCCTTTGCTGATTATTTGCAAAGGTTGGTTTTTCAGGGACAGTTGTAGTAGACTTAAACCTGCTTTTATATTTTGTTTTTAGAACTCTATACATGAAGATATAATTACAGTTCAAAAAGAAATTCAGAAAAGTCTCTATTCCTCTCTTTGCACTAGTAGTTCCAAATAGTCTATTATGAGTATCTCTGCCTAGTTTCCCAGACATGGAATCTGTGACAGCTACTGTGAAGGCTGCAGAGTTTTTAACTATCTAAAAAATCCAATCAATAAAATAAAAGTCATTTCTAATTTGATAATCCTATACTTAACCTTCTTTATGGAAGCTCCAGAAATATTTATTTATAGACACAGAACCCAGTCACAGGTTCTCATAAATGACCATATTAAAGTTGTTTGTATTTTAAAGAAATTAGTTTTTGTAAAATTTGAAATACCAAACCCTCCCTGATATTGATAGTATGGCAGTAACTGGTGAACTGAGATCCCACATTGTTTAAGGGCAGTAAACATGTTGAAAGGAAATGAGTACAAAATAATACCAAGTTTTTTTCAAATGCATTTAAGAATTTTTATTTTAGTGTGTTATTTGTATTGCAAGTCTTTTATAGGCACATTCTTAGAAATAGAAAACTGAAAAATATGGAACTTGTATTACCATTCCCAGTTATCCCTACCTTTTTGTTGATTTTAAAATTTCTAAGTAATACATGTGGGTTGTGCAAAGTCATAAATGTAGAGTTGATTATTGAAGTAACAAGCTATGAGAAAAAGAGAAGGATCTATCTGGGGTATAAGGTGAAGGAAGGAGTATTATTATGACCTAATGGGGAAAATTATAGGAGGTTTATTCATCTCTACTTAGAAGGGCTTATTATTCTTCTTATAATTGAAAAATCTTCATGTTTTCTGGATCATTAAAGTTCATTGGGTAAAATTGGGTGAAGTTAATACTGATAGTCTGCTAGGAAGATTCATGTAGGAATAGATGGACTACATTTTTTGGTTTTTATTTTCTGGGATGCTGTAAGCTGCCAAAGGTCAGGGATGGTCTGTCTTTTTTTAGCACACAGACCATGCTCAATAACTTATTTTTATTTATTTATTTATTTTTGGTTGGTTCCCTGAGCGGGGATCCAACCCAGGCCGCGGCAGTGAGAGCGCCAAAGCCTAGCCACTACACCACCAGGGAACCCCCTCAATAACTTATATTTAAATAAATAACTAAATGCCTTTCCTACATGTTACCTGTTTGTGTATCTGCTTAATATATTAAGTCTGATATTACATTCTTCTAATCCTTCACATAGAAATTTATTCCAGGGAGTTCCCTGGTGGTGTAGTGGCTAGGCTTCGGCGCTTTCACTGCCGCGGCCTGGGTTCGATCCCCGCTCGGGGAACCAAAAAAAAAAAACAAAAAAGAAAAAATCATTCTAACTGTGACAACTATGTACAGTGTAAGAAAGCTGCCATAGCTACTTACCTGGATCTTAGGTAATGTATATGTAAAAGTTATTTATATGTATTACTTTTCCCATTACTATTGTCAATGATAATATATATGCTAAAAAGAGAAAAATCAGTGGTGAAACTACTATTCACAGCATTCACCTTTGAAGTTTTTACTTTAAAACTAGGTATGATAATAAGCAATTCATTTCATTCCTTGGCAATACCTGTGTATTTCCAAATAGTAGTTTTGAATTATGATGATTTAAGATTTGTTTCTGTGTAGAGTTGGGAAGGACATTTGTTTTAGTACGTTATAGTAAAATTTTAAAGAGTAGATTTTGACAAGAGACATTTTGCTGACACAGAATATTTTGTTAATTCTGACTCTCAAATAAGTTCCTTTGTCATAATGATTGATTTATGTTCATTTTAGACTACAGTTTCATAACTGAGTTTTCTATCTATAAGGTACAAAAATCCCTGTTTAAGTTAATGATAAATAATTATCTTCAAAGGTGACAGATTGCTCACATGTATTTGACTAGTCCAGAGTTTAGCTTAAGATTAGTTCAAATGTGCTATGATTATGAGTTATTGAAATGAATGCTAGTTTTAGAGTTAGCATGATCTGGAACACAATATAGTAAGGTAGCATTTACTTAATTACTCTAGTTTTTTGTTCTTTTGGACTTCATCTACACTACATTCATTATTGAACTCTTTACTTTCTATAAATATTTTGAACCACCACTGATCTGTTGTTCCTCATCAGGTGGGAAAACCTGGGGTACCATATTGTGTATTCACTTGCTTTGTTGACTGTAACCCTTAGAGCAAATTTAAACAAGAGGAAAAAAACTTCCTAAGTATTGGTAATGCAAATCCATTGGAAGTAATTTTGTCATGGATTTTTCTCAATCGCAGTACCAAAAGACCATTTCAAGTGAGTGACTAGTGAATTTGGTGATTGCATTAGATAGTAGCTCTGTGGCTGAGATATATGTCTAGATCTCATTTGCTAGTCATAAACTGCCAAATATTTTACTTCATGAAAATCATTAAACATGGAAAGCTTACAACTATTAATATTAAATTGATGAATTTTATTCCTATATGTTCTTATCCTTAAAAAGTCATATACTCATAATTTGGGTATTTACAATTTCTTCCGTCTAATAGTAAGTCTGGGTTCCACCTTTTACAAGTACCTACACTTGTGATACTCGAGAAATCTGTAAATCAGGAAAATATTTTTTCTTTTTATTGTTAGGTTTATTGGGGTGACATTGATCAGTTAAAAATTATATAGGTTCCAGGTGTACAATTCTACAGTACATCACCTATATGTTGTGTTATGTGTTCATCACCCAGAGTCAGTTTTTTCCATCACCATATATTTGATTGCCTCTCCCTTAGCAGGAAATATTTAATTTTTTTGGTTATAGTTTCCTTTGTGAATGTGCACTTCCTAGAAAAAGGCACATACATGCAGAACTTTGAATACAATTGCAGGGAGTTTATAGATAACATGAGAATTGTTCACGGATCACCTGTGGAGACTCCTAGCCCTCAGTTTAAGAACTGCTTTTGTAGAGGTAGGCTTTTTTTTTTTTTTAACCAGGTATTTTGTCCTAATTTGTAATTCACAATTCTTCTTGGAAGCCTAATGGATTTACTTTACTATTATTATTTTTTTAACCAGTGGTTCTATAAACACTCAGTACCAGTGATTTCTGAGTCTAGTGAACGTTTGGCTCTACTGAGAGGAAAGAATCAGGACAATGGAATGGAACAACTACATGAAAGGGAAGAGCAAGCTAGCAATGAGACTCTTGCTGGTAGATCTAGAAAGAAAGGACAGGGAGTTAGAAGAGGGAAATCTGAAATTTAGAACATGAGTTGTTGAAGGACTTATTTGGCAATTAGCATATGTTGACTTGTAATAAAAAATAGAAAGTATTGGTTTACAATCTACATAGTATAAGCTTGTAAGACAGTGAGTTTGTCTTATTGGCAACTTTTTTGAGTTTTATAGAGATTAAAGTTTTGCTGCATGGTAGAATTCCATTAAAATACATGCTGTCTTTGTGTATATAAATTAAGTAGCGGAAACTGCATTTCGTATGTTAAATGTTCCTATATGAAGACTTTTGAGGGAAATCTGACAGTGATTCTCAAATTTTTAAAATCTTGGGAGCCCCTTACACTGTTAAAAAAATTTTGTTTATGTGGGAATATTTTTATATAATTGGGGAAAATAAGTCACCAAATTTTGAAGATGAATTCACTGAGAGGATATAGTAAATTTTAAAAAGGAGATTTCTGTAATCATGTGACCGACATTCATATTAAAACATTTGTAATTGCAGTCATTTTATTTTATGTACTAGCATTGTTTCTGCAGTAAGGTAGATAGATGTCTTCAGCAACCCATACAAAGGAAGTTCACATAGTCCCACTTAACGAAGCCTGCATGCTTTGCATGCTCATGAAAACACTGACTGCACATACTGGGGCTGTATCACCAGATCCCACGGTGAGGGTTTGAGCACACACCTGAGATAGATCCAATAGAGCTGTTGGTGACTCCTCTTGCTCTGTTGGATGCAATGAGGGAAAAGGAAAAAAAAGCTTTTCTATTACCTTCAGATATGATATGTTCTTCCTACTGACATTCTATAAGGAAGGAATACTATTTAGTAAGGAAAAATGTTCCCCAAACTCCGGTTCATACTCAGTCCAGCCCAATGTAAAAATCCTTTTTGTTAAAAAAAAATGTTTGTTGGAGGGACTTAGTGAATCCTGGGAAGGTGCTGTTTAGAAAGGAGAGAGGAGAGAGGGCTTGTGTAAAGCAATTTTGTGTTCAGGCAAATAAAACTTGGAAGTTGGAAAAGCTATCGTGGCAATATTTAAGGAAAAAAAGACTCCAGAGACTATGAATTTTGGAAGTATTTGACAACATTAGCAACATCAATTACTGACAAAAAAAAAAAAAAAAAGAAAGAAAGAACCTCCTCTTCGGCAAATCTTTCACAGTTGTGCCAAGAAAAGCAGCTTCATTGGAACATTTTCATAAACTATCATCAGTTATGCAGCAGCAGCTTCACAAATCAGAAATGATATCTTCAGGCACTGCTGTCAAGTGTTATTCAAATAATACCAGTCTCACATTTGAATAACAACAGACATTTTGAATTAATTAATCAGATGAGATAGTCTAGGCCTTTTCTCATTAGTCTCTGGGTCAGGCTTGGGAAGATATATGTGTTGGTGATGATATACTTGTCTTTAATCGTGATTTATGAAGATTTAGGATTGTGTGTGATTTGTCAAAGGTTCTGGGAAAAGGCTGGTACATATTTCATTACCTAATCTGAGATTGATTTTATGATGCTAAGAGATATCACCCTATTGTTCAAATGTGTGGGAAGTTCAGGTAGACTCAGCATCTCAGGCTTTTTACTGGCTTATCTTTGCAACTGTCAAACAATGCTGTAAACTTTAACTGCTTGCAGTTAACAATTCCTGCTTTAATTATAGGCAGATTTTTTTCATTCTGTCCAAGGGGAGAAATTCAATGGTTATTTAACTAAAATGCATAGCACACATTGTAACTGCAACCTGGTATGAATCATGCACAAAGTTGGTAAATTTCATGGGTTGGTCATGGTCAAAATATAAAATTTCATGGCTTGTCAAAGATTAATAGAAAAATCCCATTAAAATGGGGCAAATAATGGAAGAACAATAAGTAAGGTTACTTTCCTTACATGTTACCTTACCTTTCAGGACTAATTTTCACAAAATTGCGATGTAAAATAATATTTTTCTCTGTTACTTAAGCAATGTTAATGACCTGCTATTAAATGAAATAGTTTATGTGAAAATATCTAGTACAGTGATTGGTAGTAGGTAGTGAATATTTGCTGTTACTTTTTCTCATTTCTTGTCTACTTTTCTTCTTTCCATTTGATGTTTAAAACTTTGTTAGCATTGTTTAGCCTTTGCTTCATAACAGTTTGATTTTTTTCATTCTGAGGTTTAATTCCTTGGACGGTGTTTTATTTAGGGGAGAGGTATGCAAGTGTGGGATGCCTTCATCCTAGCAGACTGGATAACAAGGGAGGGCCTAGTGTGACACTAAGATTATGTTGTGTCTGCTTATACAATGTGTGTTATATCGCGGGAGAGGGGAGGCACATGGGATAGGTGGTAGATACAGGAGAAATCAACTATTAACCTCTTAGTACATATGTAAAGCACGTACTATTTGAAAGTGGATCTTTCTGTATCCTCCTTGCTTCTCGAGGACAGTTATGTTTGTGATAAGAAGTGTTTCTGTGTGTGTTTTGTGTTTGATTTTTGTTTTTGTTTTTTGCTGATAAATATACAGGTTTAATGATATATTGCTCTTCACACAGATGGCTACAGAACTTTATAATCCAGGAATATACAACTATGCAACACAGGTCAGTTAGCCAGATTTAAAATAAAATGACTTCTGAAAACTATCCTGTAAACATTACAGCCCTTCTTTCATCCAAAATAACCCTAATCTCACATGAAAACAGTTATTGAAGGAGAACCAGAAACCTAGCTTTGTGGTCAAAAAGAAAAACCAAAGGAAAAACAAATTCAGTGGTTAATTGGTGAAAGCAGGGGATTTGGTGCCCTTCACTGTGCTGCTTTGGTCTTCTTACTCTTGCTTTTTGTCCCTCTTCTTTAGCCCATCAATGTTAGCTGTTAGTAGGTTTGAATAAGCCATCTGAAACTTACTCACTTTGGAACTCACCACAGTGCTGATCTTTTTTCCCATCAGTAGCTCTTAATAGACAATTGTTGTCTGAGGGCTTAAACCCCTCCACAGAACCTTTCCTTGGAATGAGCTTAGTTCTACCATCATACTTCTTCAGGGTGATGAACATGCTACCTGACAACTGGCGCTTCTGGAAGATCCTGGTCAGCTCCAATCAGGAATGCTTGCTCTCCAACAGGACCATCGCAACTCCATTGTCTCCTCGCCATCAGCTTCAGAAGTGTGTGTTTTTAATTACACTCTCTAGCAAACTAAAATACATATTACATGAAGAAAGGAATAGTAAGATGATTTTTAACCTTGTCATACAAAATAAAAAATTTATTTTCCTTGCCATTTTAGACAGATGATTGACAGGTATTGTTTTATTGGAATGATTAGGCTATTAATAATCATTAGTTCTTTGTCACTTCTGTTTTGGGAACTGAGTTAGTACTCCTAAAGCAATATTTGGCACATTTTAACACAATTAGAGCCAGATAATTTTAATTGATGTTCACTTTGGGTAAGTGGTTTATAAATAATGAGAAACGTTGATAGTTTGGGAGACAATTTTTTTTTTAATGGGGACAGACATTCTTTAAGAGTAGTTTGGGAGGCAGCTTGATGCAGTAGGACAGTACTGGTTTTGGAATCCAGCAGAGCTTGAGTCCTGCTTCTGGAAATGCTACTTAATTAATTTGTAATCTTGGCAAATTACTTATTTTTCCTGAGCCTTAGTGATCTTTTCCCTAATAGGAGGCCACTGATACCTAGCTTTCAAGGTTGCTGTGAGAATTAGAGGTGAATACAGAATCTAATGTGGTGTCTGGTACATCATAGGTGCTTAATAAATCACAGCTATTGCTGTTATTTAATCTGTTCACTTATTTCTTCAAGAAACATGTCTTGAGGACTCACTATGTCAATAATATAAGTAAGGCATCAGAGATACAAAGCAAATGCTTTCTGGTGAGAAAATAGAGTGATATGCAAGGTTGGACAATTAATTTCTTGAATTTATTCTGGAAGAAGTGCTGCATACCTCATTGCTAAATACAACTGTGGTCACCTTCAAAGTATTCCCCTTGGGAAGCTGTGCACTATCCAGTGCCTAGTCCACCCTTCCGAGCAATTTTGGGACTCTCTCTGGAATGGCCATTAGTACATTCACATTGTTGTGCAACCACCATTTCTCTCTAGTACCAGAACATTTTCATCACCTCAAAAGATCTATTAAGCAGTCATTCCCTATTTCTCCCACCCCTCTATGCATGGCAGTCACCAATCTGTTTTGTGTCTCTATGGATTTACCTTTTCTGGATATTTCATATAAATGGAATTATACTATATGTGGCCCTTTGTGACTGGCTTCTTTCTCTTAACAGTGTTGTCAGAGTTCTTCCATGTTGTAGCATCTATCAGTACTTCATTCCTTTTTATGGCTGAAATATCCCATTGTGTGGATATACCACAATTTGTTTATTCATTCATCAGTTGATAACATGGGGTTGTTTCCAATTTTTGACTATTGTGAATAGCTCTTGTGATTATTATGAACATTTGTGGAAAAGTATTTGTGTTAAGTACATGTTTTTAGTTCCTTTGGGTATATATCTAGGAGTAGTATTGCTAGATCATGTGATAATTCTATGTTTAACTTTTTGAGGAAACACCAAACTACTTTCCACAGTGATTGCATTATTTTACATTCCCACCAGCAATGTATGGGGGTTCCAGTTTCTCACCAACACTTGTAATTTTCCATTAAAAAACATTATAGCCATTATAGTGAGTGTGAAATGGTATCTCATTGTGGTTTTGATTTGCATTTCTCTAATGACTGCTGATGTTGAGAATCTTTTTATGTGCTTGTTGGCCATTTGTATGTCTTCTTTGGAGAAATATATTTTCAAATCCCCTTTTCATTTTTTTAATTGGGTTGTTTATCTTTGTTATTGAGTTGTAAGAGTTTTCTTTATATAATCTAGGTACTAGATTCTTATCAAATATATAATTTGCAAATATTTTCTCCTGTAGCTATATTTATAGCTTATTATTTCATATTCTTGGAAATGTTCTTTGATGTATAAAGTTTTTTATTTTGATGAAATCCAATTTATGAAAATTTTTTTTGTTGCTTATGCTTTTGGTGGCATTTTAAGACTTCATTGCCAAATCAAAATGAAGACCACTGTATTTTCTTGTAAAAGTTATTTTTTCAATTTATTGGGGTGACATTGATTAGTAAAAATTACATAGTTCCAGGTGTACAATTCTACATTACATCTTCTATGTGTTGCATTATGTGTTTATCACCCAGAGTCAGTTCTCTTTCCATCACCATATATTTGTGTCCCTGTCCCTTCTCCCCATCTCCCTCTTACCATCAGGTAACTACTGAATTATTGACTGTGTCCATTAAATTTGTTTCTTCATTGTTTTCAATTTTCTGTTAACAGTCAAGCTAAATTTATCCATCCCTTTCCCTTATTTTACCCACTCTCTCATTCCTCCTCTCATCTTAAAAAAGTCCCTCTAATATTCTTTGTAGTACTGGTTTGGTGGTGAGGAATTCTTTTAGCTTTTTCTTATCTGAGAAGCTCTTTATCTTTCCTTCAATTTTGAATGCTAGCCTTGCTGGATACATCATTCTTGGTTGTAGAACCTTGGTTTTCATCACATTGGATATTTTCTGTCATTCTCTTCTGGACTGTTAAGTTTCTGGTGAGAAATCAGCTGAGAGTTAAATGGGTGTCCCCTTATAAGTTACTACTTGCATTTCTCTGGTTGTTTTTAGAATTTTCTTTTTCTTTGACTTTGCCATTGTAATTATGATGTCTCGGTGTATTCCTGTTTGAGATCGTCTTGTTTGGAATTCTCTGTACATCTGGACTTCTCCAGGTTAGGAAAATTTTCAGTCATTATTTCTTCAAATAATTTCTTGATCCCCTCCTTTTCTTCTGCCTCTTCCAGCACCCCTGTTGTTCTGATATTTTTACATTTGATATAGTCCCAGAGGAATCTCAAGCCATCTTCCTTTTTTTGGAAATAATTTTGTAATTGATCTGGTTGGGTGTTTTCTGCTGGCTTTTCCTGCAAATCACTGCTTTGTGCTATTTTATCTGTTTTAGTGACTTTTATTCTGTTCTTTATTTCAGTTAATGTAGTTATTATCTCTTTCTGGTCCTTTATAATGGTTTGTAAGTCTTTTTTAATGCTTGCTGTCTCTCTATTGAAATTATCATTCAGTTCCTTAAGCATTTTTATAATTGTTGCTTTGAGCTCTGTTTCTGATGGGTCATCTGTCCCCATATCTTTAATTTGAGCTGCGTTTCTCTGGATTCTCATTTTTGACAAAAATGTTCCTGCAGTTTCTTTGGTGTTTGCTGCTGATACTGGGTGGGCAGAGGTCTGTGGGGGAGAGACGTTTGTGGCTTTATTTTCTTCCCGTGGATCAGGGGGTCATGCAGGGAGTTTGGGTGTGATTGTACCTTTCTGTTCTCTGCTTACCCAATGCACAGACTCTGCCCTGAGCCTTGAGTCAGTGGTCCTGTTTGCTGGTCTTTCAGATTGTGCTGGGCCGAGAAACGCCCATGCAGCCCCCTCTCACCTCCTTCCTGGCCAGAGCATTCCCATTGTGGCTTCTCACCACCCAGTTGTTCCCACTCCTCTGGAAACTGGAGTGAAGTCTGGCCACTGCATTTGCGGGCTGGTCTGCACTTCCTGGGGCCAAAGTGAGGTGATGGTGGTATCTCATATCCTGTCTGTGGGCCCCCTTTTCTCTGTCCCGTGGACCGAATGAGGACCAGAGTGCTCTCCCGCGCCTTCTTCCTTCTCTCTCCCACAATGGTAGAGTTCCAAGCGTGAGTTGCATCCCCGCTCTTTCCCTTTTATTTCTCTTTTGTTTAACTGTTGGCCCACCTGCAGGTACCTTAATGTGACAAATGGGTTTCTTAGCTGTGATTGTGTGTTATGTAGACGGTGTTTGGTTGAGGTGTAGGTATTTTATTAGTTGTAATCCTCAGAGGAGTTTTACAGGAGTCCCTCTCATGCTGCCTTTTTAATGCCCTTCTTTCTTCTAAGAGTTTTATTGTTTTAGCTTTTATATTTATGTAGTTGATCCATTTGAGTTAATTTTTGTACAAGGTGTGATGTGGTGGTCCAACTTCATTCTTTTGGATGTGAATATCCAGTGGTTTCAGCATCATTTGTTGCAGAGACTATTCTTTATGGAATGGTCTTGGTACCTTTGTCAAAAATCATTTGACTATAAATAATATGGGTTTATTTCTGGACTCAGTTCTATTTCGTTGATCTGTATGTCTGTCCTTATTCAATTACTATGCTCTTTTGATAGCTTTGTAATAAGTTTTGAAATTGGAAAGTGAGAGGTCTTTAACTTCATTCTTCTTTTTAAAGATTGTTTTGACTATTCAAGCCCCTTGGGGAGTCCATATGAGTTTGAGGATTGACTTTTCCTTTTTTTCAAAAATTTATGATAGAGATTATATTGAATTTGTATGTTGCTTTGGACAGTATTGCCATCTTAACAATATTAAGTCTTCCAATTCATTAATATGGGATGTCTTCCCATTTATTTAAGTCTTTAATTTCCTTCAGCAATGTTTTGTAGTTTCAGTGTACCAGTCTTTCACCTTCCTGGTTAAATTTATTCCTAGGTATTTTATTCTTTCGAATGCTATTGTAAATGGAATGTTTTCTTAATTTTATTTATGGATTGTTTATTGCTGATGTATACAAACAACTGATTTTTGTGTGTTGATTTTGTACCCTGTAATTTTGCTGAATTTGTTTATTGGCATTGTAGTTCTTTGTGGATATTTTTTAATTTTCCATCCTTAGTATCATATCATATGAAAATAGGGATAGTTTTACTTCTTCTTTTTCAATTTGGATGCTCTTTATTTTTTTCCTTGCTTCATTGACCTGGCTAGAACTTCAAGAAAAATGATAAATAACCATGATGAAAATGGGCATCCTTGTCTTGTTCTTTATCTTAGAGGGAAAGCTTGCAGTCTTTTACCATTAATTATTATGTTACTTGTGAGTTCTCCATAAATGCCCCTTATCATGTTGAGGAAGTTTTCTTCTATTCCTAGTTTTTGTTTGTTTGTTTGTTTTGTTTTACCTCATTCTATGAATATGGTATATTATATTGATTTTTGTATGTTGATTCATCCTGGCACTCCTGGGATAAATCCCACTTGGTCATAGTGTATAATCATTTAAATTGCTCTTGGTTTGCTTTGCTAGTATTTTATTGGGGAACTTCGCATCTACTGGTTTGTAGTTTTCATGTGGTAACTTCCTCTGCTTTTGTTATCATAATAATACTTGCCTCAAAGAATGAATTAGAAGTGTACCCTCCTCTTCTATTTTTTTGAAGGCGTTTGAGAAGAATTGGTGTTAATTCTTTTTTAAACACTTGGTAGAATTCAGCAGTGAAGCCGTCTTGTTTGTGGCCTTTTCTTTGGATTTTTTATTATTTATTTAATGTATTCACTTGTTATAAATCTAATCAGATTTTCTTGAGCCTGTTTAGGTAATTTGTGTTTCAAAGATTTTGCCTGTTTCTTGTAGGTAATCTAATTTTTTGTTTTTTTTTTGTTTTTGCTTTTTTGGTATGTGGGTAGTTCCCTGGCCAGGAATCGAACCCAGGCCGCAGTACTGACAGCGCCAGCGCCGAAACCCTAAGCCACTACACCATCAGGGAACTCCCGGGTTTTTTTTGTTTTTTTTTTGTTTTTGCTTTTTTGGTAGGTAATCTAATTTTTTGGTGTGCAATAATCCTTTATATTTCTATAAGGTTAGTAGTGATGTTCCCACCTTCATTTCTGGTTTTACTTATTTGAGTCTTCACTCTGGTTTTAATTTAACTAATGTTTGTGAATTCTGTTGATCTTTTCAAATAACCAAAATTTGATTTTATTGATTCTATTGTTTTTATCTTCTTCCTTTTCTTCTATGTCTACTCTAACCTTTATTAATCCTTTCTTTCTGCTAGCTTTGGGTTTCATTTGTTTTTGTAATTCCTTAAGGGATAAAGTTAGCTTATAGATTTGAGATCTTCTCTTTTGATGTAAGCATTTATAGTTATATTCTGTCTGAGCTCTACTTCTGCTGTATCTTGTAAGTTTTGGTATATTGTATTTTCTTAATTATGTCTTACACATTCTTGTTCCTCATTTCATTACCTACTTTGTGTTTTGTTGATTTTTTTGTAGTATGTCATTTTGACTCTTTTCTCATTCCTTTTGTGTATGGATTTTAGAAATTTTCTTAGTGGTTACCATTGGGATTATGAATAAAATCTTCAAGTGATAAAAGTGTGGTTTAAATTGATACCAATTTTGCTTCAATAGCATACAAAAACTCTGCTTGTATATAACCCCATCTCCCTCTTTTGTGTTGTTATTGTCATAAATGATCTTTATACATTGTATGCTCATTAAAAGATTTATAATTTTTATAACTTTTAATTTGTCTTTTAAATTATGTAGAAAACAAAAAGGAGTTAGAAATAAAAAATACAGTAATATGGGCTTTTATATATACCTGTGTAGTTACTTTTACTGAAATTCTTTATTTCTTCATATGGCTTCAAATTACTGTCTAGTGTCCTTTCATTTCAGCCTGACAGACTCTTGTTTAACATTTCTCATAGGGCAGGTTTACTAACAATGAAATCCCTCCACTTTTATTTACCTTGGAATGTCTTAATTTCTTTTTCATTTTTGAAGGATAATTTTAGATATCGAATTCTTAGTTGGTACTTTTTTTCCTTCAGCGCTTTAAATATGTCTAGCCAGCCTTCATGGTTTCTGATGAGAATTTGGCTGTTAATTTTATTGAGGATTGCTTGTACATAATGAGTTACTATTTTTTGCTACTGTTAGGATCTCTCTTTGTCTTTATTTATTTATTTATTTCTCTTTGTCTTTTAGCTGTTTGATAATACTGTGTCTCAGTGTGGATCTACATTTGTTTATCTTTCTGGGACTCATTGAACTTGGAAGTTTTCAGGCATTGTTTTTTTTTTTTCAAATATTCTTTCTGTCTCTTTCCATCTCTCCTCTTTCTAGGACTCCTATTGTGTACATTGGTATGCTTGATGGTGTCATAGGTCTCTTAGGCCCTTTTTATTTTCTTCTCTATTCTTTTTTTTTTCTTCTCAGACGAGATAATTTCAGTTGACAGTGATTCTTATGTCTTCTGAAATGTGCTTTTGAAACTCTCATGTGAATTCTTCATTTTAGTTGTATAAAAAGGTTCCTTTTTATAATTTTTTCTCTATTGATCTTTTGTTTGTTGAGACATTATTCTCATATTTTCTTTTAGCTGTTTGTCCATATTTTCCTTTAGCTCTTCAAGTATATTTAAGCCAGTTTAAAATGTTTATTTAAATTTTTTTTTATTTAAAAAATGTGCATCCTTGGGCATAACTTCTGTTAATTTCTTCTGGAATGGTCCATACTTCCTTGTTTCTTTGTCTACTTTGTAGTATTTTTATTTGTTATTGTTATAGAAATGAACATTTTGGATAGTATAATGTGGTTTCTTTGGAAATCACATTCAGTTTGTTTTTCAAAATTTATTTTTTGTTGCTTGCTGTGGACTGTGGCTTTTACTTGTTTAGGGGTTTTTAAAAACCTTTGTAAAGTCTGTATTTGTCATGTATGTACTCTGAAGTCTTTGTTCCTTTAGTTTGTGTTCATTTAGTGTTTCAGTAGAGAATTCCTTGAATGCTAGGAGCAAAAAACAAACAAACAAACATACAAACAAAAACCAAGAAAGAAAAAAAGAAATATTAATAACAATAAACAAGGAAAGAAAAACAAGAAGAAAAGGATAAACATTTTCCAGTGTTTGCTAATTGTGTCTGTTTTGGAGCATCCATTCATCTATTGGCTACTCTATTTGCAACTGTGCTTTTTAGTTTTTAAGTCCTGCTTATGCTGAGTCTAGAGTTCAACTAGAGGCTAAAGCTTAGGGAATTCTCAGGACTCAGAGCACATGTCCTGCCCTGAGCATCCACATGACTTTCTAAATTCCATAGTATATGTGGTGCTGTTGAATGCCCTAATTTCATAAGAAACTGTTTTCCCAGTATTTCCCCCCAGGCTTATGTTATTTCATTGTTTGCCATAAGTATAATATTTTGCCCTAGCTGGCAACAGGTTTTTCCTTTCTCTCTCTCTCTCTCTCTCTCTCTCTCTCTCTCTCTCTTTCACACACACACACACACACACACACACACACACACTTCACACTTAATTAATTAATTATTTTTGAGGAATGTCTCCTTTTGCACTCTGAGTGAGTTTAAGTTAAGGGAAAGAGATAAACATTTCATATCAGCCCTTCAGACAGTGCCAGACGGGTCAAAACAAACACAATTTTCTGAGGAAAGGATCTACTCCTCTTTCCTGAACCAGGGTCCCACACTAGGAATGTTGGATGCTGTCTTTGAGACCACCACTGAGCCATGTTGGCAGATTGGAGAAGGGAGAGTAAAAATGCCATGAAACTTTGTTTCTGTTTTTAAAGTCACCTCTTTTTGATTCAATGCCTACATGTTTGCTGTAAACATTTTTGACTTTTTTCAGAGTTCTGAAAAACTTGATCCTGATAGTTTTTGCTAGGTTTTTAAATGTTTGTGAGAGGGACTGGCCCTTGGAACTACTTACTCTTGTCTTCTGATTTCACTGTTGAAAGAGAGAGAAGTTTTGAGGATGCTGAGTTTGTGTTTATGGGAAGGTTCAGTGTACATGTTCCACAGGTAGTTAGATATGAATTTGAGTCTTTCCTTCTTAGAGAGATCTGCGCTATAAAGATTGGGAAGTCATCAGCTTGTCGTGGAAAATAATAGGGTGGATAAGATCATTGGGAGAATCCCAGGGAATATCACTGCAGAGGAGACCACAGGGGAGGCAGAGAACTAATGATAACAAACTACAGGGCAACCAGTAGACTGTGTAGAATAGGCCTGTCCAACCCATGACAGTTTTGAATGTGGGCCTAAACAAATTCTTAGAGCATTATGAGATTTTTTGTGACCGTTTTTTACCGCATCAGCTATTGTTAGTGTTACTGTATTTTATATGTGGCCCAAAACAATTCTTCCTCTGGTGTGGCCCAGGGAATCCAAAAGTTTGGACACCCCTGGTATACAGTAAAAGCTAAGAAGATAGAGTCGCACAGAGAGGAGATTGATTTCCATTGTGAAGATGAAACTTCCCCAGTATGATGAAACTGACATAAAGTGTCCTTATTATAAATTGTTTCAGTAGAGTGGTGACATTTGCATGAAAGAGGAAAGGAATTGGATGGTAACTGGAAGGTGATGCAGTGTGGAAAATTTTTTTTAAGTTGGCACGGGATTTGAATATTTAGGTTGGAAAGGTAGGAGGACCTGAGGAGAGGATAGGGTAGAACAGGCATGAATGATTTAGTAGGGTGTTATAGGAGTACAAGTGAATAGAGTTAAGGAGTTGGCTTTCATTAGATGGTGGGCATTACGTGTTTTAGTTTTGAAGATAAGGTGAGAGATGAATAAGGATTTGGAGAAATTTATAAATGGGGATTGGAAAGCTGAGAGAAAGTGTACTGCATGGATTAACCTTTTTTGTTGTTTTTTTGTTTATTTGTTTTTTGTTTCTATGAAGTAGGCAGGATCATCTGGAGTGAAGAGTTTGAGGGGAATGATGAAGGCCTAGAATAATTACTGTGGAGAATGAAAGAGTGAGTGGTCCAAGGATAAGAAAAAGAATTGATTGTTAGGTTGAGCGTTCACCTGACGTTTGAGGCTGATATTGAAATGCTACTAGGATGACCACGTGTGATTCTCCAGCAAGCTAATGCAGATTATAACATTAGTATAGGATTGAGGTTTTTCTTGGCCAATGAGATAAAAGGATAGGGATGAAGTGGATTATAGGGCTCTATTGCAAGAACAATTAAGGTACTCAATCATGTAATTCATTGTGGATAGGTAAGAGAACAAAGGCAGTTGTTAGTACACTAGAAGAAAATGGAGGAATGTGAGGATTGGTTGACTCAGGGAGGAGTGAGAGGGCTGGCAGTAAGAGGTTGTGGTCATAGAATGAGACATTTCAATGTTACTTCAGAGGTTGTGCAGCTCTAGGTGATAAATGATAAAGTCTAGGATGTGGCTCTGGGAGTTGGTGAATCAAAGTGAAATGGAGGTAAAGGTCATTGATTTTAATGAGGTCAGAGAACTGAAAGGCTAAAATGTTGGTTGAATTTCTTATATGCTCCCTGAAGCCAGCCTAATGGCATGACTTGGGATAGAGAGGAAGACTGAGTCTTGTGCCAACATTTTTAATGAATGTGAATAATTATTAATACTAATTAATGAAAAATAGTGGCTATAGACTTGCCAAGTTAATTTTTCTTAGATAATTAGTTGTTTCCTATGGAGATCAAGTTATGGTCAGTTTATTTGGAAAAAACACATGTTAAGTTAGGAAAATGATACCCATATAAGTACTGTTTATACCATTAATTTATTCTGCAAACATTCACTGAATGCTTTTTCTGAGCCTTGAAGTTGCTTGCAGCCTAGGGGAGGGGACATATATTTAAACAGATAATTGATATAGTTTGCTAAATATGGAGTAGAATGGTGGTCTCATGTGGGATATGTTCCAAAATCCACTGGAATGGGTAAGAAACCATGTAAAATTTCTACTCAAATCTATCCATTTCTTTGTATGTACTTTATAATTTTGTTAATGCAAAAGATGTCAGACAACATAAAAAGCATAGATAATATCCAAATATTCATGTACATGGCATATAGTTTAAAAAATAAAGTATTGCAGATGTGATAGAAAGCTTCCTGTGTATTCTTCCTTAATCCCATCCCCTTTCTCTTTCTCCTTCATCCCACACTGAATTTGTTGTTCATCATTCACATGAAATTTGAATTGCATTTAAAATTGTTTCATATAATTATCTTTATGCAATTTGCTTTTTTCCCACTCAACAATGATTTTAAGAATTTCCAACATTGATACAGTTAGCTCAAGTTTATTTTTTCTGCTGTGTAGCTTTCTATTATTTGACTGTTCTAGAAGCTTTAATTTTTCCAGTCATGGAAATTTCATTGCTCTGATTTTTCATATTATGAAGTGCCATTATAAATATTCTAGCACACATCTTTTGGAGCTGTTATCAATTGCTGCATAAGAAATCACTCCAAAATTTAGCAGCTTAAAATAGCAAATATTTATCATCTCACAGTTCCTATAGATTAAGCATTTAGGTACAATTTAACTGAGTGCCTCAGGGTTAAAGTCTCTCATAAAATTACATTGGTTTTGCAGTCATCTGAAGGCTCATTTGGGGGACGATTTGCCTCCCTGCTCATACACATTGCTGTTGTTGAGAAATATCAGTTCCTTCCTATATGGTATCTCTATAGGGCAGCTCATAATATGGCAGCTGGTTTCCACAGAGTAAATGTGAGGAAGTGACAGAGAGAGAACCCAAGGTAGAGGCCATAGTGTATCTGTAACCTAGTCTTGGAATCCTATCACTTCTGCCGTATTTTTTTCAGTTGGAGGGAGTCTAGTCGGCACTCTAGGGGAGTGGATTACATAAGGATGTAAATAGCAGGAGGTGGGGTCATTGGAGCCCTTCTTAGAGCCTGCCTACCACACTGGGTGATAGGTTATACATCATCAACTTTGCTAGATATTGTGGAATCTGTTTCTGAGGTGGCTATTCTAATGTATACTTTCCTAAAAAAATAATACTTAAACTTTACTAATGTTTAAAATAGAAATTGACATTAGTGACTTGTGTGTTAGAGGCTTATTTGTTACTTACAGTGTTCAGTATTGGGAAAGAATAGTGGGAGTTCCAGGTTTGTTTCTATGTATTGTCAGTTTGTGTGCCTGGTTGGGAGTACTTGTTTATTATGTTATCTAGCTTTAACTAAATTAATGTTCATATAATGTACAAGTTATCTAATAAACATCTGCAAAGAAAAACGTGTTAAAATAAGAAATAATGCAAGTATATGTTAAGAAAATGGGAGAACTGATATTTCTACTCTTGGTATAAGCTCTTAGCTGTGTTAGAGTGAAAAAAAATTATAATGTTTAACAGAAAGTAAGTAAATATTAAAAACACAGAGACCGTTTCTTTATAATTTAATTATGAACTTTATAATTTTTATTTTTGTATTTTATAATTTACTGTTGTAACAATGAACCTTATCCTAATTGTATGTGTTAAAATATTAACTAAATTAATCGTATATGTATATTATGTCTGTAAGTTAAATAAATATACATACTCATATATTGGGGGTACATAATTGAATTTATAGACCAGTTAGAAAACTAGAGAGGTATGCAAAGAATATTGTGGGAGTAAGAAAGAGGGAGCAACTGACTGCCTAAAGATGTCAGGAAAGGTGTCACGAAAAGGTAGATTTTCAAAAAAAAAAGATTTTCAATTGGGTCACAAAGGACAGATAGGAGTCTAAAGAGCAGAAAAGGGATAAGGAAGATATCTTTGGCAGCAGAAACAACATTTACAATGGAAGAGACCCTTCGGGGTATGGCTTTTTGAAGAAAAATAACTTCGGTAGGTGGTTAGAATGAGAATTGTGGGGGAGGTGAAGGAAGGTGACAGTGAAGGTGTAGCAGGTGGCCAGAATGTAGGCTTCATGTAGTTGGTGGAGATCAGTTAAGTAGGACTGGTGTGATCCCCTAGAACAGTGGTCCCCAACTTTTCCCATTTCTGTACCCTTGTTTTTAAAACAGCTGGTTTTAAATACTGATTCTTTGGTTCAGTTCCTATCTTAATGTAAAATAGTGGAAATGAGGTAATAAGGTAGGAAAGAAAAATTACTACACTAAAAGTACAAACTACAGATTTAATTTTTACAATATTTGGAGCAGATATTGATAATGATGGTCAAGTATTTAACAAACTTAATTTATTATTAGTTAATATTTGTGTTATCTGAAAAGTCTATAATAATTATGCAGATTACTAGCTGATTAAAACATTGTTAGTGAGATCGTTGAGCTTGCTTTGATACTTTTAATTTCTTGAAATCAGGCTCAAAAGATGCAAGATACAGTCTTAAATCTGGACTTGGATTAAGCTTGTTGCACTACTTAATTTTTATGAAAGTGTAAGAAGAGAAACCTCTCTCAACTAGTTCAGTATTAGTAAATGGCAAGAGGTATTTGAGTACCTTCTCACTGAGCTGTTCTCATTCCTCACTGACATCTACCCAGAAGGTATTAAGATGCTTTCTTTTAAAATTCGAATTTAAAGAATTGGTTGAAAGTTCAATTAACTGCTCCTTTTCATTAATTGATAGTTTAGCTTGTTTGAAGAATTCTTCATTGAAGGGATCTGCAATCCAATTGTTTTCTTTTCCACGTGGAGGGAAATAGTTATACAAGGACACTTTAAGACCTTCTGAGTGATTTACAATATTCTCTTTCATGTTTTGGGATAGGTGCAAGTCATTCTCAGATAAGAAGTTGTGCAGAGTTTCAAAAACGTCAGGCTGACCTCTTTCAATACACGCTTTCCAAAAGTCCAGTTTTTCAATCATTGACTTAATATTGTTGGTTATTTTGAATATAGCTGTTTTGAAGTCCCAAGTTGAGTTTATTTCTAGAAAAATATCTGATCAATATGCAAGACTTTGAAGCCAATCACTGTCCTAAAACTTTGGAGCAAGAGGGAAACAATGGTCTTCAAAAAATACGGGACTTCATGTCTAAATTCAAACATCTGTGTAAATACTTTGCCATGAGATCCATCTTACCTCTGTTTGCAAAAGTAATGTGCTATGAATTCTACTCATTTCTTCACACAGCGCTTTAAACAATGGAGTTTTGTGGTTGTGACTTAATAAAATTTACAACTTTTACAGCCTCATCAAGAACATCTTTCATTTCACTAGGAAGAGGCTTGGATGTAAGACTTTGTTTATGAAAGCAGCAGTGACTCCATGGTACATGGGAAACTACTTCTTTAATTTGACCAGGTAGGCCGGTAAAACAACCTGACATAGGCTTGCTTCTGTCAGTGCATACATCACAATTCAACCAACTAATGTCCTTGTCAGTGAAATAACATTTGATCGTATTAAAAATACATTCACCTGTGGTATGCTGTCAAAGGGGAACAAAGCAACAGGTTTTCCTCAATTTCATTTCCTACCAAGTACCTCGCGATGATACGATGATGAGCAAAATAGATAAATCTGCAACATCTGCACTTTCATTGACCTAGATGAAAAAGAATTTACTTTTTGTAATTCTGTCTACTGCTACAGCTTCAACATCTTCAGACATTTTCTGAATTCATCGAGACATTGTATTGTTTGAAAAAGAGATAGTGTTGATTTTGCAGACATGTTCTTCTCTAAACATACAAAAAATGATATCCTTAATACAAGGAGAAATGCAATCTCCAGCTATGGTGTGGTTTTTACCACATTTAGCTATGCAGTAACACCACATGAAGCCTCAACTGCATTCTCATTGTCTTTCTTTCCTGACATCATATGTGATGTAACAGTTGGACACTTTTCTAAGCACCAAAAATAATGTATTTCTTTGTTTTTGTACATAGGATGTTTAGTTTCCAAATGTCGCATGAGTAAAGAGGGTTTCATGCAACCGTTGGCTAATATTTCCCCACACACAACACACAAAGACTTTGGACAGTCATCATCCCCTACACATGAAAGCCCACATTTAATACACTCTTCAGAGTATTTCCATTTCTTCTGTGTAGTATCTGAGGCACGAACCTTTTTACTCTCTCCTGGTATAGGTATACTCATAGTTTTGGACACGTGTTGAGAAGTACTTGATAACAGGTTATAATCCATATCAAGTTTTGTTTTTTAAACCATTCCTGATTTCAGCCACTCATCCATAACTGACATGCTTAAAAATCACTGACAATATAACTGAAACTATGTTAAACATTAAATTAAAAAACTACTTGAAAAGAAGTACAATGGAAGACAATGCACTTACTTTTACTCAGTCAGTAACTAAACTAATCAAACAGTCTGACTAGGAATGTATTTATATGTTTGGGGAAGTTGTAGAAGCGTTGCAAATGAATTGTTCTGAAACGTGTTATGATTGGGAGAAGAGTGGTTTTGCGGAAGGGTTCATAGCCACACCCTCACCAATCATCATTCGCTAATGTGATCTAACTTTGAAGTGTCTCCATTAATGCTGATTCAGACTTAACATTTATTGTTCCAGCAGTAACTTATTGCATTTTTTTTTTACCTTACTGTTTTTTTGCCATTACTGATTTATTTTTTTGCGTACCCCTGAATGGCCCAGCACAAACCCTGGGGGAATTTGTACCACTGCTTGGGAACCGATACCCTAGAATTAAGGAATTTCTCAGTTCTCTGATTGGAGACTAGAGGTTTGGCACTAAAGTGCTCATTTTAGGTCCAGACTTCAAAGGCCAGCGTCAGCCTATAGCTCCTACTGATAGGGTGCAATTTCAGACTATTGTTTTTGTTTTTTATAAACAAAAAATTAGAGTAGATAATTTTGTTATTATTTAAACAGCTTTATTGGTAATAAACTGCACGTATTAAAAATTACAATTTGATAAGTTCTGACATACCTATAACTCCCATTACTGTGATCAAGATACACATTCATCATCCTGAACCTTTCTTTGTGCCTTTTGGATGAATTTTAAAAAATTATTGGGGTGACATTAGTTAATAGCAATATATAAGTTTCAAGTGTGTAATTTTATAATACATTATCAATATATTACATTGTGTGTTCACCACTCAAAGTCTAGTCTCCTTCCTTCACCATATATTTTACCCCTTTTACCCTTTTTGTCCTTCCTCCACCTGCCTTCTCCTCTGGAAACCACCATAGTGTTATCTGTGTTCATGAATTTGTTACTTCTTCCTTTGTTGCTTTCTGTTTTATATCTCACATATGAGTAAAATCATATGGATCTTGTCCTTTTCCATCTGACTTACTTCTCTCAGCATGAATACTCTCAAGATCCATTCATGTTGTCAAAAAGGGCAGTATTTCATCCTTTCTCATGGATGAGTAGTACTCCATTGTGTATATGTAGTCATCCATCAAGGAGTCCTTAGGCTATTTCCATGTCTTGGCTACCATGAATAATGAATGCTGCAGTTAACATAGGGATGTGTATATCTTTACAAATGAATGTTTTTAAATTTTTCTGGTAGATATCCAGAAGAAGGATTGCTGGGTCATATGGTAGCTCTATTCTTAATTTTTTGAGGAACTGCCTTCCTGTTTTCCATAGTGGCTATACCAATTTACATTTCTACCAGCAGGGTGTGAGGATTCCTTTTTCTCCACATCGTCTCCAAATCTTGTTATTTCTTGTGTTCTTGATAATGGCCATTCTAACCTGTGTGACATGATATCTCATTGTACTTTTGATTTGCATTTCCCTTATAGTGAAGTTGAGAAGTTTTTCATATGTCTGTTGGCCATTTGTATGTCTTTTTGGGAAAAGTGTCTGTTTAGGTCTTCTGCCCATTTTTAAACTGGATTCTTTGTTTTGGTTGTGTTCTTAATATTATTGGAGGTATTATTTGCAAATTAGATGAATTTTTAAAAATTTAACACAGTATATTAAAATAAATATATATAAAATAAAAAAATTCTTAAAATTTCAAAGGAAATTTTTTTTTTTTTTTTTTTTTTTTTATATGTGGGTAGTTCCCTGGCTGGGAATCAAACCCAGGCCATAGCGTTGACAGCGCCAGCGCCGAAGCCTTAAGCCACTACACCACCAGGGAACTCCCTCAAAGGAAAAAATTTAAAAAGCTTTCTATTATGAAGGTTTAAGAACATATAGACACTAGAGAAAATAGTATAATAAACTTCCATGTATACTATCACGCAACCTTATTGTGTGATAGCATTTTTAATCTTAGTATCATAATAATACTTATTCTTTCTGCTTTCTTACAAATATAATGTTTTCTTGCAAAAGCCTGATCACATGAATTCTTTGTTTTACAAATGAGGAAATTAAAACCTGGAGAAATTGAATTACTTAAAAAAAAGTTTAGAATAGCAAAGAGGAAATGTGGGAGTTGATGGGAAGGAAAGACCTTATTTTCTACTCCTATGTTTGTTGGACTCTTGCCACCCATAAGTGTACTATGGACTGGCAGTATGACCCTCACCTGGAGTTTATTAAAACTGTAGATTGTCATGCCCCACTCCAGAGCTTCTGAATCAAAAATTGTATTTTAATAAGATTTTCAGATGATAATATACATGATAAAGTTTGAGAAGCATACAGTACTATGGCAGATTGCCTCTTTGGGCAACAGTGAAATTTTAGAATTGAAAATTTTTCTTGAATTGAGGTAGGTTAAAGGGAAAAAATTAGAGAAATCTGACTTTAGATACTGCCTAGTTTCTGTTTTTAAGTGATACCCTATATAGTGTATAGTTGTATGAGAAATTAATCTTTTACCTTTCCGTATGTCACCATTTTCAACTTACCAGGGGGAGAAAGACTCTGAGGATAAAATAACAAGTACCCTAGACTGTTATAATTACTCAGTTATTCCTTTTGCCAGGATTTTATTTGGACTGTGAAAAGGAAATAAAAGGCTCGTGGCTCCCCCCTCCTCCAGCCCCCTAAGTTGATAAACATAAAGCAAAGTCTACTCTCTTCCTCTCTGCCCCCTTCATTCGAAAGATAGCAAAATTGGGCCACTAGAAGGCAGAATTAAGCACTGTTCAATGTGTATAGCAAGGGAGGACCTCACGTTGTGTTCAATCTAGCTGGCTAGGAAACCCTTCCATTAGTCTGTTTTTAACGTTTGCATTGAATGAGCCATTACATTTTGAAAGCAACACTGACTGAATTCAGTATTGATGTATTCACTTACCAACTTTTCTGCCTCCGGCAGAACAGTCTTTTACTAATGGTAGTGTACAAACAGCAGCACTGGCTTCATCCTCATTCTAAAGGAAGCCTTGTAATATTGTTTCATTGCCATATCCCTTATATGTAGGGGCCCTGTTATAATTCTATTCTTTGTGCCCATGCTCCAGAAGCATTTTCTAGATGATTGTTACTAGTTAATGGAAGCTTTTTGATATGGTCCCAGGTAAAAATTTGTGCAGGTTTGAAATGTGTTTCAAGGTGTATTGTGTTATAGTAAAGTATTAGTATCTTAATGAAGAGGAAATATTCATGTTGTTCTTTTGATTTATAATGTTTTCACATAATAGCACCAGGCTGGTATATCTTCACTTTTCAGAAAGTGATTTGGAGCTGAAAAAACAGCTGGATCCAGAATTTAGTAAAAAAAGGTTTTACCACTCCTTTACACTGCTATTGTATTTTTTCTTTTGAAAGCATATGCTCTACAGCATAGATTCCCAAGCTGTGGTACGTGTACCCTCAGGGGTATGTGCTGGGCCATTCAGGGGTATGCAAAAAATAAAAAACAAGAAAAGCTTAAAAATGCAAAATGTTATGGAACAATAAATGTTAAGTTTGAATTGTTGTTGATGGAGACACTTCAAAATTAAATCTCATTAGCGAATGATGATTGGTGAGGTGTGGCTATGAACCCTTCCCCCAAACTGCCCTTCAACCAGTCATTATGCACAACTTTAGAATAATCCATTTGTGACATTTCTATAACTTTCTCAAACATATAAATACATTCGTAGACAGACTATTTGATCAGTTTAGTTATTGACTGAATAAAAGTGCATTGTCTTTAATCGTGATTCTTTTCAAGTAGTTTTTATTTAATGTTTAAATACTTGATCATCATTATTGATATTTAACTGTGTTATGAATATTATAAAATTAAATCTGTGATTTGTACTTTTAGTGTAGTAATTTTTCTTTCCTAACTTATTACCTTATTTCCATATTTTACATTAAGATAGTCACTGAAATGAAGTATCAGTATTTAAAAGCAGCTGGTTTAAAAACAAGGAGTACAATTTATAGAAATGGGCTTAAAAGGGGGTACACAAGTGGAAAAAGTTTGGGAACCACTGCTCTAGAGTTAACCAATAAAATAAATGATTCCAGTTTTACTAAATCCATGAGTCCTCAGAGTCTGGTATATGATGGCTGTTCAGAAAGTATCCAGCCATGTAATATGAAAAATAGAGGCATTTATAGCTGTTTTCTTTCTGGACTGCCCTTGTATACTCAGTCAAACAGTCATATACAACATATCAATTGAAGTGATTCTGATGATGCCTTATTGAACCTGAAGAAACCCATATATGAGATCCCAGTGGAGGGCTTTGCCCAGTAGAATTATTTCACTGGCATTGTCACTATGAGACTCTGGACCATTTATAACAATATAACACAATTTCCATTTTAATTTCTTTCTTTTCTTTTTTTTTTTTTGGTGGTTCCTTGGCTGGGAATCGGACCCAGGCGGCGGCATTGAGAGTGCCGTGGCCTAGCCACTACACCACCAGGGAACCCCCTACATTTTAATTTCTAATGGATAATTTAAAAATAAATTAAAAAATGTAAAATACACCTTTAATGTAAGAAAGCTAAAGAAATTAAAAATGATTTGTTGAAGTGCTATCACTTTTAAGCATTGTATTTGAGTTTTGATCTGACAGATAGAAAACCATGCCAGTTGTACATATAGTGAGCGGTTGTTGAAAACTTGCACCTTCACTGTTTTTCAGTATGACAGACTAAGAATCTTGTATATTCTGTTGTCTTTACTTAACTTCAGCCTTGACTCTTAAGCTGTCTAGTTTTTGCTTTGTAATGTTCTACATGTCTGTTTTCTTTTAACACAATTAATAGTAAGTAGTGAAAATACAGTTAATGTGGAAATAGGTCAGATCAAAATTAGAAACTGGACTTGACAGGGGTTCCCTGGTGGTGAGGTGACTAGGCTTCGGCTGTCAATGCTGCGGCCTGGGTTCAACTCCCAGCCAGGGAATCATCAAAAAAAAAAAAAAAAGAAACTGGACTTGGCATATATTTACTTCACTGCCCAGGGTTAAAGTCCAGAGGCACGGATAGCAGATCTTCACCTTTCTCTCCTGGTATTTTAGCTTTACTGACTATGTGAAACCATAGCAGTTAATATGCTTTAGCCTTTGCTTTTATAGACGAGAACTGGACCTTATACTTCTATCACCAGGTTTCAAAACTATTTACAGTAAGTGGGATGGTTTACTACCTCAGGGGTAGTGCATTAAGCCTATTGCTGTTAGAATCCATTTTCATCTCTTCTCTCCAATTCATGGAACAGATATGACAAGCCTTTAAAGTTGAGTGAAAATTTTCTGTGGGGCGGGCTGTTGTATTAAATTGTTCCTTACCACCACTGTGGATGTTGTAAAGACTTGTGAGTGGGTAGCCTATGGCTAAGAAAGAAGATAAATTATCTGTGGTAGGGAGGCTGTAAGGTCTAATATATAGGGAATAGTTTTCTTATTTGCCCACTATTTCCTTCTTTAAGTTGTAACTCAAGTCTGTCCACTCCAAGGATGTTTTTCTTGATTAACCAACACCAGAAAGGGTTAGTCAGCTTCTTAATTGTATGTAATGTTGTGAGAAGTCTTTTAAAAAGAGAATTATATAATCATTATACATATAATTCCTGATTTGTACTAATATATCCTTATTTTAGTTTTTGCATATTTAAAAATTTAGGTTTAGTGTGTTTATGTTGAGCATTGTTTGCAAGGGACAGGGATTACCTAATTAATATGGTAACCACCCCCAATAATTTTTAGTTGAAAACACTGTTACCGTTATGCTACCATTCATTTGCCTTTTATTTCTGTTCATTTTTAAATACATAGAATTATAATAATACAGTGACTAAGAAAAATGTTATGAGACATTAATATGTAATGTCAAAACAATACATAAATTAAGTTTTCAATTAAATAACCACCACATTGAATAGCCTGAAATATATTTTAAGGACTTCTTTAAGATAAAAAGTAGAGTTTTGAAATGAGGCAACAGTTTCTAGTAACATTTAAATTACTAATCGCTAAATGTTTTTTAATGAGCGCTTTTCTTTTACCTGCTGGAGTTAGTTACATGGTCTAAATGACACACTAAAGACAATTCATTCTGCCTCAACTTTTCTGTCATTGAAGTTTCTTTAGTTTTTCGAATGTCCTCATTTAGAATTTTCTAACAGCTCATGAATTTGGTCTCTAAGTTAACTTCATCTCTAATCGAGGTAAGTTGTTTAATTCTTGGAAGATCAGTAGTACACTTACCATGTTTGTAAAGATCAGGAATACCTAAGGAGAATTTAATGAACTTTTCTCTCCAGTTGTAGGTATGTATGAGGTCACAATCAAAACATTAAGGTAATAACAGCGACAGAATTTTTCTGTAGAATCAAGAAATTCTCCTCTAGAATACCCATCCAGATATGAGATAGTTTTTATTTATCACAGATTCCAAGAGAAATAGCCACTAATTTCACTTTTGTTGGCCTGCTGCTGATTCACAGATTTCTATGTGACTTTTCACAATATCTTTCTGGGGAACAAAGTTCACTGTAGTCTAAATGCAAACATATGTTTCTGTATATTAAGCAGATATTTTAATACATTATTATTATTGAACTAATAACAAAGAGTCATCTGTCAGTGAGCTAAAAAGGTACAAAGTTCACAGCAATTCTTAGCTTAGTAATTACCCAGACAGCTTGTTAGAAAAGCTGTTTAAATCCAGGATTATGAAATATACCGATAGCTATTTTACTCCCATGGAGATTCAGAAGATTGTTAGTATATTTGTCTGTAATTATACACAAGTTCTCAGAGTCTTCATTAATGAAATTTATATTCTAAGCCAGAATTGTTATTACTTATAAATTATACTGACTTATTGCCCCCCCACCTAGCCTTTTCGTGTTGATTAATAAACCCATACTTCTTTTCTATTCCTCCCTTACTCCCCCTCTCCATTATTTTAAAAAAGAAAATTGCAAAACAGTATGGTGATCATTTATATTTGATTTATTTTTCAACAAATCTTTGCCAAATAAAGAAATTTCTTTGGGTTTTCTGGAAACTTTCTTTTTCTTTTTTTTTTGGGGGTGGGGGATACTGGGAGTCGAACCCAGGCCACAGTGTTGAGACCGCCAAAGCCTAGCCACTACACCACCAGGGAATCCCTGGAAACTGCTTGAAGGAAGACGGTATAAAGAGGTGAAAGAGAGAAGAAATTAACTCCACAAAAACAGAAACTTTAATGTTTTCCTAATTTTCTAATTATTGTTCCATTATGTCATGCCTTTAAGTGTTCCTGGCAACACATATGTATGAATTTACCTTAGCAGCTGTGGTAGTTAATGGACCCTTAAAAGTCATGTTTGACTGTAAATAAACAAATAGGTATTTGTTCCTGTCTGGTGAAGTTACCTTTAACTGCCATCTTAAAAAAAAAGCCAACTCCCAATTGGTTTAAGTAGATTATTTTAAATAACATATATGTATATAATGCTTTAGTATTAACTTTAAAAATGACTACTAGAACAAACTTTATTCTTCTACGGTTTTATTTACATTCCTAAAAATACTTAATTTGATATGTTTACATGTACTGTTTTTATTTCGTAAGGTATTTGCAATTATCTGCTGTTTAATAATCAGAAAAGTCCTGCACATCTGCATTTTGCTATTAAATCACCATTCAGCTCCATCTTGAATGTTTCAAGTATTTTTCTCATTAAAGTGATACATTTTAGATCATGATGCAAAATGCAGATGACTAGAAGTAACATTAATTAAAGAAGCAAGAGTATTTTCTGCTCCAGAAGGGGTTTGTCTACTATGTAAACATGAACATTTTTTTCTTCTCTAAAATACTGTTTCACTACCTACAATTTGTTGTCTTTACTGAGTCATCCTGAAGCATTATGGTGTAGGCAACATTTTCTTTTCCTGGGCATGGACGTAATTAGATTAAAACATGTAGAGTAGACTGAGTATTAGATAATTCTCAGTTTTGAAAGGCATAAATGATCAGGTTTATAGAATGGAATAAAAATATGATGATCTAGAATTTAGTGGTAGTTTTTTATGTGTTCATAATGTTTGACCCACAGAACTGAATTTTCACATCCTTTTAAATCAGAACCAAACTCATTAATTCACTTCTGTCTAATTTCTGTCTCTTTATTTTCTACATTTAGTATATTTTTCTTGATTTCTTCTTGGTAGGCAAAGCTTCACAAATCAAGTAACCTTTGTTTCAGTGATATTTATTATTGTCATTATTAACTCCAATTATTGTTATGACCATAATAATAATTGTAGTATTAAATGTTACAAGGTACTTGAGGTTAAAGCTGGAATAATAGACCACCAGATCTTAGCAACACGTTATTTGGTTTCTTCTTTAAGTGACTCAGTGATGCTTACTGATAGAGTTGTTCCACTTCAAGAAACATCACAGAAATTTATACTGAAAAGATGAGTAAAGGTGTGATCTCCCAATCATAGACCTTGGATATATTGATAATGAGAATATGAATAATGTAGATAAAGCCAAATAAAGCTAGTTACAGAATCCTGTATCATATTCCTCCTGGAATAAGGTAGGGTATATGTAGTTATTTAGGTGGGTGCTTTGGTGATATATATTCCACTAAGAAACTCTTCCAGGGGGAAGCTAAATATAAGGTGATGGAAAGAGAAGTCACATTAGGTGGTAAACTTATTATACATCAAGTTGACAATGCACTGTAGAATTGTATGCCTGAAACCTATGTAATCCTTGCTAACAGATGTCACCCCAATAAGTCTAACAATAAAAATGAATTTTAAAAAAAAAAAAAGAAAAGAAACTCTTCGGAAGTTTTATACTGTAAAGTTTATCCAGAAAGCAGTTCTTTAATGTATTAGTCTTATGACCCTGAATTCTGTGTTGTTGCAGTAAATGATGCCAATAAAAATTATTTATATTATTATACCTATTTAGTACCTTACTACATGGAAAACTAGAATTCAGCATATCTGCTATTGCTAAACAAAAGAGTCTGTTAACCAAGACCACCCCAATGCCTCAGCGAAACTAACTGGTTGGAATGGCTGCTGCTAGGGAAGGACAGTTCTCTCCTGGGGAATTTATTTTCTTTGTTTCATGGGGTCTTTAGTAACAGTAATCATTTCAGTGTATAAGTTGTATTGTTTCTTTCATTTAAAGGTTTTAGCAGGAGCACTAATCTGAGCACTAGAAATTAATTTTGGCATTCAGTAGATATTATTTATTTATTTATCTATCTATTTATTTGTTTGATTTTTTATTTTTTGTTTTTTTTTTAAATTTTAATTTCACTTAATGTTAATTAATTTAAATGTAAATATGCACATGGGGGCTAGTAACTACCATATTGGATAGTTCTGATTCACAATCTTAAATGCAGCCTGCAGTGAATATTTTTTAAATTGAATTTATGCCACTCTTTCTGTTTTGTTATGGGCTAAATGAAATGCATTTTATATGTATTAATATTAGATTAATATGAACAATAAAATATCTTGCATGTGCTTTTGATTTTAAAGTACCTCTCTGTTCGCATACTTTCAACATTTTTCCAGGCTTCAGGCTACTGAATTTGGCTGCCATATCTTCAGTCAGCAAAATTCCATTGATGTATCTGTCTTCATGAGATACAATACTTTATTCTAGCATAGGAAAAATCTCCAGTCATTCTCCTACATATATATATATTTATTTATTTTATTTTTTTGCCTACAACTCCACTTCCTTTTATTTTATGCAGCTTTGGCCAACTAAAAGGATTTTCTTTGAAAATGACTGTATGATTTCCAAGTGTTTTGAATTTCTCCACCATTAACAAAAGACCTTAAAAATTATGAACATATAAGAAAATGCTCTTTCTGATAAAGGATTGTTGTAGAATTTCTTTCCTTCCTCTCATAATAAAATTTGTGATGTGGGTATGTATATTATTGTGTAGTATGTTTTCTCACATTCCATCTCTTTGTATTTGAAACTGGTAAATTCTCCAGCATTTCCCCTCATAGCTGACATATGTTCTTCAAAATGACCTTTTCTGAACTTTCATACCCTCAGTTTAAAAAAAAAAATTTTTTTCTCTCTTCCTCCCTTTCTATGTCCACACACACACATAAAAATGTACATAGGGACTTATATATACATATAGGAGGGCTGTCCAAAAAGTATCCAGCTATGTAATATGAAAAACAGAGGCATTTATAGCCGGACATCCCTCATACATGCATATTCAGAATATTTTCTGACCTGTAGGTGATGTAAATTGGAAACATGATGTACTGTTATTACTAAAAACTTCAGTGCATATTTTCCAAAGGCAAAGATGCTCTCTTTTATAATCATATACAATTATCAAAATCAGGAAATTAACAATGATTTATGTTTATCTAGTCTATAGACCTTATTCAGATTTCATCAGTTTTTCCATTAATGTCTTTTATGGCAAAAGGAAAAAAATTACTGTCCAGGATTCAAAGTTGGAATATGAATTATATTTAGTTTTTATGTCCCTTTAGTCTCCTTTACTCTGAAACAATTCCTTAATGTTTCTGTTTTCCATGACCTTGACATTTTTTAAAGAAGTTAGATCATTTATTTTATACAGTATCCTTGCAATTCAGGATTTTAAAATATTTTCTTGAATAAGTAGATTATTATACATTTTTGGCAGGAACATAACAAAAATGATGTTTTATACTTCTTAATGATTGCATCAAGAGGCACATGATGTCCCTTGGTCATGTTACTAGTGATAATAACTGATCAGTACCCTCAGGTTTTTATTTATTTATTTTTACAGGTTTATTAAGGTATAATGATATACTAGGGCTGTCCAGAAAAAATCCAGCCATAAATGCCTCTATTTTTCATATTACATGGCCAAATACTTTCTGGACAGCACTTGTACAATCAACTGCACACATCTACCTCCAGTTTTTAATATAACTAATGAGTAAAGTTAATGACCTTCGAGTGTAGTCTTACAAATTCTGTTTGAATTACAGGAACATAATGAAATATCAGGGCCATGTGCTAGCCTGGTTTGTCAACAAAGGCAGTGTAGGTTGTACTTGTTGGAAGGGGATGAATAACTGGTGTAAAAGAAGAATAGACTCTTTGACTTGGGAGTCTTTATCTGGATTGAGTATTGGGCATCCTTGTTGTGACCATGGCCTTTAAAATGTAGCTGTCTTGTTTCCAACTACATTTGCTGTCATGAATTATATTAGTAGCCTGCTTTCAGATCAGTTGTGTGTGTGTGTGTGTGGGGAAGCTATTATAGATGGTAAAGACTAAATAGGTTATAAACTTTGTATAGGTAATCAATTTATAAGTTAGATGATAATATATAAAGTAAATACAGACTTTATTCAGTATTAAATGGCTAGGAATTATTGAGATCCTTGGTCTGTATGTTTCTTATAAGAGTACATAAAAATTAGAATTTCAGAATAAGAAGAGATCTTAACCATTACAATCTAGAGCTTTCTAAGCCATATGAGATAATGAGCCTCTTAGCCCTCTGAGCAGCTTGTCTGGTCCTGGGATGCCTAGAGAGACCTTGTACTGGTCGCCTATGGCTGCAAGCAGTCTTTTGTACTTTATAAATACTACCATTTTTTATGGATACCATGCCATAAAGGGATAAGGAAGCACTGACTTTGTCCAAAACCCACTTAATCTTTAAATGTTTCTGCTGTATCTCTGCTAAATGATGATTCATCCTAGTTATTTATTCAACAAATACTTGATAACCAATTTGTGTGCCAATCACTGTGTTAGACATAGGAATATAGCAATAAATAAAGAGATATCTCTTTTTTAAGTAAATGAATACATTTCTGTTATAGTTTACATATATATATATCAATCAGTGTTTTGTAAATTGAGTTATTAAATCTCACTCTGTGTGTATGAATAAAATCCATTGCTCTGTTCAACCTCAGCTGAGAATATGCACATCTGGCAACTCACTTTTCTCCCCTCTGTGCATGTATTAATACATATCTGCCAGTGACCACTAAAATATCTATGTATTAGTTTTAGGGTGCAGTCACTTGAATCTGGAAGATAAAAGTATGAAGAAAATGGTGTAGTGTGGAATCTGTTTCTAATCAAGGTGGCAGAACTGGCATAGAGATGGGTTTTCGTGGGTGGCAAATGGTGTAGGTCTTAGCATAGCATCCTTGGTTCCCAAGATGTGAGGTGTGGGTTCATTGCCTAGGGACAGACTTGCCTGTGGGTTTGGGTGTTGTTGCAGGTTACATAGGCATTGGGCCCTCCTGGGGATTCTTTAAGCTCTGTAATATCTTTCAGAAATTTCTCTTCTGCTTAAACTAGCTAGAATTGCCTCCATCTCTTTCTTAATTCTTTAGACTCTTGCTTAGCTTGTGGTTTAATCCTTATTTAGATGATAAACAAGTGGTCCAGGTTTTACTTGGCTGGAAAAGGAAAGCCTGCCCAGGAGCTTCTCTAGTGGCCTTTAAAAAAGTAGACATTTTATGAACTATTGAAAGCATACAGAAATTAGTGAATGATAAAGTGAACATCCATCTACCCACGCTCGTCTTTATCAAATATATACATTTAGCCATATTTGCTGTGGGGGTTTTTTTTTTGTTTTGTTTTTTGTTTTTTTGTTTTTTTGTTTTTTTTTGCTTTTTGGTATGTGGATAGTTCCCTGACCAGGAATCGAACCCAGGCCGCAGCACCGACAGCGCCAGCGCCGAAGCCCTAAGCCACTACACCATCAGGGAACTCCCTGTGGATTTTTTTAAGGAGTGAAACATTACAGATACAGTCTGCTTGCTTGATTTTTTGCGGGGGATTGAGGGAGTTGTGATTCCCTGGCTGGGAATGGAACCCAGGCCACAGCGTTAAGAGCGCTGAAGCCTAGCCACTACACCACCAGGGAACCCCCTGCTTACTTGATTCTTTTAATTGAGTAGGTTTGCTTTGTTCTTTTCCATCTATAAGTTTAACAGTTTTAGGTGTTTTTGTTCCTGGGTTTCCTTAATGAAAAGATCTAGGGAATATTCTCTGTCTGCCTCTCTCCGTCTCTCTCAAAATAAGTTTAAATTCCTGTCTACCTATCTATCTAACCATGAATCTATTTCAACATCACGAAGTTCATTGTAATTATCCCTTTTCATGTTTGTAGCTCTCTCCTTTGATAGTGAGAAACATGGCTTTCATTAACTCAATATATTTATTTATTAGATCAACCCTCCCCGATTATAACTAGTCTCCTGTCACTGCTTGCCTCTCCTCCCCAGGTCCTCACCTTTGCTGGGATGACCTCCCTATCCTTTTTAGGTTCTAGCACCCCAGGATGGTTGAGTACCACACACCTGCCCCTCCCACCTCCTTCCCTTCACCCTATGCAGGCTCCCACAGCCCACAGTAGGCCACCACCGGTAACTTTGCAAATACTCTCCAAAACCTGCTTTGGGATCTGCCAAACCTACTTTGGCTGTGCTTCCTTCTCCACCTCCCTCTCTCTCTTTCTTCCTCCCATCCTTCCTTCCCATCTGTTGTTTCAGATACACAGGTCTTCCTATGTCTAACTATATCACTGAAGATATTTTAGATATTCTGGTTTTTCCTTTTTATTTAAGTTTCATCTGCTACCTGCATTGTCTCTTACTCCTCTGAAGTGTGTGTGTGTGTGTGTGTGTGTGTGTGTGTGTGTGTGTATTTGTCTGTTTATTTTGGTCTGTCTTTCATGTTAGAGACATTTCTTAAATGTCTGGTGATCCTTATCTGTTCGTTTATTTAGTCCCAAGGCTTCAAAATATGCTGATATTTCCCAAATTTATATCACCATCCTGATCCTCTCCCCAAAATTCTAGACTTAGCCAGTTTTCTGCTCAGTATCTCCACTTGTATATCTAATAAGCATCCAGCATCAAAATCAACTTATCCAAATGGAATTTTTCATTTTCCCCTGTAAACTTTCTCCTCCTCATTTTAGTAATTTAGTAGTTAGCCTCAGTAAAGGCCAACATCTAGTAGTACTCAGGCCAAAAACTCTGAAGTCACCTTTGATTTTTATTTTCTCTTATAGCCCATATTCACTCCATTAGCAAGATCATTTGTTTCTTTAATCAGAATGTGAAAGGGCCAAGAAGCAAAGACTTACCAGTAGCAATGAGTGCAACTACCCAGGTCTTAGTCCCCTCTTAAAGAACCAAACACCTTGGAGAAGTGGATGATTCCAGGGCCGGGTGGGGTAGACAGAAGATGATCTTGGAATATCTTGTTATGCCCAGATGTATGGAAGTACTGAAAACGGTGATGGAGACATGTCACAAGGATGTAGGATTCAGTTTGAAGAGCTTATACTTGCCAAATCTAGGACTGTTGGAACACCAAATATAGTTAAGTACAGTAATGAATCATAAACCATTGAGAAAAGTTAAATTTATGAATTTATACTGATATAGAAAGACAAATAACAGAGATAAAAAAATAAATGGGTGAGGAAGAGAGACTGTTATAGTGAATGCAGAGACTAACTGGTAAATGTGGAAAGAACGCTGCTGGCATTGGAAAAATCATTTTGCATTCATCATAGTTAAGATTGAATCAGCAAGAATCATCAACAAATTCTAAATGTATTTACTCAGAAGTAGAATATTTGCGTGGTCCTAAGGTGTTTCCTCAGAGATTGAGTGGCAAGGGAAGAAAAAAGCAACATTAATAGCACAGTGTAAAAATCAGACAATATTTTGTCTGATCCAGGTGATCAAATTAACAGCACCAAGGAGGGACAGATGGACATTCTGTGCCTCCAGATGTGATACCCTGAGAAGATCACAACATCACCTGTGTATCACTGAGAATGCGTACTGAATCTAATTATGAGGAAATGTCAGACAAACCCAAAATTAGAAACATTCTGATTATAAAATGGGGGGAGAGGACTTCATTCTTCAAAAATGTCAGTGTCATAAATGTTCTGGAATTGGTTCAGATTAAAGGAGCCTAAAGAGGTTGACACTAAATGCAGTATACAGTCCTAGACCAGAGCTCAAACTGGAGTAAAAGGTTAGGACATAATTGGGTCAACTCACAAAATTGGCATATAAACAGTAGATTAAATAAAGGTATTATATCATGTTAAATTTACTGAAGTTGATAACTATACTGTGATTATGTAGGAGAATATTGCATTTTAAGGAAATACTGAAGTTTTTATGGGAAAGGGCCATGATACATGTAAGTTACCCTCAATGGTTCAGAAACAAATTACGTTTATATAATGTGTGTGTGTGTGTGTGTGTGTGTGTGTACACACACTTGATAGAGAGGAATAAAATGTTGATAATAGGTAAATAGGTGAATTTGGTAAAGGCCATATGGGTGCTCTTTGTACTATTTTTGTTATTTTAAAAATAACTACAATTATTAAAACAAAAGCATAACCCAAATCTCACCCCTTCTCTCTTTCATTTGTCAAGCAAACTTTATGTCTTGACTGGACTATGCCAATAGCCTCCTAACTGATCTCTCTGCTTCCACCTACACTGTCCTACAGTCATTTCTTTACTCAATTGGCAAAGTGATTCTTTTAACTTATGTCACATGTCATTTGTCTTCTCATGGCCTCCATTTTACCTGAAATAAAAAATCAGTCCTTAACTAGAGTCTTCAAAGCCTATATGCTCTGGCCTACTTCAAACTCCCTGTTACTGTTAGCCACCCACCCTCCCTAATCACTCTGTGCCGCTCATTTTGCTTCAGCCATACTGGCTTCTTTGTGTTCCTCCAGTAGGCCAAATGTGCTCACCCTTGGAAGTGTTATGCTTGCTTGCTCTTTTCTCTGCCTGGGACACTCCTTGCTTAGATATCTGTGTGGTTCCTGCCTTCCTTTCTCGCCTCTGCTCAAATCTATCCTCATCAGGGACATTGTTGCCGAACTTCCTAGTTAAACACCATTCCTCTTCCTCCTTCCCTTTACAGTCTTTCCCTTACCAGCTGTATTCCTGCTTCTGTTCTACATTCTTTATTTGTGTATTGTCTATTTTTATTTCTTCCTTCCTTCCTTCCCTCCTTCCTTTCTTTCTTTTTTCTTTGTATGTGGATACTTCCCTGGCCAGGAATTGAACCTAGGCCGCAGCGCTGACAGCGCAATGAAGCCTTAAGCCACTACACCATCGGGGAACTCATCTTTCTTTCTTTTTTTTCTTTTAGAACAGCAGTTCTCAACCTGTGAGTCGCGACCCCTTTGGGGGTTGAACGACCCTTTCACAGGGGTCGCCTAAGAGCATCGGAAAACACATATCAGATATTTACATGACGATTCATAACAGTAGCAAAATGAAAGTTATAAAGTAGCAACAAAAATAATTTTATGGGGGTCTCCACAACACGAGGAACTGTATTAAAGGGTTGTGACATTAGGAAGGTTGAGAACCACTGTTTTAGAATGTAGGATCCTTGAGAGAGGAACTTTGTTTTGTTCACTTCTGTGTAATCAGTGTCCAACACATGATAGACTCTCAGTAAATTGTTTGAGAATGGAAGAATATTTAAGCTTCAGGAACTTAAAAGCTGACTGAAAACTCGGTGTATGTGAGTGAAACTTCTTGGTTTTGATAGTCTTTACTGTATGGTGATGAGTGTGATGTGTGGTCATGCAACCGTCAGACCTTTGTCTCTTAGGCAGGTCAGTGCCTTTGAGAGTTTTCTACCAATTTCTTGGTGGAAAGAGGGAAAGAAGAAGATGCGGCAGGTGTGTCAGCTGGTTCCTAGTGTTCTGGGGGAAAACATGGGGCATGTGTCCTCATGCCCTTTGTTCTTGCAGATATATGTGCTCCCCCTGTTCTTCCGTCGTTTTTGTAGTAAGATTTCAGTAAGGAGTGCAGGCAAACCAGTGTGTCCCTTCTACCAACCCAGCTGACGCTTTCCATAGAGACCAAGGCTTCTTACACTGAGACTGAGAAGACTCCTTCTGGATTCTGTATGATGTTAGGAAACTACAGCTGACTTGGTCCCATTAAGTCATCATGTCTGTCAATTGAAATGAGAATTTCTCAAATGAGAGTGTCTCAGCTGCTAGCCACTTGTGGGCTATTGAACACTTTAAAATGTGGCTTGTTTGAATTGCTGTGTGCTGAAGGTGTAAATACAAACCAATTTGCAAAGACTGAAATCAGTGAAAAAATATCTTATTAATCTTAAAATATTGATTACATGTTGAAATATTTTGAATATATTGAATTAAAATATATTATTAAAATTAATTTTAACTGTCACTTTTTTCTTTTTTTTCTAATTTGGCTACTAGAAATTTAAAATGACATTATAGGAATTACATTATAATTCTTTGTTCAGCACTGATGTAGAGTCCAACAGCTAAGGCAAATACACCTATCTGTCATTAGTGGTCCTGGATCCTAGAAAGCCATGGAAGGATTGCAGTTAGCAAATAGAATTTCCCCCTCAAAGATGGACACTTTCATATTTGATCTTGCTGTTCCTCTAGTTACTATACTTTTGTATACCTTGAAAAGAGCTATTACCTTTGTTAACTTTTAACTTCATATAGATTTGAACTTGCCAATTTGTTCCATCTTCCTTTTTTTTTATGCTAAATTGCTAGCAAAACTCTAGAACAGAACAGAATGAATCCAAAATTTCCCAAACTGTGCTGCTCTATTTAAGATTAGTGCTATAACCTAGACACACTTGAATCCCAGGATTTTTAGTCCTACGTAGTAATTCCAGAGTGTATGAATAGTATGAAACTGTTTTCCTTTCACAGATATAAGGTATTCTTCTAATTGCCTGAAAATAGCCTGTAGAAACACCTACTAGCTAAAACAGAAATGGAGACTACTTCCTTTTGACTGTCCAATGAATAATGTTCATGATTATTGACTAGTACTGGATCAATTTGGCCTCAAAGCCCAATTGATTACATTGTATTCTTATAGCAATATTGGCCTTTTACTTCTCCACAGAGGCATAGATTATAGTCAGATTGGCATTCATTTTTAATTTTATGAAGAGTGTTTCAAATTAAACCTCCTATCAGATCACTCTCCCTCCTTTGAGACATTAATGTGGTCCTTATGTAATTAAGCCTTCCACCATTCAAGCCGATTAACAACTTCCAGAATAGGAATTTGAGGTTGAAAACACTATTCCCAATTGCCATTCTTCAGCCTGAATAATTAGGGAATTATAGCCCCTTATTTCTGACTCATCTTTTTATCAGAATGCTAAAAGATGAAATCTTATTTCTCACATTCCTTTTTTCTTACTTGTGTGCTTTAGGAAGAGAATTTTTCCTCAGATCAGAAGAATTATGTCTATTTTTTCTAAAGGTTGAAAGAGATCAGACTAGGTAGTCAGATTTTATGTCCCTTGGTCAGTCTGTTTTGAAAACAGTATTTTTCAAGTAGCTAGCAGATAATTTTAATATAAGAATATTTCTTTTACATAGCTGAAAAATCTGTATAGTCTCTTCTCTGTCTTTCCTGCCTACATCTTTTCTTCAGAGGAGAGAACATTTCACTTTTGTCAGTTTTTTTGTTAGTTATCCATCGTATAGTTAAATTGCACTTTTAAACTATATATACAGTTTTTCCTTGGTAAGTAAGTTGGTTTATTTATACTACCTCCCACCTCTTCTTCCTCTTACACTCTAGTTTTGTTAGTTATAATATTATTTTTAGTTCTCCTATAGGTTATTTTTATGACATATATAATACATTCTCTTATTTTGATTTCATCAACATCAGAGTATTTCTTGACTTTGATTATGTAAGATGAGGAAGTTAGTATCCCCTCCTCTGTTGTACTTTTAATAGAACAGTTATCTGGCTTTATGCTAGGACAAATGATGTTGCAGTGTCTGGGTCTGTGCATGGAAAGTATGGGGAGGGACCAAATGGTCTAGGTGTTGCTCAAACCTCTTTTTAATTTATTGCCTATTTCACATTGGTGTTCTCTGGCCAACCTTAGATCATCTCCCGATCTTTGCTGAGAAAAGTGGTTTGTTCTTCTACTGCAACTCTTTCTCATTATTTTATATGGGTCTTCTTAACAATGGTGTATTTGTAAGTGTAATCTTATTTGCTCTCTGTCTTCCATAAATTTACCAAGATTTGATCTCCTGCAGCCCCTACCCCTCTCTCAATGCATTTATACCCTTTACTGTCCTGTCAGTGGAAATTTGGAATGGAAGAAGGGAAGTTAAACACATGCGCTTAGTCTGCTATTTTGAACAAGAAGATCTAAAAGTGATACTTGCTTTTCATTATCTTAAGTTGTTTTTGAATGTTTTTTTTATGGTGATTTTATACCGTTCAGAATACTTTTACATAATCTATTTACATAATCCTCATAAAAACCTTCGATGTAGGTGGGGCTTGTATTTTTGTTTTACAAATTAGGAAACTGAGGATGGAGTGACTAAGTAAGGGTTTACCGGTCACTTACCTAAGTATACACATTTCCTGTTTACTTTACTTATTTACTAGGTAAAAATCAACCTGCAACAGATCTTCATCAATAATATTTGTGTCCCACTCAACACTATTCAAAGCTTCGTTTTCCTAAGTATCTTGGAGGTGGACTAGAGTATACTTGTGATTTATGTGAGACATAACTCTGTTTTTCTGGAAGGAACACACACACACACACACACACACACACACACTTCATTGAGGGTCTTTTTAGATATTGGTTTGTTGAGTTATACAACTCCAGGTTGCACCATTTGTAAAATACTATGTGAATAGTGCCTTCTGGAGTTGTGCTAATAGACAGCACTACTAGATTTATCCAATTTAAGAACTCATAGAATATAATTTAATGGAATCATTTTCAGTTTGGTAGTCTTTGTTCAGCTTGGATTCCTACACACTGTAAAACCTTTTGCCTTATCTTTTTGTTATACAAAGTAGACCATTTGTTCTACTGCCCACTTAATTCACAGAGAAAATAGGATCGTTAGATTTAAAAAGTGAAGTTCTTATGACTATAGTATGCACAAGCTATAGATGGTGTTACTAGAGTCCTTGCTCATAAATATAAAAACATTTCTTATAGTTAAGCTATGAAGTTGGAAAATGAGCCTTATATACTTGTTATTACACAGCCGTACTTGATTATTTTTGAGTTGTGTTTAGACTCATGGTTGACCCTTTTTCAAAGGGGAATTTATTTATTTATTTATTTATTTATTTATTTATTTATTTGAGTAGTTCCCTGGCTGGGAATCAAACCCAGGCTGTGGTGTTGAGAGTACTTGAGAGTACTGAAGCCTTAGCCACTACACTGCCAGGGAACCCCTTCAAAGGGGAATTTATTATTTGAGTTCATTGCATACTTGCTTGTTTAATGTCATATCAACTTGCTAAAACTTTTTTATAATCTTGAATTTTTCAATATATAATTTGAAATCTAAAGCTAATTTTTTTAAGATTTTTTGTTGTTGTTGTTGGGGTGTAGTTCCCTGGCTGGGTATCAAACCCAGGCCGCGGCGTTGAGAGCGCCAAAGCCTAGCCACTACACCCCTTTAAGCTACACGTTTAAGCTAATTTTTTTTTTTTTTTCAAGAGAATGTTGACCTTTATATTTCAATTTGAAATTTTTTTGAGGGGGGTATGTGGGTAGTTCTCTAGCTGGGAATCGAGCCCAGGCCACAGCATTGACAGCGCCAGCGCCGAAACCTTAAGCCACTACACCACCAGGGAACTCCATCAATTTGAAATTTTTGACTCTATAGTAACTGAACCATGTGGTAATAGGAAATATGCAAATAATATTGATATCTTCCTTATAAGAAAAGGGTTTCGATGTAGCTATTAACAAATCTATATTTATGAATGAAAAAATATTTATTTAGTATAACTGTACTATTTTTAAACTGATTTTAGGTAGAAGCTTTTAATATAAAAGGTTAATATGTACAATAGGAAAAGATTACAAAATTTAAAACTTCTGAGTTTTTTGTGAATATTATCTTTTGTTCTGCCACATTTAATTAGTTTCCTTTTTTATATTTCCTGTATAAGTTGCATTTTACACTGTTGGAGTAGTAATGTGGAATTTGTACAGATTCTGGAAAATGAATTTAAAAAAAATCCAAAAGAAATCTATTCCCATTCATCATCTCAGTCTCCTGTATCCCCTAGTGCCTGGCTTTACAAATAGCTACATAATAAATGTTTTGCTGCAGTAAATTGAAGTTTTTACTATGGGATTGAAAGTAGCCCTATGAAAGAACTGAAAGTACAATTGTCTACACTAGATGTGTAGCCCAAGCTATTGTTTAGTCTCAGGATGGACTATTTCTGATTTTGACTTGCAGGATTTTTAACTTCCCTGGTTGTTCCCAACAGACTGGTGGACTGAGATTTGATCATGGTGTTAAACAGGATGTTGGATGCTGAGATTAAGGACTACCTTGAAATGCTTGCTTTTGTTTAGCACTCATCTGCACTTGTCACTTAAGGACTAAGAGATTTAATAAAGGGGTTTTAAAGATAAGGCAAAAACTTTGCCCTCTCTCCTTACTAAACCTGTAGCATCTGGCAGTAGAAAAAGCATAGTGGGACTTACTGGCACCATGGTGCAGAGCATTGAAGAATTCCATATTGTGACAACACATCAAAATAAATTGCTGTCAACAGACCAAAACACCAAGTGCTGTGATTCTGTCTGACGTGTGAAGATTCAGACAGGCTGTCTTGACAAGTTGTGGTGGAGCACCTGCATTTGACAGAAGACAGTGATATAAATCTGATTTGCCTGATATGAAGCACCCAGATATTGTTAATGCTGGTGACAATAAGTCTGCATAAAATTTCCAAGACATGAGTCTGATTTTATTTCCTCTATTACATGGTATTACTTTTTTGGGGGTCACATTTTGTTACTCACTTGCTTCCTATTTATGTTCATAGTTTTGGCTTTGAAGTATAATTATGAATAATAAGTTCTGAAAAATGTAGCAAATTAAGGTTCAAGTCAAAGTTAAAAAAAGTATTTTGGTAGTATTATAGAAGGCACTACCACTGCAGTTGCTCAGAGCAAAAGAAAAGCAATGAAATTTTGTTTTATACTAATCATAAAAGTAGTTGAGTTTGCATTAATTTTGTAATTTAATGTCAAAATATTGAAAACAGTGGGTTAAAAGCCATGTGTTACTATAAATCTTCTCTCAAAATGTATTTGGTTTTAAAGCCTCCAGAAGAGGTAAAATCACTGAATAGGTGGTTAATTTTTACCTTTCACTGCCAATAAATGATAACTTTTTATATTACCAGCGTATATCATAGCTCATTTAAGAATGTGTAAAACATATCATAGCTCTGGAGTTTAATTATAGAACTTTCTACTAGCTTCTCTGTTTCAGTTCTTCATATAACGACAGATACTTCATTCTGACAGTGGTAAGCTAGTAAGAAATGCATAGAGATAGAAATTTCAATTATATTTTTCTAATTACATCTTAAGATTTAAGAGATATTAATAATGGACTGGTAGTTGAAAGAATCCTTTTATTATAGAAGCAGAGGATTTCTAGAGAGGGTTTAGATTACATTATTTCTGAAGATTTAAGGTAATTTAAAAAATGGAAATGAAGACAGGTAATGTTAATTGTCTTCTTTTTGCTCTTCTATAGTAATTAACTTGTTTGTAGAATTCATGGTAAGATTTGTCAATGTCCAGATGTAGAAATCTATTCAGTTTTCCCTGGTTTCAAAGATGCTGCTATTTCTTAATTATTTTTAAAATCTCATCTGAAGATTACCTTCGAATTATAGCCAATTGTTGCTCCATGTCATTGAAAAACATAGAGCAAGAATTCAAGAATTCCCCAAAGTTGATAAATTTTGAAAACCCCACTGTCCATTATATAGTTTTTAAAGGTATAAAATATTTTTTTAAAAATTACCATTCATTCTTGACTCTATTGTTATTTTATTCCTTAAAGGCTGCTAATGAGAAATAGAGCCTCATTATGATTTTAAGGATGAGAGAGGAAGGCTTTTAATTAATGATATGTAAATGGTCTTGAATTGATTATGTTAGAATATCAAGAGAGATGGGTAGAAGCTGTGGTGTAATATATTTTAATTAAGAATTAATTAAAAATGATGGCAATTTCATAAAGCCTCACAGAAAATAGTGGAATTTACTTTCTGTCAGGAGTAAATTAGCCTGTGATTAAATAAAGGGCCTGCATTAATAGTGGAGTTATTTTTAAACTGTGCTATGAAGAATTATGTAATTTTTCCTAAATAAGTAAAATTAAAATTTAATATTTAAAAGTAGGTTCTAAACAGTGAAGTGATAGGGAGCTAACATGCTTGTGAACCTAATTTGTTATTTTTTTAGAACAATTTTGTGTATTAGTAAATAATTTTAACCTCAACATATACACTGTTGTATCATTAAAAGAATGGACTTGGTCCTGTTGCCCAATTAATGGTGAGTTAAAGAATGCTGTTACAAGTAGCCATGACAGTGTTTTACTCCTGGGTCTACTATGCAGAAGACCTGGGAAAATTCTTTACTTTTCTGAACATTGAAAATTATTTTTAAAGGGTATACTTTTTTGTTGTTCTCCAGAGTTTAAAAACATTTCTTACTTAGATGCGGTTTTCCACTCTAAATACTAATACTTTTATTGAAGGTGATAACACCTATTTAGAAATGTTAAAATGTACGTATTTCTTCATGTTGAAACTTGGTATTTCCTTGAGCATGTTTTATATTCAGATCTAATAGGTGACATTATTTTTATATATAATAGGTGACAAAATTTTTCAGTAGTTTAGGAAAGGTTTTAAAAGGAAACCATGTTTGAGTTTCACTTGGATAATAATTTGACCATAGCAGAAGAAAGCCTGTATAATCTAATAAATGCATATATTTCATTACATTTTCCCAAACATTTATACACAGTATCATCTCAGTGTTATTGTGATTGTACTGCATTATTATATAAAACCCCATGTAATACACTGTGACATCCTCAAACCTTAATTCTGTACTTCATATTTAGGAAACACACATGAATGAGTAGTTAAATTTGGGGATTTTATAGATCCTCCATCTTAGCACTTACATAATTTGGGTGTACACCTGTGGTTTTTTTAAAAATTGTTTTATGCTAAGTAGCTAAAAAATGTGAATTTTTCTTTGTCAGTAACTGCTATCATTCACTAAGTTTCACTGCCTATGTTTGCCCATTTAGCAAGTATGTATCTTGTATGTGCAATTTCATAGTACAGCCATATTTTGTGAAGCCATTGTGATTTTTGAAACTCAACAGTAGTTGTGAGAAAGGGGAGGAAATAAACATTCCCTGATTCCCTTTGCAAATGCCTACTATTGCTGTTGATTATTAACATTTTTTGTTATGACCCTGTGTATTTATTTTTATTCACCTGCACCACAAAATGGAGTATCTCTGTGCATTATGCTGTTCATTGCTTTTATCTTAATGCTAATTTTAACTTGCAAAGGTAGTTTTTAAAAAGACTAAATTTAACATATATAATGTTACTATGACTCTTTTTAAGGGGAGGGAACTTTTTTTTAATGATAATTTTAAAGAATTTTTCTGTGTCAGCTTTGGGAATAATTTGATATGTCATGTGGTTTCTAAGAAACTTTTAGAAAGCTAAATATAAATAGTTCATCAGTGCCTTGATAAATTTCTGTGGTAGTTACTTTGGCTCATTCTACTTTTTTATTTTTAAGAAAAATTCAAAAAATCTAATACATTTTTATTTTAAGTTTAGAAGAATTTGAAGGTAGAAAAGAATTTTTAAGAGAATGAACAGTAGATCCAATGGGGAAAAGTTAAGGAATTTGGGAGATTTTTTGTTTGTTTGTTTTGGTTGGTTCCTTGAGTGGGGATAGAACCCAGGCTGTGGCGATGAGAGGACTGAAGCCTAGCCAGTACATCACCAGAGAACCCCCTTGAGAGATATTTTTAACTGAAGAAAAGAATGCTAAAAAGTTGAAACATAGTTATAGGATTGATGCCAAGTATTTGGTTTCTGTATACTATTACTATTATTTTTCTTTATAATTTATATTTATCTTTATCAATAAAAAATGACAGGGGTTCCCTGGTGTGTAGTGACTAGGCTTAAGCACTCTCAACACCGTGGCCTGGGTTCATTCCCAGCCAGGGCACTAACCTCTAAAAAATAAAATAAAATAAAATAAAAAATGAAACATAGGCATGTGACATTAAAATAAAGCAGGAATGATTGTGTTTAGCTTTGTGGAAGAGCTCCTTGACCACTAGTGTGAAAAATAACTGCTCAGTTTCTGAGTCCCTGTATCAATATATTGGTCTTTCTTGGGTATGTGCTAGTATGCTTATAATCAGGGATTTTGACCAGAAGCTTGCTCAAGAGCCCTCCAGTTCTGTTATTCCATCCTCCTTGTATTGATCTTGTATTTCTAAGGAAGGCATGCCTTTAATTTCATGAGAATGAAATATCCTAATTAATTTGTTGTGCTTAGTACAGGACACTTAGTAGGTAGGCTGACCAGATGTACTATTTTAAACGGGACAGAAAACAATGGTACTGTCCTTTTTCAAAGAGTATGTATGGTCAGCCTAGTCTCACTGGGCTAAATTCAAGATGTAGGTAGGCTGATCATATGTACTGTTTGAAACGTGACAGTACCTTTTTTTTTTTTTTTTTTTTTTTTGGTCCCATTTAAAATGGTATGTCTGGTCAGCCTATATGCACTTAGCCTTGGTGGTGAAAGGAAAAGAGAACCTATGGTAGTCTCTAAGGTTTATTTTTAAGTTTAGTGAATCAGGCCTTTCTAATCTATCAGGAAATTCACAGGTCTAGAAAGACACCATAGAGACATACTATGATAGAATTTAAATTAGAATATGTATGATGAATTAAAATTGACTATTAATTTTTAAAAAATATTCACTGTTGACTAGAGAATGGAACACAATTACATTACCAAGAATCTCTGATTTAAACATTGCTTTCTGTAGCCCCAGCTGTTTTAATGTAACAATGATAGTGACTATTGAGAACTTACTGTTTGCCATGCCTTGTGGATAGTGCTTTACATGCATTAGTTAATTTAATCCTTATATCAACTCTAAGATGTAGGTCATTGGTTCTCAAACTTTATGTTTTCAGGATTCCTTTCTATGCCACTTGGAGTTACAGAGATCTTTTGCTAATGCAGATTATATCTATCAAGATTTACCATATTAGAATTTTTAAAAATTTATTAGTTTATTTCAAAATAACAAAAATAAACAATTGCATTTGGATGAAAATAACATTTTAAAAATTAAAAACAACTCATAGTTTCCAAAAGAAAAAAGCAGTTAGAGTTTTATATTTTGTATTTTTTGCAGATCTCTTTAGTATCTGACTTCATAAGTAGGATTCTCACTCATACTTGCTTTGCATTCATTCAGTTGTGATATCATGTGAGTATTTCATGTCCCTCCTTGTAAACTTCATTGTATACTCATGAGTGAATGAGAATATAAAGGGCAAAAACATCTTAGTAATATTATGAATATAATTTTGACCTTGCCAGACACCTGAGGGTGCCTTAGGGTCCCAGGTACTTGGTCTACACTTTGAAAACCACTGATTTAGGAAGTATTCTCATTTTACAAGTAAACATCACTTTTTGCTTCTAATATGCTGTACTGCTAACAAGTATTCATTTTTCCTTGCTTTTCTTTCTCTTCTCTCTCTCAGTTTTAGCATTACAGCAGCAGTGTCCAAACTTTTGGCTTCCCTGGGCCACACTGGAAGAACTGTCTTTGGCTACACATAAAATACACTAACCTAATGATAGCTGATGAGCTAAAAAATAGGTCACAAAAATATCTTATAACATTTTAAGAATTTGTGTTGGGGGAGTTCCCTGGTAGTGTAGTGGCTTAAGGCTTCGGCACTGGCACTGTCAATGCTGCGACCTGGGTTCGATTTCCCAGCCAGGGAACTACCCACATACAAAAAAATCAATCAATCAATCAATTAATTAAATTAAAATAAATAAATAAAAATAAAGAATTTGTATTGGGCCGCATTCAGAGTCATCCTGGGCCACAGGTTGAACATGCCTAATTTAGAGGATCAATCTATGATTGTGATATCACAAGTTTAATGTAATAGTCTCCCTTATTTTAGAATCTAATTTGGGGGCTTTACTAGAATATCGTATACATCAATTTAATTTTGATTGGGAGACACTTTAAAATATTAACTATGGGTGGTATTTTTCAACCAGTTCAATGCTAGCATAGTATTTTTGAATGAGAAAGACAATAACATTAATATTTAACTATTTCCAAAAGGTAGAACATTTAATTTTGGGAGAAAACTGCTAAAGTTGAATATAGTACATAGAAATTCTGTCCTAATAAATTCCTTTATTCACTACAATCTTATTAAATTCTTCTGGGAATGATTTTCATGTACTTTTCATAGCTTAGAACTTTCATATGTAGGATTCTTTTTTTTTTTTTTTTTAATGTGGGTGGTTCCCTGGCTGGGAATTGAACCCAGGCCACAGCGTTGACAGTGCCGAAGTCTAGCCACTACACCACCAGGGAACTCCTGTAGGATTCTTTATTTGAAGAAAAAAATGCTTCCTTACTTGAAAATCAAATTATTTATTTACTGTTCTTATATCTTGATTATTTGTCACAAATGATATAAGAATAATCTTCTTTTCTCAAAATGTTTTATGTAAAGTTTCAGACAGAATTGAAAATCATATATTGTAAGTGCTTGGTGATTAGCTTGTCTGGAATATTCACCGATTAATGTAGGGTCATTGGTAATTAGGGGAATCTTTCCTTTGAAAATATATCTATGATTATGAATTATACAAAAACATAATAATGGTAATATCAGTAAGAAGTATTTTTTGACAGTTCAAACTGATTGTGTGAAGACCTTATTGGGAAGAATAGATTGCTCTGTCCTTCAATTATGGGCATAATTTTTAACCTAACAAAATTACGCAGTGTAATAATGAATGTGTTTGAATGAGGTATTGGTAGAAATTCTGAAGTAAAGGGTCATGTAGGGTATATGGTATTTTTACATATTAATTTTTAATTATGATATGTTTTAAGCATACAGTCATCCATATTCCCTCCTGTCAAATGTAATAAATGTTAACATTTTTCTGTATCTGCTTTAGATATTAAAAAAAAAACCCTAGTTATATATAGTTAAAGATTCCCCATCCCTTCAGCCCATACACTTTGCTACCTATACAAAAGTAGTCTTAACTTATAGTTGGGGCATATGCTTCTTTGAATTTTTAAGAAACTTGCTTTATATACATGTGTTCATAACATGTAATATTTTTAGCATTGATATAAATATAATGTGTGTATACAGTATGTACGTAATACATACATTGTTTTGTAGCTTGCTCTTTTTCACCAATGTTTTATCAGTGTATCCAGACTGATACCTATGGATCAATTTCATTTATTTTAATGGCTTTGTAGTAGTCCATTGTGAAAATGAACTTCATGGTTATTTCACAATTGATGGGTGCTTAAATTGTTTCCAAAGTTTTTGCTATTATAAATATGTTTGTACACTTATTTTTGTTTAGATGTAAGAATATTTCTGAGGTATAGAGCTAGGAAACATTGGTATAGAGTATGGGTGTATTCAGCTTTACTCGATGTTGCCAAATTGCTTTTCAAAGTGTTATACCAATTTACATTGCTACCAGCAGTAACACCTTTTGGTACATAGCTATGTTCTGGAATTATGCACTTAATTTTCAGAATCAGAAATTAAATTCACTTAGGATGTTAGTCTACTATGTGTCCATGTGTGGGATGTAGATGTCAGTTTTAAAGTTTGAACTTTTGCTGGATATAGTAATTTGTATTTTGCTTTTTTGGAAGTACTAGTTTGTTATCTAGAGGATTTATTTTGAGTGCTACATACCTCATTGCTGAATATCACTACAGTCACCTTGGAAGTACTTCCCTTGGGAAGCTGTCCTTCAAAGCAATATTGGAACTCTTTTTCTGGAATGGCTATCAGATACCCCTACGGGAATTGTTTTGGAACGGCCATCAGAGCTGTCATCATATTACCCTTGATGTCCTGAATGTCATCAAAATGTCTTCCTTTCAATATTTCCTTTAACTTCAGGTAAAGAAAAATGTCACTGGGGGCCAGATCAGGTGAGTAGGGAGGGTGTTCCAATACAGTTATTTGTATTCTGACTCAAAACTCCCTCACAGACAATGTCATGTGAGTTGGTGCACTGTTGTGATGCAAGAGCCATGAGTTGTTGGCAAAAGGTTCAGGTCGTTTTTGTCTTTTTCACTCAGCCTATTCAGCACTTCCAAATAGTAAACTTAGTTGATTGTTGTCCAGTTGGTACAAATTCATAATGAACAATCCCTCTGATATTCTAAAAGGTTAACACCATTTCGACTATTGATTTGGACTCATGGAACTTTTTGGTTGTGGAGAATTAGATGACTTCCGTTTTGCACTTTGATGCTTTGTTTCAGGGTCACATTGGTACAACCATGTTTCATCATCATTGATGACCCAAAACATCATCTTCTCTCTCCAAAAGGTCTTGGCAAACTTCTACTCTGCTTTTGTTCATTGGTGAGCTCCTTCAGGACCATTTTTGCACACACCTTTCTCGTGCCAAGATTTTCAGTGAAGATTTTTCTGACTGTTTCTCTATTGATGTTTACTTGGTCTGCTATACTTCTCACAGTCAGCCAACAATTTTGATGCACAATTCCACAAATTTTTGCAATGTTTTCTTCAGTTCTGCTCATTACTGGCTGCCCTGACATTTCTTTATCAGTGACACTCTTTCTCTCCCCTGCGAAAAACATTTCGTCTATCTGTACACTGCAGTTTTCTTCATAGTATTATCCCCATAAACTTGGACTAATATTTTTCCCTGATTTTACTTCCACTCTTGCCAAATTTAACAAGAAACTTAGTGTTTGTTTGTTGCTCTAATTCAAGCTCTGACATTCTCGCGTTGGCACACAAAAACACACAACAACCATAATGAATGTCACTCAGCAAGAAACTGCTAAACATTGACACGAACACAGCTGTGAGACACAGATATACTAAGGTTATGAAATCTTACTGAGTTGTTTTTACAGTGCTGCCAACATAAGCACACAGTGGCAAGTTCGTGAACTTAAATGTCAGTCCTCATATCCATATTTTCACTAGGCAATAATTTTGTTTTCGGCCTGCCAGATGTGATATATAATTGTACTACATAAGACACATTTTTCATATTGCAGAGTAGAAATGATTCAACTATATTTTTATTTGTTGAACATAATTTATTAGGAATAAAAATCATATTTAGGGTAGTACTAAAATTAAGGTTTTTTTAAGTTGTGGTGTGTTAATATTCACTTCACAAAAAGGTTTGTCATAACAGAACCCTATAAAATGGGAGATGGGAATAAATACTTTATAGCTCTTCTGCTATCTGGCACTACTCTTTAATGTATTCTAAGCCTGTAATAAAATTTTACTGGTTGATCATTTAAATGCAAGGTTAGAAATAAATTTGATGATGTATCTGGAAAAATAAGATTAGTCAGTTTTTAAAACTATTCTTGACCTTTCAGTTAACATATCAGCTTAGGGCTATAGTTAAACTATAACAGGAAGTTATTGACGGCAAGATTCTCTCTCAGATGAAAAGTTTTGTAATGTATTTAGAATGTTCAATTTATTCAATTTATTAGGAAATCAAAAGGAACATAGAGTTCTAAACATCATTTTGACATTGTTTGCCCTTTTTCTATTAAAAATATTTAAAAACCTTTGATTTGATATTGAAAATCAGTAACATAAGTCACCTTCTTTGTTCTAGGATAAACAGAATGCATGCTTTCGGCGGTTCCCTTGATCAATGAGAAAATGCCTATAGCAAAACCACATAGACAGAATGTAGCTGTAGGTGATCCCCGGAGAGTTTTTTTTTTTTTTTTTTTTTTTTTATTGGAGCTGGGAGTTTGGTATTGAAAGAAGAGGGAGACAGACAGGTTGTTTGAAAAAATTCCCATTAGACCAAATGCTTATGTGGGAGCTGTGCTACAACGTTTTTCATGTAGTAAGTTTAACTTTATCAGTATTAAAGGTTAAAGGCTATTCATTGCATGATTGTAATGTATTTCTACTTTGGAATTTTTATATACATCTTATTGTACTTCATTAGCCAGTGGACCAGAAATTTTATTTATTCATATGCTACTTGTCCTTCTTTTCTAGGATTTTATTCTGGAAATATATTATTACAAAATTTATCATTTAGTTTTTAAAGTCAGTGTAACTTCAGTACATTTTGCTTAGCTAATACATTTGTCAAGTTTATAGACATCAAAAGGAGAGAGATAAGCTTGATGATTTGATTTACAGTTATTGTGATATATGTACCAAGTTAATGTTGATTTTTGTTTCTTAGGAATTTTATTATTAGATGAGTAATCTTGACATTTACTTTGCTAGTCAAGCATTGCTTAAACTTCTGTGTATATTCAAGTTTTGGTGTAGTTTAGTTAAGAGTCTCATTATATGACATGAATATGTGCTTAATTTTGAACATCTCATCCATTTGCTTTGAAGTTTTCCTTGCAGCCAAACTGTTAGGCTGCTCAGTATTTTGACCTCTCTTTCCTTAAATTAAAAAAAAAAAAAAAGTAGAAATATTTTATTGTTTTTCTGCAAGTGGAGAAACCAAGTTAATTGTTTTAAGAAGATTCTAATTGAAGAATTAAAGTGCCAGGGTCTTTTAAAGAGTGGCTTGGTCCTGGCACTACTCTGTGGCAGTGGAGCCCCAGATGCCTGGCCAAGCATCCCTTGCCGACATCTGGAACCAGTTGCAATACATCACTGTCAAAACTGCTTTCTGTACGTATCTGCATTTACACATTAGTTACCCACGCAGCACTCATCAAAAAAGCTGAACAATCTTGACACGGTGTCCCTTGTGGAACTGCAAAGGTGAACTGAAGTTGGGAGGCAGTGTCTCGCGTCACTGTCTGCTGAGCTCTTATAACAGGAAGCCTGATTAAAAGTGAAAGGAAAAATTTATCAGTTGCCTCAGCTCTGTAGACTTCAGTATAATTTTTTTATTTACAAAGGATTTTTTTGTAATATGTAAAGCATACATATTGTGAGCACCAAATTGATTTTATTTATTTAGAAACAAGAAAAATAGAGCCAGCTTTTAGTTGAAACAAGATTGCTTTGTATGTTCTTAGATTTGTTGTTAGCTATATAATTCTTTTATGTGTCATTTTAGAGAAAAATTTAAATTTAAAACCAGAATCACGAATTATAGATAAAATATTGATCTCTGTCACTTAAATGTAATTGAAGAATAGTATAAAATTTGAAACATTCGGCCTTTGCTATTATATTGATGATAGAAATGTTTGTGCTTATTAATTTTCCAAAAGTTTAATAATAGAAAAGGAAAGGTAGTTATTTATAAATTTTTTTATTGTGCATTTATCTGTGTTTTTGAAAACACAAATTTTGACAAAAAAGAAACATTGGCTCTTTCCATAAAGAACTATTCAGGAGTCTTTGCTATCACGTCCTCTACAATATTACTACTACAAATAGTAATGATGACAATGGTTGACATTTACTAGATACTAGGCGCATTCTGTCTGCTTTGTATGGATAATCTCATTCAAACTTAATAAAAGGGGGTACTGTTTCCTCTATTGGATGGAAGGAGAACCATATTTAAGAAAGCTTAATGAGTTGCCCAAATTCACACAATAAGTGGCAGAACTAGGATTCAGTTCCTCAGAGCGTTTTTCCCCCTGTTTTTTATTTGTTGGTTTGTATGTTTTACTTTATAAGGAGTTGCAGATACAAAAAGGTAAGAGTGTGCAATGAACTCTTATATAACCATCAATCAGATTTAACCACCATAAATACTTTATACTTTTTTCATATCTCCTCCCACAGCTTTTTCCTCCTAGAATATTTTAAAGCAAATATTAGACACCATGTTATTTCATCTCTAAGTACTAGTTTGCTTTTTTAAAAAGGTATTTTCTACTTTACGTATATCACAGTATATCATACCTTACAAAATTAATGTTCTTCAATTAACAAGATTTTATGTTATTATCATCTGATATCTATTCAGAGTTTCTGATTGTCTAACATTTGTCTTTTTGTGGTTGGATTGTTTGAATCAGGATCCAAAAGTGTTCACTTACTGTATTTTATTCTTAGGACTCTGAACTGTTTTTTCAACTAGAGCAGAGAAGACAATCTTCCCCCTCACCTTCACCCAACCCCACCCTACCAGCCACCAGTGCTTTTCTGAATACTGTTGGCTTCTTGAAGAAACCAGAATGGTTATCTGGTAGAATGCCTCACATTCTGGATTATGTTGATTACTTTCTCATGGCATTATTTTATTTATGCTTGTATTCTCTGAATTTCTTCTAGACTGGAAGTTAGATCTAAAACCTTGATTGGATTCATATTGTATTATATCAGCAATAAAGTTTGATTGTCTTACTTTTTGTAATGCTAAGATTGATTCTAGTAGTGCCAGTCTGTTCTTTTCATTGTCAAGTTTCTTATTCATCATCCTTTTACCTAATGGTTTTTACCATCCATGCATGACTAGTGCTTGAATTACTGAATTTCTTAGGGGATGAAGATGGTAATTTCCCATTATGTTATTTCTTCTTCATTTATTAGCCAGAACTCTTTACCAGAGCTTTGTTCAATCCACTAGGGTTATTTGGCTATCCTGAAATATAGTTCATACTGGAAAGGTAGTATAAAATGCTTAATTCTTTCCCTTTAATTATCAATTTCCAGAGTAATGAGGTAGTACCCTAGTATGTATCTCCTGGGGTATATTGGGTTTTGATTTGTGTCTTTCTTTTTTCTTTCAGTAGTTATTATACAGTCCTGGCTTTTTGTATGCACATGTATTTTAATCGGTTATAGGCATTATACTTTTTGATGCTAAAATTGTCTCACACTTGTTTATTGGGATCTCCTACCTGGTTCCTGTGTCCTTTTGACAAGATTTTTTTATTAGCTTTTATAGCTTCTTATTTTCTGGCAAAAGAAAATATGCCAGGCTTATCTCGTATATTCCTAGCATTAGACGTAGAATATACCATTTCACCAAAGAGCCAAGGTTCTTTTTATTGAGGAATGACATATGAAGACCAGTTTGGGTATTTACTGCTATTGGGTTGTTTGTTTTTAGAATTAGAAGAAGGGGGAGAAGTGAGGTCATATTGATAATTCTAATTCAAATTTAAGATTACAATGTTTTTACTTAATGTCTTTGATCTTATATTTATATATCTTTTTGTTAGGCTAAAAATTGAATTCCTAACCAAATTACCATAATTATTTTCTTGTCCTATGTTGTACCTATAATGGTTTCCAAAAATCAGCAGACTATTGAATGAAGTTAAAGTCTTTAAGTTTTTTTGGAGGAGGATCCTTAAATTATATCTAAGGATGTATAAACCACTGTCCTGACGTCAGACTGAAAGACAGTTTAGCATTTAATGAGTTGTCAGCGTTTAAGTTTATTTATTCAATCCACTAGGGCTATTTGGCTATCCTCAAATACATTTCATATAAATAACTCTTAAACATGGAAACAAAATTACCCAACCTTACTGAAAATAAGATAAAAAAATACCGAGGTGTTTACATTCAGGAGTAGGAAAACGACTAAAAAATGTTTTACTTTTTGTTATTTTGAACTATGTGACATTGTATTAAACATATTAAAATGAAAATATGCTTTAAAAGAATCTAGATGGTAATAATTAAGGTTAATAAAGGGCAGTTTTGAAATAAGTATTTGCAGCAGTATGCCAGGAATGTGCTGGTGATGAAAAAAATGCTGTATTTTCTTGCTGAATCCTTGTTATACCACCATACATTTGTTTTATTCTGATTCTGTAGGTTAGAAAATTGAAGATTAGCAAAGTTAAGTAATTTGCCTAAGGTTACATGGCTAAGTGACAATGCTAGATTCAAACTGAGGTATATCTGGCTCTAAAGCCTATGCCTTTCCTATTTATATACCATACTTACTATCTAAGAACTTTTTGTAACACGAATCTCTAAGGCAGCTTTCAGACTACCTTCATCCAAAAAGTTTTAGGTTGGGGGTATAAGACACAAAGCTTTTCTAAACTCAGGTTAATGCTCCTAAAACATTTGTACTGATTACAGATATGTAAAGAATCTTAAATTATTTTGTAGAACAGTAGCTTATAAGGTTGAGAAGGATATTTAAAAGGTGTCTTACCCTTGATTCTTTATTAAAGATGAAGGAATTAGAGCATGTGTTACCATGAAATATATTTGGCTCCCAGATTCCTAGGAAAGTGCCAAATTGGTGTAGCATAATAGAATGTGATCTGCCTGATACCTGAATTCCTCATTAGGGTTATAACTCAAAATTGAATACTGCCTTTTCTTGATGTTCTCCTGTCTCAGCAGTATGCTAAAAAGCAGTGTTAGGTCAACAGAGTGATAGTGTGTGGAGATCTGGTTCTACATTTGCTAAAACAAGGTTTATAAAGGCAGCTTTGGAAAAAAGAAAATAAGGCAAATGTTTTACAGTTCTATAATAAATATGAGTGCATAATCTTTTCAGGCAATAGAATGTTTTAGCATTTCAAGAAAGGGATTCTTCTTTCTTTCTTCCTCCTCCATACTTTTCTTCCTCCTCGATTCTTTTCTTCCCATTTCCACACATCAGTTCCAGCAAAGTAGTAGTGATGTTTTCATTCCTTGGATATCAAACATCAGAATTCACTTCATATGTTGCTCAGTTTAACTTTTAAAAATAATAGCTCTATTGAGATATATTTCACATACCATACAATTCGTCCACTTAAAGTGGACAATTCAGTTTATTTTCATTATATTTACAGAATTGTGCTATCATCACAATAATCAATCTGAGCACATTTTCATCACCTCCCAAAAGACCTCATACCCATTTCCTCCCTGTTCCATCTTCCTTCCAGCCCTAAACAACCACTAATCTACTTTCTGTCTCTAGGTTTGCCTAGTCTTGACATTTCAAATCAATGGAATCATACAATATGTGATCTTTTGTGATTGGCTTAGCATTATGTTTTCAAGGTTCTTCAATGTTGTAGCATATATCAACATTTCATTTCTTTTTATTGCAGAATAATTTTCTATTGAATGGATATTTTATTTATTTACTCATCAGTTGAATGGATATTTGGGCTGTTTCACTTTTTTCACTGTTATAAATAATGCTGCTATGAACATTCATGTACAAGTTTTTGTGTGAACATGTATTTTCATTTTTCTTGGGCATATTCTTTGGAATGGAATTACTACATCATCTGGTAACTCTATGCTTAAACTTTGAGGAACTACAAGACTCTTTTCCAAAGTGGTTTCACCCTTTTGTATTCCATCTGCACTATATGAGGATCCTAATTTCAGTTTAACTTTTAACTGTCGTCAATTGGATAAATATTGCTTACTTTCTCTGAGCCAGAGAGTCTTCTAGGTACTGGAAATACAGCAGTGAATATGCCAGACAAGAATGCTGCCCTCAAAGACTATACAATTAAGTACAGAGAGACAGACAATAAGTAAGCTGATAAATAGAGTAATTTCAGAGCATGACAAATATTATGAGGGATTATTTGGGGTAAAAGGAGACTTTTTTTTTTTTTTTGTATGTGGGTAGTTCCCTGGCTGGGAATCGAACCCAGGTCACAGCGTTGACAGCACAGAAGCCTTAGCCACTACACCACCAGGGAACTCCTAGAAGGAGACTTTAGGAGTAGTCTGGGTAAGTTTCTATGATAAAAGAAAATGTATATCAACTGAGACTCAGAAATGTAGTGGAGAAGGAACGAGGAAAGCGAAAACTCCATTAAGTGTCACGTTTTAACAAGGTTTTAGAGTGATAATGCTGAAGTGATAGTAGCTAAGACTTATAATGGACCAATTGTTTTTATATTTTTTTGAGAGCTTTGGTTTTGTTTTTATTACTGATTTATAGCAGTTTCATGTATTTGGGATTCTAATCCAGTAAAACATAGACAAAAGATGTGAAAAGAATTAACAGAAATGGCAATACAAATAACTCTTAAACATGTAAACAAAATTACCTGACTTTACTGAAAATAAGATAATAAAAATAACAAGGTGTTTGTGTTCAGGAATAGGAAAATGACTTTAAAATGTTGTAAATTTGCATTTTGAACTATATGATCTTATGTTAAAAATGTTAAAATGAAAATGTGCTTTAATGAAATCTGGATAGTAGTGATTAAGGTTGATAAAGGGTCATTTTGAACTATTCTGCAGTTTATTTTTCCAAGTAGTGGAAGTCTCAAGAATGTTCATGTTTGTTAATAAGTTTTCCCAAAAGGCAGCAACTAAAGGATGCATTCTTGGTTGGTGCTGCCCTATTGAAATGGTAGGTGGAAGCATTCTAATAGCAGAGCCCCACTGCTTTGTATTTGGCACCTCAAGGAAAAGCAGATTGCGCCATCCTTTCTTCCTTTTCTGGTTTTCCAAGAACACTTTTGACAATAGGTTCTTGCTCTCACAATTTTAAAGAAACTTGTAATCCATATGAACAATTGCTACACTAAGGTACAAACTGCTTCCCATTTGTACTGCTCAGCTTGCAGTATCATCAGAAACTCCAGACATACAAGGACTGTCCGAAAAATATTCAGCCATAAATGCCTCTTTTTCATATTACATGGCTGGATACTTTCCAGACAGCCCTTGTTATTTTGGTAGACAAGAAGGATTGGGCTACAAATGGGAAATGTTAGACAAATATACTTTGCAGAATATGAAAAATTCCCTACCAAATCACATTCTTAGGATATAACCAAGATATCTACATAAATATAGTTAAGTCTATTGTTTGCTAGTGTTGTATCTTGCTGTCCTTTGTTCTTCACGAGATGAAGCTGGACTCTGCTAATGTCAAGTGACAAAAATACATACACCTAACACTAGCTCTTTATACCAAAGCACAGAATATTGGGGGAGAACAAAGGCCAGGAATGGTGGCTGGTATTGTACCATCTAGACTAGAGATGTGTGTTACTAATCTAAGAAGGTTTTATGAAGAGAATAAAGTAGAAATTTGAAGGTGGGGAAAAAAGTGGATTTTTGAGGCGAGAGTGTTTGAGTTTCCAGGAAAGTAATGTAACAAAACACATAAGGGATGACAGATTTTTGCCAAGGTAGAAAACATGAAGGCATCAAGGTAGGATGGAAATTTTTGGTGGCGCTTAATACTCAGGAGAGAGGAATGGTTCAAAATATGGGCTTGGTGTCATACCGACCTAGATTTGAGTCCCATTTCCACTATTTCACAGATAGGTTGCTTTGATGAAGTAACTAAATAACCTTTCTATGTTACCTTTTTTTTTTTCTCTATCACCATATTTTAGCTCCCCCTCCCTCCTCTCCCACCCTCTCCCCCTTCTCCCCTTCCCTCCCCACTCCTGTGTTACCTTTTATATTTCTAAAATGGAAGTAATTATAGTGCTTAACTTCACAAAGTACTTGTGAGGATTAAACAAAAGCATGAATGAAAACATATAGCCGAGTGCCTTGCACATAGTAGGTGCTCAGTAAGCTATATATCCCTACTATAAATGATAATTTTGGGGTGAGAACCAAGTGAATCTTATTTGTTGTTGTAGATTTGAAGAATCAAGAGGCAACATGATATATAAAGAGGAGTATACTCTGATTCAGAATATCTGTCACTTGTACAAGTCTATAGATGGAGTAAATTAGTGTCCTTGTCATGACAATTCAATTAGAATGAGGTTCAAAAAAAAAGATGAAGGATAAAGAAGTAAACTTGTAATAAAAATACTTTATCTTTGACTTTCACTCCCCTTAACACATGTAACCCATTTCATGTTTAACTTTATTGAGATTGAATGTGTTGAGAGTTCTTGAGATATACTAGATGCTCAACAAATGCTAATTTTATTCATATAGTAGTTCTTTATCTACCCTTGCCAAAGGAGGAAATGGAAAATAATGCTTGAGAAACAAGATTTTAGGGAGTGAAGGATAAATGGAAGGCTTGAGGATAGAGATAAGCACTGGTTACCAGATAGTTAGGTTATAAACTTCAGTTGTGTTACATGAACAGATGAAACTTATTACAATTACAATTAAAGTTAGCAAGAGTTAACATGAGCAAACAGAAAGAGAAAAGCTAAAGATTTATGGGGAGGTTAAAAGCTTAGAAACCAGAGAGTATATAATTCCTACTGATACTGATAGGCGACTTAGGGAAGTTGTTTTAGATGTTTAGTTTTGGATTATGTATAGTATCCAAGTATATATGTTGTATGGACAACAAGAAATGAAAGCCAGAAAACAATAAGAGGAAGGGATAGGTTTGGCACATGATTCTTAAACATTCTAAGACTGTCTTTTCAGTGATTTTCCTGTTTATGGAATTGAGATAATGAACTCCTGACATCTCATACATTTATACTTTATTTTGAAGTATTTTGGTGGCTTAAAATTCTTAGTATAAAGCAAAAGCTTTAAGAGATCAGTACAGCGTTCTCTTATCTGTCAATCTTGTGATGCTTATTTCTGGGCTACAGGGAGCACTTTGGACAGTATGCCATTCAGATGCCTCTTTGTAAATATGGGTATCAGCAGAGGGATTGTTCTTATACTTTTTGTGTTCATGGACCTGTCCCTTTGGCTTTTTATTTTAAATAGTAAAGAAGATAGTGAAGATAAATAATTGTGACTTGTCTAATGTTATGCTGATATTTAAAATGTCTTCCAGAAAAATTTTCTGTAAATGAAAACAACTTTGGAATAAAGGAGAAATTTTTCAGGGTAGAGTTTCCTTTTAAAGCACTGGAAATGTGTCCATTTTGTTTTAGGTGACACTTACAATGCAAATATTTAATAGTGTTTTCTGATTATATGCAAATAATGCTATCCTCGGTATGTTGGCTTTTTAGCAATTGTTTCTTATAGGCATTGTATAACAATAAGTATAATAACATCTTTTATCTAGACTTTTCTGCTTGGTTTTTATATTATCACTTATATATGTTTTAGGGGCTTACTAGTGACTCCTAACACACATCTCATCCATGAGCAATAGCTAAACTTCCAAGTAAAAAATTTTAACAGTAGTGTACTGTATCTTTCTATATCAAAAATGTTTTATTTGAAAGGGATTAGTTTTTAAATATGCTATATGGCTTTTTGGGACATTATATGTTTGTGAAGGGTGAAGGGCAAAGACTGGAAAGTTTATATTACAGTGTTATTTCTTTTTCTCTTGAACCTCATTCTAATTGAATCGGCACGAAAAGCACATTGTAAAGGAAGTCCAGGTAAGGGTTTAAACCCCAAATGTACCTCTTTTGAGAAATTATTTGCTTGTTTTATTTTGATTTCAATTCATTACTGTTATTGCCTGCAAAGAACCTCACAGTTTTTGGGTTTTGTTGATCAAGCTAGCCCAATTATCATAGCATCTAACTATATTATTAGTTAGAAATTATTACAAACATTTATTAAGGCCCACCATATACTAGGAACTATGATAGGCTCTTTACTTGAATCAAGTGTGATTTATTTGATTATTACTATTTTTCAGGTGAGGAAACTTCAAGACCTAGGAAGGTTTAATAAATTGCCCAAAATCACTTAGCTACTAAATTGTAGAGCTCGGACTTGTTCCCAAGTTCTATCTAAATTTTAAATTAGGTGAGTGCATATAGTTCAGTTTATTATCATTGTTTAAAACTCAAATGTTTTGTGGCAGTGTTTTAAAAATCAGACTTGGCTAATGCTTGGTTTTGTGGGGAATAGGAGAAATGTTTATTATTCCTCTCTTCATGTTAGTTTAGCACCCTCTAGATACTGTGTTTTTGCCTTGGACTTGCAATATGGTAGGCACTAGAGAAATGCATGGCTGGATTTTTATATACATAACTGTTGCAATAGGACATTTATAACCACTCTGCTTTTCCTCCTCTTCATCCCTAGAGTTTTGTCTTAATCTCAGTTTGTTCAGGGACAGTGAAGGGGGAAAAGAGTGAGGTCCTCTGGATTATAGTTCTATTGTTGTATGACTTGTTTTGGTTTTAAGTTTGCAGTGTTCATAGTATGTACAGCCAGCTTTTGTGCAGAATTCTGTTGAGTGGGCAGTGCTTTCTTTACTGTGGCTGAAGTGATTGTCCTGGTGACAGAATCAAGGGACATTAAGTTGATCTCTTAACTGTTGTGGATGTTGGAGTTAATTTCAGAAGAATGTAGTAGTAAACAGCGGCATTGGGTTGGTGTGGAGCAATTTAAATGGGTAGAAATAGTTTGACTTCAATGCTTTTGCCTTTAGTGAAGATTTTAATATACTGTTAAGAATCTAGATGAAAAATTTAAGTAAAGGCAGAATCCAATATGAAATGATTTTATGAGAGATTCATAATATAGAAAGCATGTACTTTATATTGTATCTCAACCTCTGATTTTGAAACCTTTTATTTATATCTTATTTTTGATGAAGTGTCAATTTACCTTTTGCCTTCAAATGTTAAAGTAACCGATCTCCTCAACATGGGGTTAGAAATATAAGCTGTTTCTAAAGCAAAAAGTTGCTTCAGTGAGTTTTCCTTGTGGTAGCACTTCTCTTTCAGGCCATCTCACTGAAGCTAAACATCAGTTCAGTTGACAACTTTACTCAATTCTAGGCAACAGTGGCCATGCTCTGGCCTGCAGAGACAGTGAATCTATTCTGGCTCTGACACCCAATTTTATTGTAAAACACATTCATGTTGACATCATATCAGTTTTCTGAACTATTACATGCATAAAAGAATTCACCTCTCTTCATTCGGTCTTTCTCAGCCTTCCTGTTAGGAGAAATTTACACTCCCAGTGTTTTCATTTTGCATTTAATATAGTCTAGTCCAGAAAAACAGCAGCTTCAGTTTTTTAAAAAAATGTTTTTTTTGGAGGCATTTAGTGGAATGTATTAGCTTAACAATGTTCATTGGTAGGAGAGAACTAAAGAGAAATGTACAAGTCAAATTTTTAGGCCAGAGCTATAGAAGTTTAGTGTAAAATAGGCCAATGTTGACCCAAGATTATGGAGATTAGTTTCTAGAGTTCTTTTGCATATAGCTCCCATTTGAATGAAGGCTTGCTAGCTTGTTTTGTTGCTTGCTTGCTTGCTGTGTTCTTCATTGGGGCCCAATTTTGTGGGCTTTGCCTGTGACTTTTTTTTTTCTTCGTTATATTATTGAAGGTCTTTTGTGAAGATCTTTTTAATTTCTCATTTTTTTTTGTTTGCTTGCTTTTCTATTGGAACTTCTGAGTTTTGCATTTAAAATTTGTTTCAAATATGATCTAATCTTCATCTTTATGGGACTGGGGAGTAGTTTTTCTTGTGTACAAAATTCAGCCCTTTCATTTTTATGCCAGTTCTAGCTTTGTACTGAGTTTACTGAAGCCATCTTTGGCTTTCATGATAAAGAAATTTCACCTTGTAATGGTGCTTGACTGACTTATCTAATTTCCCAGTCCTAAAATATTAAGATATTGTCTTTTCCATTTTTCGCTCTTTGGTGAATACAGGCTTCCTTAAAATATCCACAAGCCTAGTTGGAGAATTTAATAAGGTTTTCCTTGTTACTTGGTTTTACTGGTCTGAGACTATCCACTGGGAATTTAATTTACTCATAAGAGACTGACATTCTAACATGTAATGATCACAAATTTTGTTTATCAGCTAATATCATGAATATCTCTATGTAATTAGTTAAATATGAGTATGTAATTTACATAAGATTTAAAAAGGAATTGTTTGGTTCTCAAGCCTTTCGATATATATGTTAATAAATTCTTACCTATATTATTTTGGGTCCGATGTGATTATATGGGGCACATGGATGGAGAATTTTAAAAAGCCTTTTTCTATTATCTGTATTTCCTAAACATTATGGGCAGAATAAGGTTGGAATAGAGAGAGAAAATTGCAAGCATACCCTGACTTTCCACCGGCTGGATGCACATTATCTTTATCTTTATTTATTAATAAAAGACGAAATGCCTTGGAAAACAAAAGGTTTTAATGGCCGGTGCTTGGTATCCTTGACAACAGTCCCGAAAGAATATTACATTAGGGCACCAGAGAACTTTTAAAAATAAGTAATGGAATTCCGTCTCTGTTATGCTTTTAGTAGTCATTTCGGCCATGGTGCAGCGAGGTCATAAGCTGAGCTCAGTGAAGGGAGCCAGAACATGAAATGATGCTGAGAGAACGTCTGGGAGATGAGAGGTACAGAATTACAAGCGAAAGTGCAGGCCTGCTGAGGCAATTACAGCTTAATGGGGTCATTTGGAAGGCAATTGCCAGGGGTTAATGTAGTATGGAGAGATGAGGTGAGATTGAAGTGAAATTTGGGGCTGGAAATGTGTTAAGATGAAAGATCAGAGAGCAGCAAATTCTGCAGTGGTGAAGGTTTATAACATGCAAAGATTTGAGAAAATGTAAAAAATAGTGCCCAGATGTTTTTAAAAAAATATTTATAAAAGTAAGTGACAGTAAATTCTAGAATATGCAATTTCTATATAAAACCCTTAGAACCCTTTGTTTCCCAAGGCATATCCCGTCTTTTTTTGAAAGAGGTTTTAAGTTAGGAAAAAATACATGATATAATACAAAGAGCCCATTTTTAAAGACGTTTTCTGTTATAATTTAGATTTTTTTTGCCTTCATATTTTAAGTCACATTGAACTTGGAAAGTATTAACACTAGCAACAAGCTTTATAAGTGACTATTTTACCAATCAGAATAGCTGCCTTTTTTTTTTTATCTTAATGTTTAAAAACAAAAAAAATCAAGAGAAAGTTCTAGGTATACATATTTTGATATATTTATAATCGATACATCACATTATCTTTTCAGGCATTAAAATATACTATATAGAATGTCAAAATATTACCACAATGTAAGCTAGCATTCTTTGAATGGGTATTTTGGTTCTGGAAAGTATGCTCAAATATTACAGGTGTTTAAATTAAAAATGTCAAACCATGAAGGCATAATGGAAGTAATAATTTTTACATAGTTTTAAGCGTTACACGGTTTGAAAAAGCTTTGCATGCCAGACTATTGTGAATGAGTGGAGTTCATAAGAATTCAAAGGACAAAAGAGATCATTATGCTTTGTTACCTCAGCTAGTTCATTACCTTAATTGCTGAGCATAATCCAGTCTTAGAAGAAAACTCTGGGGCTTTAAGAAGATCAACACTGGCACCTTATGGCACAGAAAATGGAAACCCTTTCCTGTACCATTGCTACTCCAGGAACACTAAACCTTGATCAAAGGCTGAACTTTTCTTAAGGTCGGCCATGTGAACATCCCCTGGAGCTGTACCATTCGCTGAACCGTAATGAAGTTTAGTAGGTTCAGCACCATTTCTCTCTGACTGTAACCGTCCTGGATCACTGGCCAGCAATAGCATATTATCAGCCTTTCAGATAGGTGAGGTTTAAACATGGTTATGGTTAGTAGTAGAATATGCTTTAAAAAACAAAACCAAACCAAAACTGCTTCTTGCATGTTATAAGAACTGAAGAAAACCACTGCATATTACTGTGTAACTACTTTAGCTAGGAAACAGGCCCTAGTTGTTTTTATTTCAATCCTTTGAAAGGGATTGCTTGCTATGTTCTCTGTATCTAAGTCTTTCAGAAAACCTTGGAAATTCCCTAACCAGCATGCTTTTCCAGAAAGTCCTTAACCATGTAATGTGGATGCAGCTGTAAAATGGTTCAAACTCACCTGAAGCATTTTCACTTACATTTTGTCTCACCTGGGCAACATTTTGCCTTGGTTTTTGAGGACAGTTTATTCTTATAGAATGTGTACACTTGCATATGTTAAGCTTTGAAAAAATACGCTAAAACAAAAAATATGACCTTTAAAAGCATGGTTCAGTTGCATTCATTTTATAACCGTCAAAGCAACTCTGTACTGTTGTAAGGTAGAAAAATCAATGATGCAATCTTTTTCCTTTTGCCTCATGCAATCCGTAATTGAAATGGAAAATCAAATGAACGGCTAACAGATAATTGTTTTATCAATATTCCCTGCCTGCCCTACAAGGGTCAGCATAGAAATGATCATGAGCCAGGGATATGATGAGGACAAAATGTGAAATTGAACAGCAAGGAGGCAATAAATCAGCCTTGACAAGAAAGAGTGACCAGCATGTAGCTGTTGTAGGCAGCTTTGGGGACAGTTTTTGTCTCAGGTGTCTGCCCTGATTTAAAAATGTAGGTATATAATATTTGAAGCTTTGCCACTACTAAGCCTGGCTATTTCTATGTTATAGTACCATGAGACAATGCACTACTTAAGAAAAACTGAGCAAGTAGAAAATTATAAAAGTAACATAATTTATCTTAAAAGGAAGATGTTGAAATAAATTGTCATAGGCTTAGATAGTCTATGTTGGTATACTGTTTGATTAATTTAAAAAATAAATGTAATAAACAATATTTTCTTGTATTATTGCATTCATGCCACAGGCTTTGCCTGTAGAATGAAACTGAATCATTGAATTAGTATTTTTTTTTCTAAATATAGTCTGTAAAGTTTGCACAGGTAAAGTAAATATTCATCTCGTTTAAATTTCAAGATTTATGTGAGCTGAAGATGTCATTTGAGGAAAGAGGATGAGGATCCATATGAAAAGGATGAATTACCTACTCATTATTTCTTTAATTTTCTTTATTTTCCCAACGCCTTGAAATGATTAGATATATTGACAGAAACAGTGTTATAAATACTCCATAGTATCATGGAATGTATAGGATTGTGGGACAAATGTCTTGCAAACTGCTCATATCCATATTAAATCTAGACATTGCCCAATTATGCTTTTTAAGTTTATTAACATAAGACATATTTACTAGTATGTTGGTGAACGTAAGGGTAATATACACTATGATCACACTGCTTGTAGTAGTATAAACTGCTTCAAATGTTAGGCCATTTTAGAAAAAAATTTTTTTGAAAGCCTTAAATTATTGTCAAATATTTTACTCTAAGGAATTAATACTAAGGAAATAGAGATATACATAAAGATACACATTCAAAGATGGTTACTACAGCAATATCCTTCTTCTCTCCTTTTAAATTTTTATTAGGGTGAATTTTGAACCATACTATAGAAGATAGAATAGTAGAACACCGAACACCAAACTTGACCAACTCATGACCAATCATGCCCCATTCTCACTTCCATTAGCTTTCTCCCGCACCTATTTTTTGAAGTAAATCCAAGACATATAATTTCACTTGTAAATATTTCAGTATGTACTGCTAAAAAAATCAGGACTGTTTAAAAAAAACACACAATGTATTACCCTACTGTTAGTACACCAAAATATTATTAATAATAACAGTTCTTTAATATCATCATATATATACAAATGGTTTGTTTCACTCAGAATGCACATAAAATCTACCCATTGCAATTGGTTGATATATCTTTTAAAAGTTTTTTCTTAATTTAAAGCTTCTTTTTCATTTCTTTTTTTTAAAAAACAGATTGTTAGTCCTGTAATTTCCCAGTCTGGATTTTGCTGATTACATCCCCATAGTATAGTTTAACATGTTCCTCTGTTCTTTGTATTTCCTGCAAGTTGACAGTTGGATCTATAGGCTTAATCACATTTTGGTTTAATTTTTTTTCCCTGCGGTATTGTTTCATAGATTGTGTTTTTTCTTTTTTTTTTTTTTTAAGTTTTATTATGTATCAGGTAGCACATAATGTCTGCTTTTCTTTCTTTTCTTTCTTTCTTTTTTCTTTTGTGATATTGGCAACTGTTGATGCTCAATGCCTATGTCTATTATTTTGGGATTGCAAAATAGAGATATTCTAATTATTTTTTATTTGTTAGTTGGAATCATGTATGAGGAAAATCTTTCCTACATCTGCTGTTTAATTATTCAGTGGTCTAGTTTGCAGCATTATTTCTAACAGGACAAAACTAAATAATTGAAATATGCAGCATATTTAGGTGATGTGGATAAACTATGTAATAGTCATGTGATAGAATTCTATATAATTATTTTAAATACTGTTTTAGAAGAATGCCTAATTATGGGAAACGCTCAATATATTAAAGTTGTAAGGTAGTTTATAAAATACTAGTATAACATATCCCTAGATTTTTCCTCCAAGTTCTTTCATGTAGGGTGAAAAATACTGAGAGAATAAAGATCTAATATTTACATTATATGATGTTTACCTCTCAGTAGTCGAAGTAAGATCTTTTGTTTTATTCTCTATACTTTTCTGTATTTTTTTTTTCAGCTTTTCCACAAAGATCATATATTCATTCTACAGTAACTTTTTCTTACCAGTGTTCAAATGAGCAAAAGAATGGTCCAGGGACTGGATCTTCTATAGTAGACTATCAAACCATGAATTTAACCTGTAGAATGGTTGTAATTGCAGAGGCACAAATAGATCACTGAAATCTAAATTAAGTTCTATCACCTCTAATAGCTTTCTGTGATAGGTGTGTTCTTATTATCTTTATACACCTGGATGCTTCGCACAAGGCCTGACACACAACAGCATCAGTAAATAGTGAACAGGTGCTAAGATAGGCTGACCTAGAGTCATTGCTACACTAACATGTTGCTGTTCATGTCCAGGTCATTATTGTTCTTTTATCCTGCATAACTTACCTTGAGTGAAATATATCCACCTCTGCTTTAGAGAGCTAATGATCTCTAGTTTGGAATCTGTGGACTTCACACAGGGTAGAGTGTTTAGAACATCCCACATTGTCTAATGAGCAAGGATCAGTTTCTCTGGATTAACACGTCATTCACCTAAAAGCACCTCATTTATATCATTTCTTCAATCCAGCAGTGTTCCATACTTTTTAAAAATCTTGTTCCAAATTATTTTAATTTGTGGTTCTCCAGGTGGGAAATTATTATCTATATGGTTTATTTTGAAACTTGATCATATCTAGTTTAGTGCATGTTATTATTTTACCTATTCATGAAGACAGCAATTGTGTCTTAATACTACTTAACTTTTTTCCCTCGATACCTAGCACTATGTTTATTCTGATGGTAGATGCTCAATAAATAGTTGTTGAATTAGTTCCATTGTTGCTGTTGAATTATTGCTATAAAGATTAAGATTGTTATGGTCAATAATTTTTAGGATGCAAGAGATGGAAGAAAATAGTCTTTTACTATATTGTATTCTTTGAGTTGCTACCAAGTTAAAATTTAGTGTGGGATTGGAAATTAAAAGTTCTTTGAAATCCTAATTCATTCAAAAATATTTACAGAATGTCTAATATGTGCTAGGCATTGTTCTAGACGCTAAATATGCAGCAGCGCCCAAAACAAATTCCTGTCCTTATGGATCTTTACATTCTTGTGGATCTAATCATATGTAACTGGCTGCCTTATCCATTCTGTGATCATGTATGATCACAGAATGGAGCCATCAGCAAACACTTAAAACATATATATATTAGATTGATCTGCAGTGAAGTATTTATTAGCTTTTGTATGGTTTTAATGCAGGTTTTGCAATAGTTTGGTAGAAGAAAGAAAAGACATCTTTATTGAACATTTACAATATTCCATGTTACTCTTATTAAGAATTTTAACATAGCTTATCTCATTTAACTTTCACAGTATGTCTGAGAGGCAGGTATTATTTCTGTTTTCATCAATTAAAAAACTGAGACTTAGAGATCTTAAGAAGCTTGCCCAGGATCACATAACTAATGAATGGAGACCTTTATTCAAACGTAAGTCCTTCTGATTTCAAGTGTTTCTTCCATAAGCATTGCTGTAGAGAATGTTCCATAGATTATTAGTCATTTATATGAATTTTTCAGAATGATGTATTTGCAAATATGGGAGATATGATATGGTTTTCTCATGTGTGCATTATTCATTATGCTGTTCTTTATACAGCAGCATATCCATAAGGAGTCAGTAGATAATGTGGGGAGTCACTTTGTTAGGCAAAAGATTATGTTAATGTTCCAAAGTGGCTTTAAGTGCTTTGTCACAGTATTTAACGTGGACATTTTAAAATGGTAACATTAAGAACCAATAGTAGATGTTATTCTAGTTCATTATGACTGTTTCATTTATTGTAAAGTATTTTTTCCTCCTCATATTTCAACATTTTTGGAAATGACAATGCCTCTAACAATCGATGTCATGTGATGGTGTAATTTGCAGATTTAAAAAAAATAGTATGTAAATTCATGGTGAGTCTTACATCTGATGGATGGTATCTGAGATTTGATGAAATATAATTATTTATATTTTGGCAGCACTCTAAATATGTAGAGGCACTGTATTTCCAAAAGCTCCATCGACCCTATTTGAATTGTCAGGTTATTTGTGTGGTGTTTTTTTAAATTTATTTTTATTGTTAGACTTATTGGGGTGACATCTGTTAGCAAGGATTACATAGGTTTCAGGCATACAATTCTACAGTGCATTGTCGACTTGTTTAATAAGTTCACCACCTAATGTGACTTCTCTTTCCATCACCTTATATTTAGCTTCTCCTCCCTCCTCTCCCACCTCCTCCCTTTTCTCCCCTCCCTAACCCACTCGTCCCCAAATAAACATTGAACTATTGGTTGTGTCCATGGGTTATTTGTTTGTTTGTGCATTTCTTTTTTCTTTGTTGCTATATTTGTGTTTTTTAATGGTTTAAATGTGTTAGATAAATGCTTACACTTAAAAATCATCTTTTACTTACTCTGCAGTATAACTATGTTTGGATGCTTTTGGAATATCTATTACTATGCCAGCAAACTATAGGTATATTGGATTATAGTATATTTTGAAGAATTGCATATTATATGCATTCTATGATAATGTATAATAATTCCAAAGGAACCATCAGGCATTTCAAATCATTAACTCTCCCCCACACTGACAAATATATATTTAGATAAATCACTAACTGTAATTTCAAGTGTTTATTCTCTGTTTCCTTTGGTAAGTAACACTTCAAGCAGGTACCCTAATAGTAATTAATATAAAATTGTAGCTTAATGAAATAAGCCAGACAGAAAAAAAACAAGAACTGTATGACTTCACTCATATGTGCAATATAAAACTGAATGCAACAAATGAACAAAAACTCATGGACACAGTCAATACTTCAGTGGTTACCTGAGGGCAAGGTGGGCTGGGGTGGCAGAGGAAGGAAGGGGTGACAGAGGAGGGAGGGGGAGTCAAATACATGGTGGTGGAAAGAGAATTGACTGGGTGGTGAGCACTCAATGCAACATGTAGACAATGCACTGTAGAATTGTACAGCTGGAACCCATGTAATTTTTGCTAACCAATGTCACCCCAATAAGTCTAACAATAAAAAATTAGCAACTTAAGATTTTACTAATGAAAATAAGGTGAAAATGCCGTCTTTTGAGTTTTGTTTTTACTCCATCTATGTCCACGAGAGTCTGCTGAATTTTCTAAACGATGGGAGATTTGGCATGATTTGGAACATATGTGTCTTTGCTTTTCATATGTTGTTCTAACTGATGTCAGAGGGAGTTTTTGCATTGACAGCCTGAAGGTAGTCCATGGCATTTGGTATCTAGATATACTGGAAGTTCAGGCTTAAGTTTGAGCACAATGCTGAATTGTGCTTTTTTTTTGACATGGTTTGCCTTTTGAAAACACAGTGATGATGATAATGTATACGATTACCTCTTATAGTATATATTACATATTTTTAAAATATCTAAACTACAGGAAACTGTGTTTAGGTTGAGTAGTGATTTATAAGAATTCATTTACATTAAGAAAATTATAAAATTTTAAATAATTCAGTAAGAATAAGGTGAGTACTGTACCAAAAAATTTTAATTTACAGTGCTTCTACTCTTTTTGCAGAAGTATAAATAAGTACATCAATTAAGTTTATAAGTCTTATAAAAACTAAAGATAAAACTGTTCGAGAAAATCAACATTTTAAATCATGCTAAGTCTCTTCTTGTTTATACTCATCCTCTTGTAGAGCATTGACAAAAATATGAAATTGATTTGGTTGAAGGGTGTTAAAGAGCCGACAGCCAAATGTCACAAACAATGAATGGCTGCTGCGTTGAAAAAATCAATAGGGAGGTTAAGCTGGTCTTGTGAAAGAGTTGGCAGACTGTTCTGTTCTAGGAAGATATCTGTCTTCTGGCCTTGGTTGCATGATCAAAAGGAAAACTTGATAGGTTTAATGAAGGGAGATACTGTAAAACTGACAACAGAAATATAGACACTGTGGTAAACTAGTGCACATCAGTGAGTGGTGCTATTATATATACTTTTCAGCCTGAAAAGTATATTTATAGGTAGAAATGTAAAACATATTTACATTTATTTTCTTTACTTTTTCATTGATTCTTCCATCAGCTAATAAATTTGCCTGAAGTATAAATAAAGGTTTGCATTTGACTAAGTGTCTAACAAGATGTTAAATGTGTAGGACACAATAATTGCTATGTTACTTAGTAAATTAATTTTCCAAATCTGTTTATTTTAACATGAAAATCTGAATCAAAATTTCATTTTTGTCATTCTCATATTTCCAAGGTATTAAGAAAGATCAGGAGTGTAGGTTAAAAAAAATAATAAGCCATTGACTTGTCAATAAAAATAGAAAGTCCATCATCGAAAACCAAGATAGGATTTATGATTCATTAGTCCACCCAACAGGCCATTAGAAGATATTTTATAGAAGCATTCTCCTTTACACTTTTATTGATAAACAGTCTGTTGACCTAAAAAAAATACTTTAGTGTGTCTTGATCAGAGTTTTATATTATAAAATCTGACATTTTAACACATATCAAATAAGATTAAGATCATTTATAGATTATGTTTCTTGGCAGTATACTGTAGTTCATTGTTTATCAGCTTTATACCAAATAGTATTTTATGTCTGCATTATTTTTCACCCAAATATTTGGAGAACTCTTAATATAATCTGAAATCAATTATTTCTTGGGTGCTTACTGTTTATAAGTCATTATGCTAGGTACCAGTGTCCTTAATCAAAAACATTTGTTTATACATTTAGAGATTTCAAAAATTTTTTATTTTATTTTCAAGTGGGCAGCTTCATTTTATTGGCCATCTTTAGATGTGGCAATTTCTTTGTGTAAGTCTTTGAGTGAGTTTAAGAAAAAGGATTACGAGTTTAAAATTCCCAAATGTGATAATTCAGTTTAGAGAAGATGATAACCTATTTAAAAACAAATAAATAAAAAGAGAAGAAAAAAGGGGAAGATGTCTGGCAGATTTTCTGCAAGTGGACACTGTAATAAAAATGCCCCCTACTTTGTGGGGATGGTATTTGGAGGGCTGCTGCCATATGTTACTTTCCTTTTTAGCTGGGATTATGCCATCATTATTGCTGATAAAAGCTGTTTACTGCCTTGGCAAAGGAATGATGCTTGGAGCAGTTTTGGAAACTGCCATTCAGTTTACAAAAAAGTTCATTTAGTGCCAGATGCTAGAATCCTAGGTCTTTGTTATCTTTTCCCATTATTAGATCCATCCATTGCCTGTTTTTTCCGTTTTACAATAGAGTATTGTCTCTTACTACCTGTTTTAATTCAAGCTGTTAATGTGAGAGGTTATCTAAATTATTACATTCCCTTTGTTATAAGTGATCAGTGCTAAAGATGGGCAGTTTGGCTATTTGGAATAAGCACTATGTTTGCAATAAGATTCCAGTTTCTACATATCATTGAGAGGTTGGTTCAGTTTTTGAATAAACTGTTGGCTAATGTATAGTCTCTGGAAGCATTGAAGGTAGGTGTTGTTTTGGGTCAGTTTATCAAATTGTTTTTATACTGTTATGAAACATGTTAGAATTAAAAGTGAGACAAAATTTTGTTTTTCTTCCAGAATTTTTTTTGTTGTTTTTGTTTTTGTTTTCTTTTTGGTATGTGGGTAGCTCCCTGACCGGGAATAGAACCCAGGCCGCAGCGCTGACAGCGCCAACGCCGAAGCCTTAAGCCACTACACCATCAGGGAACTCCCTTCTTCCAGAATTTATTACCTGCATAGTTCTTATAACTTTTTATGAGAATATTCCCTTTCCAGTTATTCCTCTGAAACTTTTCCTTTGCTTCTAAACACAGTATTTGGTAATTATTGCATGATTGGATTGCACTGCCTACGGAATTTGTCACTGCTAATAACAAACGTTTTGTTGTTACTTAGAATATACAATAATACCTACTAGGCCTTTGGTATAAACTTACTATTCTAGTATAAGGCAAGGAGATTGTTTCATTTTTAAAGTTTTTTTCACAACTTATTAGGATATGCTTATCTTTCACTGACTAAGGAAATTCTCCTTTTTCTCAATTTGCATTACTGTCCTGTAGAGTCAGTTTGGGTATAGTAAGTGAATTACTGATCTGTGTAGATGTCACACCCTTGAACTTGGCCATGCTGATAATTGTGCTTCACTATCTTGTCCACACCTCACAATTTAAATAATACTCCTGATTTGAATATAGAATTTAAGTGCAAAAATTAACTTAGAAATAATGTTGACAAATTAGGGTCTTACTGCTTACCTCAAAATACAGTTAGTCCACATTTCCAAACATAGTTTCCCCAAGTATATTTTTACTCTGTTTTCTTTTTGTTGGAACTGTCACCAGGAGAGCAAGGTCCAAAATAGTGTAAAAATGACATTTTTTTATGCAGTAAGTTTTACAAAATAAGGCCAGCCATCTGCTAGAAAATTATACTTATTTTTAATACACTGAAGTACATCCAGCCCTGGATGCCACAGAGGGCCTGTGACACTTCCAACTTTTAGATGGTTTTAGGTGGGAAAAGCAAGAAAAATTCATCTTCAAATTTATCCAGGTATAAGTTTAATAATGAAATTTCTATGTCAAATTGAAGTTGAAAAATTATAATCTCCTGGGTAAAAGGGCTAAGTATTCCCATTAAAAGTAGGGATCATTTGAGTTTATATATACCTTTTTTAAAAATAATTTTTTATGGTTATGAATGAATGCTTATAATTGAAGTACCTATAAATGATCACAATTAAAAAACGAGTATTAAAATACACCCAAATGAAAAGTTTTTGGATAACATTTTATAGAATCGATACTTTAATGCTTAATAATTGTTAATAAATGGATGTCAACATGAAAAACTATGTTTATTTAAACAAGAATATTAATTTGCTCCTATATATGTAGAGACACACAGCACTGTGACAGAATCCTGGGAGCACCAAGGTTTATATCAAGACAGATTTGCTTTTTGAATAATGAATTTATTTTTAATATTAAAAACTGTAGCTATTGGATACTCTCTGCTTCCTAAATAATTATCTTTCAAATTGTATTTGCAAAATCGTTAGTGAGAAAGCCACTAATTATAGAAATTAACATTTTTCCAGCCCTAGCAATCTTAATACACCTTTATAATTTTCATGGAATAAATGTGTTGGCATCTTATTCAAATGGCTTCTACTAATTTAGTTGTCTCAAATTTTTGAAGGAGATAAAATATTACTGCTTTCTTTCCCGTTTCCATTTATTACATAGCCATGTTCATTTGTACTTACAAGCATTTGCCATCACTGTCATTTAGGACAATTTACATGTAACTTCAGTTTGAAGAGCTTGTGTTTTGGTGTCATTTTGGAGGCTTGGTTTCCAGACTCTCCTTTTGCTATTTATTATAGTTATGACTTTGGATTAGTTACTGAACTTTTCTGAGACTTGGAGTTCTTATTATAAAAATGTAGTAATATCTATTTGTAGGGTGTTATGAAAGGGGACTGTGAAAACGTTGGTACTTGGTAAATAGTAGCTATTTTTATTATCAGTGAAATGAGTGAGACTATACCAAGTCATATTAAGTCAGTTTAATTTTATCTTTCTGGTTTATCTGCATGGAGATCTCTGGACATGAATTCCATCTTGTGTTGGTTAAATAACTTAAACCCATTCTATGTTATTCGTAACATCAAGAAATATTTGAGATGTCATCAGCAAGACTGCAACTAAATCAGCCAGAATGGGAATGAGAACTTAATTTAGTTTCATTTTTAGTTGAGAATCAATCCAAGAAGGCACAACTTTAACACACTGTTTTCATATTGAGCCTGTGATATTTTCATTAACATAATTTTTCAGAACAAGTTTTTCAGTGTCTTTCTACTAATAATTTAAACTTTATAAATCTAATAACTTATATTTACAAAATTTATAAAGTACTTCATATTCATAGAAATTATTTCTAATATTATAAATTATCCTTCACTAGTGTTATTCTAATTGATCTTGATTTACTTTCATTTTAAAGGTAAAGATTACTTTCTTTAAAAAACTCCTTCAAAAGATAATTATTATTTCATCAAATTATAGATACCATCTTGATAATATATCAAGATTTTGTTTTTACTAGGACACAGTGTTACTTTTGGTTAACTCTGTGTGTGTGTGTGTATGTGTGTGTGTGTTTTATTGGGGTTTTTTTTGTTGTTGTTGTTGTTGTTGCTTTTATTGTAATTCTATGGGGAGAACGTGACTTTTTTCCTGTTTAGATAAATGCATCTAGAACCAAATGAGGGCAGTAAAGTCTAATAGAAAGCTTTACAAATGAAAGTTTTGTTTCTGTTTGTGCAATACCTAGTTCCCCCTTCATGTATCCTGGGAAATCATACTGATCAATAGTTCCCATTTCAGTACAACTGCAGCAAGCATTGCAACTGTATAAAATTTACAACATTGGCTGCTGTAAATTTTAATTGGAAAAACCTTATAGCTTTACTCTCTATCTTTGGAGGTTTAAATTTATATGATTTTTTTTTAAATAAAAAAATTTACAGCATAATATCATGTCATACAATTTTTATGGACATGTAATATAAATAGGACCAAAATTATAGCCATATTGGAAAAAAATAACTATAAAAATATATTTTAATGCTGCATTCAACATTTTTGCTATAGAAACAATGGCCTTGGTAAAGTAATTTAATGAATGTTGTAAATAATTATGAACATTATCAGACAAGGAATATTAACAAATAAATATATTAATAAAAGACATATTCTGTGGTTTCTCTGTCTCCCATGTGGGGCCTATTTCTGAATCAATGTGAAATACTCTACAGAACTAGTGTTCTGAACTAGAAGAGAAATAGAAAAATGTTGTTTTCTGCACAGCTTTATTTCTGTCACAGGTCAGACTTAGAATGCTGTGTGATACAGTTATTGACTCTAATCTGGGCATAAACACAAGTCCTCAAGCACCAGCCCAATTAATAATTTGCATAATTAACATGCATATTAAATAGGAACTGGCCTTGCATCTGTATTTGCAGTGATCGGGGTAATGAGGGCTAACGGAGCGGTGCCTCGGGCCTGTGTTAGCAGGCGTGTGGCAGTAGTAATTTTTGCTTGGATTGACAACTGCTAGACAAGCAGTCCCAGCATAAAGCTAAACCCTGTTTGGCAGTATTAATCGTTGACAAACTGCTCTTAAAGCTGTAACATTGTTTCTGTCAGTTGTTTGGTTTGATGTCACTGTTAGACATAATAAATCAATAGTGTCAGAATTTGGTAATGTTTATAGCTAGCAAGGTTTATTATTTCATATGACTGTCATATACAAATAGTGGTTATCATGGCTGCCTTTAAATTATCAAAGACAGAATATTGCTTTGAATATACTTCTGTAATTCTTGTTTCAGTGAATTCTTTGCCATCTGGAAATGATTTTGGTTGGTATGTCTGCCCAATTTCAGTGTAATATTCATTCCCTCATGCAGTATGTTCCATCATTTTTAAAAGAGTATACAATTTAATTTTTTTTTTGAAATTGATCATAGTTTTAAATTAGGAATCTATACCTAGCATCCTCAACCTCATGAACTTCATGTAAAACTTGATGATAGTAAGCATGTATGACAGAGTGCAAGGGTACTGAGATTTCTCAGAGTGGATTTTAATTTCAGAGGATTTTAAGTATATGTTGGAAGGAAATAGTATAGGCTGTTGCTAGTTATAGAGAATAAATTCTTCAGACATACCTTTTCAGAACATAAAATTCTTTGCCTCCCTATTCATCCCTTCTAATAAGTTTTCCAAAAATTTCAACATTTATGTTACACTTTCTCACACCTGACCCCTATTATTAAATATTTTAAGATGTTTTTCTTCATTCAGATTTCAGAAATGTTTATAAAAATTACCTAAGCATGTGATGCTATTTTTATTGTTGTTCCATTAAAAGCAGTCCTGTTTATAGTACTGTTAGTGGAACAGAATATTACATGTAAAAATATTAGTTATGGGAGTTCCCTGATGGTGTAGTGGCTTAAGGCTTCGGCGCTGGCGCTGTCAGCGCTGCGGCCTGGGTTCAATTCCCAGCCAGGGAGCTACCCACATACCAAAAAGCAAAAAAAAAAACAAAAAAACAAAAAAAATATATTAGTTATGTAAACATGCTTATATATAGTTATAACATGTTTATGATAAATTATAGTAAAATAATAAAGGCTATATTTAGTGACTTAAAATGAATTTCTGTATCTCTGCATTATATTTTGCTATGTCAACTAAAAATGTATGTCGATACGTTATGAGCTAATTACAGGGTATTATCTCCTGCCAAAATCTTTTCTTTGGCAAATTAGTAGTTAACTCTTCATTTTTAGCATAAGAGGTATATTATTTCTAAAAAAAGGTGGAGTCATTTGGAGTAGGGCTTAATTTGTTTGCCATAAAAACATTCCCACTTAAAACGAGGCACACATAAATTACTTCAGGAAATTATTAGCGTCCATGGACAAAGAAATATTAAGTTTGAGCATTATAAGAGCATTTAGTAAGCATTTGATAAAAAGCATGGTCTATTTATCCATGGTATCTTTAAAGCTATAATTTCAAAGCTTACTTGCCATCCATCAGATACCCATGCATGTGCATAGCATTATAAATATGTTAACAGGGGGGCATTTTATTCATAAAAATTTTTTTGAAGGAATGGAAACTTCTCAAGGAGTGTGAATAAACACATTTTTACACTTAAAAACTAATATATATATGTGTGTGTGTATATATATGTGTATATGTGTGTGTGTGTGTGTGTGTGTGTGTGTGTGTGTGTGTATGTTAACATTATGCTACAAGGAAACTGTATCTGAACAATAACAAGGAGTTTTGGGATATGAAAGTAATGACTGATTTTTAAAAATCACTACATTTAAACAAATAGAGTTCTAGACAAAACTTATTTCTAGAAAGTAAATGAATATTCTACTTTTGTGAACCCTACTTTTGAAAGACTTTGGCTATTCTTTTAAATATCTTTAATGGTGGCAAATAGAAAATGAATAACTGAGATTATAGTAAGTCAAATGAGGTTGTATGACCATTCCTCTGCCCATCTGTAAGTCTAAGGCTGGTGCTTGTTTATGGTCAGAGGTCAAATAGCCCATGGAGGATGATAGAGAGTAGTAGTAGTAGTAGTAGAGAGAAATGATGGTTGGAGGTAGGTGAAGGTTACAGAGGTGGTAAGATAAGACAGAATGGTTAGATATCTTTTCACCTTTCAGGTCTCAGCTTAAATGTTACCTCTTTGGAGGGACTTTCTTAACCACTCTTGCTAGATCTTCCCTGTGATTCTAGGACCACTTCCTTCATAGGACTTACCACAATTTGTAAAAAAATTTATTTTTACTCCACAGCCCATGATGACAGGGATCATATCTATTTGTTTTGCCATTCTGCAGAGGGAAGGTAAAGAAGTACATATTTATTGCAAGATCTCAGATGGGTGGGATTGGGAATTTTAGGAAATGACTTATGCCTTTAATATGAGGTTATGTTTGGTGCTTTACATACTCTGATCTCCTTAGGATAATCTTCTTCTTATTTTTCTTTTTTTTTTTTTTTTTTTTTTTTAGCGGGGGGTGGTGGGGAGGGTGGTTCCCTAGCTGGGAATCGAACCCAGGCTGCAGCGTTGAGAGCGCCGAAGCCTAGCCACTACACCACCAGGGAATTCCCTCCTTAGAATAATCTTATCAGGTAGTTATTAATACTTCCATTTTATAGATGACAAAAATGGAAGCTCAGAAGTGAAGTGATCTGCCAGAGATCACATACTAGTAATGACTGAGCTGAGATTTACATCATATTTTTGTAATTTCAAGAATCACAGGATACTACATGGTTGTGGTCAGTGTAAAAGGCAGTTAACAGATTTGTAATGGAATCGCTAAGCAGAATTGGTTATTCACTTACAATCACATGGCATGCATTAGTAGCAGACCCAGTCTTCAAATTTCTGCTATTTTTTTTCTAGCAGTGTTCCCTAGCATAAACATAGGAACAATGAAAATATGTGTTGTATCAGCAAAAATAAGCTTGGTGAGCCCTTTCTAAGTAGGGTTGGCCTAATTGTTGCTCCTATGCTAGAGCTGTACTAGATATGTGACATCCTTGAGGAGATTGAAAAGAGTCACTCAGATAATTTTCTGTGGGCTTAATTCTCTTGTGGAACCCTAGCAGAGAAAGGCTAGGTAGGTTAGGTTGGACCTCTGTAACAACCAACCAAATCTTTACAACTTTAAGATAACAAAAGTTTATTTTTATCTACCTGGAGTTTGCATCAGATCTCACAGGTTACCACCAGGCTTGGCTCCCCCACTTCCAATACCAATCACAAGTCCAGAGACACACACACACACATACACACACAAACATATATATATATATATCTTATTATCTCACAGAGGCTATGCTCATTGTAGTCACATATGAACCCAGGCTAGCAGTGCAGCCACCATCTCTCAAACCAGTCATCCTCCCAGGAGTAAAGCAACTTGGGGATGTTGTCCTACCAGCAATTAAAGGCTATAGCTCAGAAGTAACAAATGTTCGTAATTCTTGCCCACAAATCTTTGGCCAACCAGAAAGGACTGGGTAGTACAATCTCAGCATGTGTCTGGAAAGAGAGGAGAGCTGATATAAGTGAATGACAATCACAAATAGCACAGTAGGAACTGAAAAACTCTAGGTAGTCAGTGAGAGTACTGATACTGTTACTGAATTTGGAATAGTGTGAAAGTCTGATGGCCACTCAAATATGTGTTAGTACACTGCACAAATTAGGAAGGTTTCGGTAAAGAAAAATGACTGTTAAGATGGCATGGAGAGCATATTTAAAGATGTTCCACATCATTATCATGATGGCTCTCTCATACGATTTCCTCTGTTCTCTTAATACTTAACTTTGCCCAGGTGTTCATTTTCTTTTCTGTTTATACTAAATACTTCTTAAAATCCCTCAGTAATAACTTTTTAGTTCCAAAGTAGGTATTGTCATTTGAACTTGAGAAGTCCCTATATTCTTAAAGAAACAAGAAATGGTTTATTAACCAGTAGATCATGTTCCAAAAAGTGTGTTCCATGGAACAAATGCTTTAAAATAATGAGGAAAGAATATAGTATCCATGGTCAAAGTGAATTTGAGAAATGCTAGACTAACCAAAGTATAGCAAAACTTCCCAGAACCTTTAAAATGCTGATATGCTTTGGCGTTCCTCATGAGAATAATGCAATATGCAGCACTTCTTAAACTTAGGTGACTTGGCATTTAAAAAAATTTTATTAGCATCTTGAGGGACTAGTGTCAGGGGGAACATACACTACTTGAGATGTATTTTGGGGGTCATTTATCAGAGAATATTGTCTGGCTATCTAACATCACCTAGATTATGAAGGACATATCTAGGAGAGACATGAGGCAACACTTGGTTTAAACTTCATGTTCAGAAATGGGTAAATTGAGTCTCAGAGAAATTAAATTACTTGCCTGTGCTCATATAGCTAGTTTTATCTTTCATTTTTGCCAGTTGCACGTGCATGACAATAATATTAACATTTATTGTGTTGATACTATTCTGAGTAATTCCCATGTATTTATCTGTACAAGCTGGCTAACTTACAGCCATGCTGGAATTTGAACCCAGACCTTCTAGCTCTGGAGCCTCTACATGGTAGAGAAAACTTGGGATGGTTGATTTCATTATATTGAGGAAAAGTGATTTTGTATAAGATCAGATGGTTGAAGGAAACTTACCAACTTCAGTCCCTTTTATTAGAAGAGGTCTTATTTCCTGGCAGGTGTGCTAAGGAGCAGTTACTGATATGTGAATATGCCCTTACATTAGGCCTAAACCCCATGTATCTTTGTGAGAAGAAATTCAGTAATCCAAGAGAAAATAATTGTATTTCTTAGGAAATTTCTCCAGTATTTTTATAACTGTAGTAGTTCTGAATTATAGATTATAGCCTTATCTGCTAGTGCTTCATTAGATAGATGAAAATATAATTTTCTTTCCATAATAATTCCTGTTTAGTATTATTTATAAAATTATTATTACTATGTTTAAACAGTAATCTGAATATTTCTGGCCTCTCTAAATGAGCACTGACTCCACTCCTATAACCCTTAAGGGATTTTTAGTAATAAGGTAGAACTGATCTGATCTTTTTGTTGTTGGCATAACATTTCCCTTTTCAAAAATCCCAAAGCACCTTCTAAATGGGAGGTGGTGTCACTTGTCTGGAGCACTGAATGCAGTAAGTCAGATGTGCTGTGAACTAGCTAAGGATTGAAGAGATAAAGTTTATTTAGTTTTACCTATAGAAGAATGTGTGAAGTTGTTATTAGCTATTTTTTATATCTATAAGTGGTTGTATGACAAGAACTCAGTGAATCATATGGTTAGGTTAGACTTAGGGAATGTGTCAGGACCAAGTGTGTTATGTGTCACTTGCCTGCCCACTTACTTGCCTGCTTGTTTCATTTTTTGTTTTTTAAAAAGAAAACAGCTTTACTTTTTTGTGATTATAGAATAGTCTTTGCTTATTGTTAAAATATTCAAACAACACTGAAAAAGTATAAAGAAAAAAGCAATAATCACCTAAATTCCCATGACTTAGAGATAACCACTTTTCTAAATAGTGGTAACCATGTATGTATTATTTTTTTTCTAAATGAGTTAAATATGCTGTTGTATAGCTGAATAATATATTGTGGACATCTTTCCATGTCAGCAAATAATGGCTCTTTGTCAACATACTTATTTGGCTACATAATATTACATTTTGCTTTTTTCATGAGTTTTATCATGTACTGCACATTTGCTTTAATCACAAATATCTCTTTAGTTACTTTATACATTTTGGGGGGACTTAGTTTAAAATATGGCATTTATTCTCAGCTGGAAGTTAAATGAAGTCATCCAGTAATTATTTGTTCAGTGTTTACTGTGTCTTAATCACTGGTACAGAAATTTAGAATGTCTGCTGCCCTTGTGAGTTTATATTTTAGTGGAAAGTGAAGTAACATTATAGAAGTATTAAAACAAGTGAACAGAATGACATCTCTCTGCCTAGATTGCAAGAGGAGACTAAAGAAGCAATCATTGTAGCTATTTTATTAGAGGCCAGAAGCCTCTGCCTGTGTCCAAAGAAGTTACAGATACATTGTTTTTAGCTTTTATATCTCATTTCTAGTTAACATGGTTACCTTTTGTTCTAAAATGGCAGATTAATTTGTAACTTTGCTTTAATGTAGCATAATATTTCTACTTAAGAGTTTAAAAAATTTCAGAAATGTCAATAACTTTTCTTGAAAATATCAGTATTCCTGCTTGACAGTATCCAAAACTGTCAGTATCCAAAACAGTACTTTGGTGATTCCCCTATGATACTTTAATACTTAATTTGGTGACTTTATGATTAGGTCACTGACTTTTTTCTTACTTGCTTTTTCATTCGTAAAGAGGTGAATTAATTTTTATTATTATATTTAGTAAATATAAGACATACTACCTACATATAATTACAAAGCAGTTATACTGGCATATCTAAGATCCTGTGACATCCACTATAGAGATCTTACAATTTTCTTCAGTGATCAGTTCACAAAAATATCAGCATGAAAGAATTCAAAAACAAGCTCAAGAAATGTATTCTAATAATCATAGAAGTGATTTATGTCTCTAGGACCTTTCATTCAAGATGTGTTCTTAACCCTACCTGAAGTAGTTTCTTTATATCAATTATTTGGATAGAAAAGTAGAAGCCATGGGTAATAATATATGCAGTTGAACAATTAATTTCACGAACTTACTCTAGAAAAAGTGCTACCTACTTAAGTGCTGAATATTATTACAGTCACCTTCAAAGTACTCCCCTTGGAAAGCTATGCACTGACACCAGTGCCTAGTCCACCCTTCAAAGCAATGTTGGAACTCTTTTTTTGGAATGGCCATCAGAGCTGTTGTCATACTTGCCACCGTGCACTTATGTTGGCAGCACTGTACGAACAACTCCGTAAGGTGTCATAACCGAGTTGTTTGTACAGTGCTGCCAACTTAAGGTGGCAAGTTCATGAACTTAATGGTCAGATTTTGAGTACAACAACAGCTCTGATGGCCATTCCAGAAAAAGAGTTCCAAAATTGCTTTGAAGGGTGGACTAGGCGCTGGCGTCGGTGCATAGCTTCCCAAGGGGAATACTTTGAAGATGACAGTAGTGATACTCAACAAAGAGGTATGTTGCAGTTTTTCTACGATGAGTTTGTGAAATTAATTGTGTGATCTCGTATTTACAGGATATGTGTTGGTGAAGGAAATAGCAGATCAGTAGTAAAACTAAGAGCAAATACTTAGAATTGTCTACCCATTAAACATATCTGGAGCATGGGCAAAAAAAGGATGTTTTCTGACATAAAATTGAAAGTGTTCACTGCCAGCAGAGTTCCACCTAAGGAATTTCTGAAGGATATATCTAAAAAGAAGAAAAAATAAAATCCCAAAAAGTGTCTGAGAAGCAAGAGTAGTGGGAAAAGAAAGCAGAAAATTTGTGGACAATTATAACAAATATTTGCTGTGTAAAATATTTGTGCGAAAATAACACCTAATTTGTGGGGATTAAAAAACCAAGATAGCTAAATTGGATGAAAGCTGAGAACCTTTGATCAGAGTTAAAGCATTGTAAGGTCCTTTTATATCTAGACAAGGATAAGGATTTTGATTAGAAAGGAAATACAAATTACGAGCCACACCACCTTGAGATACTGTTTATACACCCCCCAGATTGGTAAAAATTAAAAGGTCTTAAAATACCAAGTTTTGGTGAAGATGTGAAATAACAGGAACTTTTATTCACTGGTGAGTATGTAAATTGGCATAATCAGCTTAGAAATAGTTTGTCATTACTTAGAAAAATTAGAGTTAGAAAAATAAGTTTGTCATTACTTAGAAAAAATACAACTTCTAATTGTATATATCCTACAACCCAGCAATTCCACTTCTAGGTTATAAAGTCTTAAAAATTTGCATGTATACCAGAGGCCTTTACAAAGGATATGTAATGCATTATTGTAAGTAGTAGTTAAAAACTGAAAATAACTCAGCTGCCCATCAGGAATAAAATGGATAAACTGGGATTTATGCTGATGATTGAATACTGCACAACAATAAATATGAATAATCTATTGCTACATTCAAGAACATAGGTGAATATCGTATACATGATGTGGAATAAAAGAAGAAAACATACAGTGTAATTTCATTTATGTAAAAAATTTGAAAATAGGAAGAATGTAGCTATTTTGTTATGTCTGCAGAGACGATAATATTATTTTTTAAAAATACTAAAAAATACAAGGAACAGTTTCCTGACTTTACAACAAAAGTCATGAAAGTAATTACTTCTAGAACAAAATTTCAGTAAGGTAGCCCCTGACCATATGCATCTAAGGGAGTATTTGAAATGTGGCTACTCTGAATTGAGATGTGCTGTAAGTTTAAAATACATTTTGTATTAAAAATAATATATAATAGCTCAACAATATTTTATATCAATTATATGTTGCAGTGATAATACAAGGGCTGCCTGGAAAATATCCAGCCATTGTCAATGTAACATTGTCAAATTACCTGGCTGGATACTTTCCAGACCACCCTCATATTTTTAGATTAGTGGTTCTCAACCTTCCTAATGCTGCGACCTTTTAATACAGTTCCTCGTGTTGTGGTGACCCCCATAAAATTATTGTCGTTGCTACTTCATAACTGTAATTTTGCTACTGTTATGAATCATCATAATGTAAATATCTGATATGTGTTTTCCGATGGTCTTAGGCGACTCCTGTGAAAGGTTAGTTCGACCCCCAAAGGAGTCACGACCCACAGGTTTGAGAACCGCTGTTTTAGATATATTGGGTTAAATAAAATATATTAAAATTAATTTTACCCGTTTTTGTTTGCTTTTATTTTTTAAAAATGTGGCTAGTAGAAAATTTTAAATTACCTATGTGATTCTCATTACATTTCTTTTTTTTTTTTTTTTCTTTTTTTCTTTTTTTGGGTAGTTCCCTAGCTGGGAATCGAACTTAGGCCGCGGCATTGAGTGCACCGAAGCCTAGCCACTACACCATCAGGGAACCCCTCATTACATTTCTATTAGACATAACTACTCTGGAGGCTGAGGATGGAGTTGAGATTTGTATGGGGCACAGGGTTCTTTTCTGGTAAGGTAGAAAGTTGTATTTTTTGATGTAGGTGGTGGTTTATAGATGTTGCTGTAAAATTAATTATTCAGTTACCTGTATGTCTCACTGTATATATGTGTTTGTAAAGATGTATCTTTCTGTGTATATACCTTAAAGTTTTTAAATGCTTCTAAAATATTGATATTAGTGGACTTTATATGGTAATCATTAAAAAATTTGAAGTAGATTATGTAGCTTCCATACTAGTAAAAGAATAAAAATGAAGTGGAGTGAACAGAAAAAAAATAACTCATTCAATCCAAAGAAGTCAAAAGAGACACACCTGAATACAAAAGGTTGAAGGTAAAACGATGGAAAAAGATATACCAAGCAGCTAACAGAATGAAAACTGAATTAGCTATGTGGTAACAGATAAACCTGAAGTTGAAGATAAAAACCATTTCTAGGGATAAAGAGAGTCACTATATGTTAATAAATGGTTCAATTTGCCAGGAGAATTGTAACAATTCTAAAATTATATACATATACCCAAAAATATAACTTCAAAATATAAAGCAAAAATTGCCACAAACTCAAGGTGAAATAAATTCATAATCATGGGAGATTTTAACATGTCACTCTCAGGTAATGATAGAATGGGCAAAAGAATTCTGTAAATATTTAGGGACATTTAATAATACAGTTAACAAACGATTCAGTGGATCTGTAGAGACTATACCACCAGCAACTGCAGAAAACACATTCCTTCTAAGCATACACAGGAATATTTTAAAACTTAACCATGAATCAAGCTTCAACAAATTGAAAAGAATCAGTATCCCAAGTATCATTCTGTTAGGATAAAACAAATGGTTAGAGATCAACAAATGACAACTTAAAAATAAAATCGGGAGTTCCCTGATGGTGTAGTGGCTTAAGGCTTCAGCGCTGGCGCTGCCAGCACTGCGGCCAGGGTTCGATTCCCAGCCAGGGAGCTACCCACATACCAAAAAGCAAAAATAAATAAATAAAATAAAATAAAATAAAATAAAATAAACTCATACAATATTTGAACATTTAAAATATTTCTAATCATACTCAAGCAAATGAAGAAATTGCAAGGGAAATTGTAATATATTTCAAATTGACTTGAAATTATGAAAGTACTACTTATATCAAAACTTATGATATACCTAAAACTTTATATTAAACTTTTTAACCTCAAATGCTTATATTATATAATATAAAAGTGTAATGGTGATTAGTTAAAATCCAATTTAAGAGCTTTAAAAGAACAGTTGGATTAATCAATCCTAAGGAAAACAGAAAAAATAAATAATAGAAATTTGAAGAGGAATTAATGAAATAGAAAAAAAATAAGATCAAAATCATCAAGAAAGCCAAAATTTGTTCCTTTGGATATTAATAAAATTGACAAACTGCTGGTAATGATTGAACAAAAACAAATAAGTTTAAAAGGAGAAAGGAAGGAAAGAAGTAAGAGAAGCAGCAGAAATAATACTGGATTTGAAAAAGATGATAAAACATATGCAGCAGAGATTAAAAAGAAAAGAGGATTTTATGAACATCTTGTCAATACATTTAACACTTTAGGCGAAATGGAATATTAGTAGAAATACACAGATTAGCAAGCTTTACTAAAAATGTAGAAATGTATATGGCCTTATAATCATTAAATAAATCAAACCGGTAGTTCAAATTTTACTGCAAAGAAAACATTAAGATTAGAGGATTTTGTAACTGAGTTCTAAAAATTCAAGGAATGTATTATTTCAATCTTATACAAATTATACAGTGTTGCAAACAGAAGTATACTCTTCAACTAATTATATAACCCTAATATAATTGTGGTATTGAAATGTATTGGGACCTATTGAAGAAAGGAAGATGACAGGCAAATCTCATTCATGAATATAGATGGAAAAATTCCAACAAAATGTTGCCGAACTGAGTCCACCAGTGCAAAGATATATATTATATTAAGATCAGGTTCAGCTTGTCATTAATGCATGATGGGGATATCGTTAGAAGCATTAGTAAGGTTATAGAAGACTTGAACAACACTGTCAACCAACTTGACCTCATTGACAGTTTCCTCTACCAGTTAACAGAATATGTGTTGTTTTCAAGTACACATGGAACATTCACCAAGATAAAATGCATAAAATGAATCTCAATTTAAAATTCTGAGTATTGGCAAGAATGTGGAGCAACAGGAACTCATGTATGGTTAGTGGGAATATAAATTGGTACAACATTGGAAAATAATTTGTCAATATCTAGTAAAATTGAAGATTGGCATACACTATAAACTAGTAACTATATTGTTAGTTGTATATATCCTAGAAAAAGTTTACACATGTATATCTAAAGACATGTATTTTGAATGTCTGTAGCAGTTTGTTTATAATAGAGTAAGGGGAAAAAGAACTGCCTTAAAGTCTATTAGATGTTTAATGAATACGTAAGTTGTTTTACATTCATTCAGTTGAATATGATGAAGTCATGAAGTAATAGGGATGAATGCTGATTTTGAAAAAGTAAGTAATGGAGGCTTCTGCTTCTGTCTGCAACTAAGACCCATATGTATCTCTGGCCAGTGCATTTGAGTTAATCTGGGGTACATGGAACTCCTAGGTTCTAGGGTGAACACACTTAAAATAGATCCTGCTAAATTGCCCTTCCAAAGAGTAACTACCCAATTTGCATTCTTCCCAGTCTTTTCATTTTTCAGTGCATATTTTTGTTTTATAATTGGGATCTCATTTTTATCTACAATATTGTGCCTTTTTCATTAGTACAACAATGTAAGCACTTTCCATACTAGCATTTTTTAATAAATAATTTTTGACTACATAATATTTTGAGTGTATTGCTGCTTTCTTAACCATTTCCATATTCTAGGATGTTTCCAGTTGCCTTTGGCTTTTCAATATTATAAATCATGTTATAACATCTTTACAAATAAGGATTTTGTTTTTTTTGAAGGCTTAATAGGATAGAGAGCAGGTGCAGCTATAGATTTGAAAGACAAAGTTTGGCATTTGGGTGGCACTCAGTAAATGATTATCGAAATCAGTTCAGATCTGGGATAACTCTCAACACATTTATACCCTGAAAGGAGACTTAGGTGTATGTTCAAAGGATACAGTGGTGTGGTGTGTCTGTCAAAATTTGGAAATTTTGATTTTTTTTTTTTTTTTTTTTTTTTGTGGTTCCCTGGCTGGGAATCGAACCCACACTGCAGCGTTGAGAGCACTGAAGCCTAGCCACTATACCACCAGGGAACCCTAGTAATTTTGATTTTTGTTAACAGATCTATAGGGCCTACCATAGAGGAAGTACCATATTTTTCCATGTGGAAGACACCCCATGTATGATACGACACCTGCTTTTCTAACCCAACATTAAGAAACCCTCTCAACTGATGACTCCCGTATATAAGATGGCCCCCAATTTTCGGTGTAACAATTTTAGACAAAAGTATCGTCTTATACATGGAAAAATTCAGTAATAGTCCCATTCTGATCTCATTTCCTACTGTGTTTATTTCTGCTCATTAAATATGGTTTCCTAAACAAGAGCAAAGGAAATAACAATTCTAATGTAGTTTATGCTTATCAAGTATTTGGAAGTATTATGTTGCACACTTTAGGACCTATGTTGCAAGGGGAGTTTTGAAAATGGTATACTCAGAGGAAACTCATGGGAAATAGTGTATGTTTTGTGTCTATCAAAGAAGACTTTGGTGGGGATGGGGTGAGGTCATAGTCTTCAACTATATGAAAAGTTATTATATAGTGAAAAAGGGAGTTTTTTTATGTTTATAGTGAACAGAATTAAACTTAATTCTGTCAATAATACTAGAGAGATATTTTGGGAGGTAGTGCGAACTTGTATACAATCTGAAGCTGATTAGAGCCACTGGTAGAAAATATCAAACATCAGGTATTTACTAGAGGGATTGGATTTAATGCCATTCCAACACTGAATTTAGTATGTACACATTTTATCTTAAGAAGGTATGTCCTGGTAAGGCCCTCCTTAAAAATATTTCTTTATATTTATTCTTTTCTATTCTCAGGATCTTCATTAAAATTTTTTTTTTTTTTTTTTTTTTTTGTCTAAACTATTCTGATGAACTCCTAGCTAGAATTCTTGGTTCAATCTTCTTGACATTCCGATGTCAAATTATGGTTGTAATAGAACTCACTGTAATAGTGCATATGTGTTGTGTCATGCTAATCACACCTTTAATTATTCCCCATTGCCTGTAGGATAAAGTTCAAACTTTTTAGTTTGGAATTCTTGGCTGTTTATAAATTGAACCTTCATTCTTTTATTTATTCAATCAGCGTTTATTGAACACCAACTTAAGCCAGAAACGGTGATAGAGAGATAAGATAACGCACTATGCTCAATAAGAGTAAGTTCAAAAGATCCAGGAAGATGGGCTTAGAACAATTATTTGTTTGTTTGTTCATTTCTTTTAAAGGAAAAGTACTGAATTTTGAAGAAAAATATTTAGAGGACCCCTAAGCCAATTTAGAGACTCAGAAGGCTGAGTTTGTACTACTTCCCTGTAAGAACTTTCTGTCCCAGTCAGACTGGCCTATTTTCTTTCTCCAAGGACACTTGATTAACTTCTGCGTTGTGGTGTGATTCCCCCCACCCCATACCAGTTTCCATATTTTATTATATTTTCACAGCAGGTCACCTTCTTTTATCCTATATATTATGTACATCCTTTAGGATACCTTCCTTATCCAAATCAGAAAATTATTTTTATTTTACTTGCTTTTTATTTATCATTTTATTATCTAACGATAGCAATGATTTATTTAAGAATGTAGTTAAAGAATACAACAATATTGTTTCCTAGTCTATATTGTAACTACATTGTATTTAAATTTGGTAGTTATTTTACTGTTTATATGTACATGTCTGTCTGCCTAGTGAGATAGATTATAAACAGCTTTAGGATTGTCATGTCATTCATATGTCTCTGTCCCCCAGAGACTCGTACATAGGTCCTAGGTGCCTGACATATAGAAGGGTTTTAATAAACATATATTGAATGATGCATATATACTTTATGAACTAAATAATCAAAGTACTGTAATAATCAAATCTTGTATGCTTGACAGTGAAAGATTTTTTTCTCATTACAAAGTAAGCCTTCTCTGATTTCCACCTCATTCCCTGCCTAGTTTGGACAAACGTATTTGGGTTTTAATTTTGACTTAGTGTGATTTTTCAGCTCTTCTTCTAGGACTTGCAAGATTGGAAGTCATTGTAGTGTTTTCTGCCACACCAGATGATGGCATTACCTCTTTGATTTGTATTCTCAAGGAGCTCATTTCAAGTACCATCTGGAAAAAATCCAGCCATAAATGCCTCTATTTTTCATATTACATGGCTGGATACTTTCCAGACAGCCCTCGTAAATGCTTTAAAACAGAGAAATTATGTTATTTATAAGTGGAGCCCATAAAAACCTTCATTTTTCTCCTTACTTAATGTATTCTTTTATATCTCCCCTGCTTTACAAGTAAAGTCTTTTTTTTCCCATCTTCCACTTTTACACATCATGCTTCATAACATTTGCAAAATCTGGACCTGTCTTTTCCATTTCCACATCACAGTCCTAGTAGTGGCCTTACATTACATTTAATCTTCCATATCATCATTGTTATCATCAAGAACAACTCCTGAACACCTCTTATGAGCAGGTTATGGCACAGAGGCAGGTTGTTGTCTTATAAGATTCATCCTCAATTTGACTAGATATGAAAATGGCTCATCATTGCTTTTCTTTGCGTTCTTCCCATTTCCACCAGTGCTCTGGTTCATAAATTACCTTGCTTAGAGTTTATCATCATACACAACTGCAGCTGACTCGTTAGCAGCTTTATTTTCTGTTCAGTGGTGGTGATTGTTCTTCCTAGTGGAATGAGAGAAAAACACAGGGAAAGTGGACAACCATAGTAACTACTGATTTTGCCACCATTATGGCAAATTGTTTGTGATTTGTGGAAATTGACTATTTTATCAATGGTTGACTATCCGTTCCTTTTTCTGAAGAGAAGTCATTAGTTAACGCAGCTCAAGGATTTGTCTGAGAAGAGCAGCACATCAGTTAGAATGCTAATTCACTCAACTGGCAGCAAGCACAGTGAAATGACAGCTTGGAGGGGGGTAAGAGGAGTGTCTGAAAATGGCAGCAGATTGGTATTTCGAAAGGGGAGGGAAATTTCATAATGATGAATAAGAAAGATGACATTTGGTGCTCACATTTAACTTGCATTGGATGTCCATATAAGGGTCAGTATGCATAACCTCTCTTGATTAGGCCTCTGGCTGCCCAGCAGCTGACTGGGTGTATACCCTTCAGACTGTAACCAAAAGAAAGGCCTAGATAATTAGGCCAAGTTGAACTGCAGGAGGTAGCCAGCTTCTCTGCTGCCTTTTGTATATTCATGACCCAGCTTGATTGATGGAAGGACAGTGTTTGGTGACACTGTCATTTGCAAGTTGAAAGGTAGACTACAGGCTGAAGCCAAGATCAGATGTGCTTTAAAGAGTCCTACAATAAACTCATTTGGATGCTGATAATGTTCACATATGCATTTCTTTGTTTCTTAGTGTTTCTCATGGACATCTGTTAATTTGTAGAAATTAGCTTGGTGTTGTTTTCAGTTAAAACCTCACACTAAGTTATGATAATTTTGTTTAAAAAGTTGTACAGAGTTGCTAGTGATAAGGTGTTGATATGGGTCTCAGATGTTTTTATGTGACATTTTCACTTATTTCTTATGTAGAAATTTAAAATAGATTTCTTGAATTGATGTACCATCACTGGAAGCCAGTGACTTTATTCCCAGGAAAAAAGTTAAATGACATTTTTCTCATATTTCAGAAATCTTAAGCACTACTGTAAAAAAGTTTTCCAGAGAATATTGCTTTTTTGAGGATATTCTATTCTTTTATCAGAAGGCATATGGAAATCTAAAGTTCACTTTTAATATTATGGTTCATTAAAAAATGGTCTTTTATTCATTCCAAAATTTTTTCTGTTTACCCAAAGAGTTGATTAATTCCAGATTTGGCAAATGAATCAAAAATACTAAAGGAAGTTAGAATCCTAAAACAGAAACATGAGATTAACCTAAGGAGTATCTTCAAAGTGTAGAACTAAAGTTATCATGAATTATGAAAAGAATGAAGATCATATTCTGTTGATTGAAAGGACATGAAGAAAGAGAACATTATTTGAGAAGGATTTTTTAATGTATCTGTTTCGTAAATATTAGCTACTACTTAAATAGATCTTTTAAGAAACACCACATAGATGTGAATATTAGTCTTATTAATTTTACTTTTAATACTTTTATTATTACATTGATGCTTTTGGAGGATGGAGTTGTTCTGAAAATGATTTGATTACTTTTCCTGAAAAGCCCTTAAATAAATATTTTTTGGATATGTTTCCTAACTTCTGTTAGTTACCAAAACTTTGGGTAATACATATAAAAACTCTTTGTTAAGCTATAAAGTACTGTATAAATATAAGTCATAGTAGTAGCTGTTTTTATAGTCATTATTATTAACAGCTAATCCCAGGTTGTTGTAACAGATGAAATAATATTCTCATTACATTTTGTCAACTAAATGTGACTAATCAAGAAAGAAACTTTTTTAATTAATAAAAACAAAATAGCAAAGACTTTACGAGATCTTTCTGTTACTTTCCATATTAATTATCTGACTTTGTTCCTTCCCACCAGATGCTAGAAAAGGCAGTGCTTCCAACAGACAGTAATGTTTTTGAAAAGAAGGTTCTAGAGGGTATTGAAAACACACTCTGAGCACTACAGAAATCATGCATACTCCTTTTAAAGTCATTTCAGTCTTAATTGACAAGTGAGATAAGCATCTGAAATGTAATATCCTAGATCTGTCTGTATAGTATTCAGAAACTCTTTGCTGTATTTTGTGGTAATTAATTCTAAATTAAACCATTGTCTTTTAGCAGAAAAAGTATTAATATATATAAAATGTTAATGAAAATGTTATTTTTCTCACTTAAATCATATCTCAAGATTTTCAAATACTGATTTTTAAAAATTTTTTTCACTAGAAATGAAAGCAAAATATATGTTTTTCCATGAAATAAGGTAGAAACTTTAAATTATTTTATTGAATAGAAACAGTTCCAGGAAGTTTCAAGAGAGCTGTGCCTTGAACTGAATTCAAATGTATTGTGTATTTTTATGCTGTAGGGCAATATGTCTTAGTTGGTGTCCTTCTCATTAAGTCTTTTCAAAACTTGAAGATGTCACTTTGTCAGGAAATCTTGAGTCTTTCCAGTGATAAAATAATCTTGACACTTGTTCCATGAAGGCATCTTCTCCCTGCTTATCAGCTCTTCAATTTATGGCTGTGTTTTGAAATTTGTGCCTGTGACTCCCATCTTTGTATTTACTCCAATTAACACATAAACCCTAATTAGCCAGATCAAGGGACTTGGGAGTCCATAAATGGAAAGTGACATGGCAGAACTTGGCAGCTGGCAACTAAGCAAGGTGACAAAAATAGGGAAGTATCAATTAGATGACATTGATGGTAAAGCTCTGTGTTGGGATAGTAGATTTTAACAGTTCTCTCTGTGTCACTGACTGCTGACTCAAGTACAGGGGCATAGGAATCAGTAAAATGACAGCTAAGTTAAAGTATTGAACTTTAGGTAAATTTAAAAACATGATGATGATAAAACCTGAACAGCATTTTAATTAAATTTGATATCATTACCACTGGCAATAAATTACACATTTATATCAAAATAAGAATTTTGAGAATTTCCCTGTAGTATGACTTAGTTTACAGATTATTACATAAATGTATAGTAGTTCTTATTTAAGTAGGAATGCAAGAGTCCAGAATTATAAATACTTAGAATCCTTAGTCTCCTATTTTAAAATTTTTTTAGGGGGAGTGAGGTCCAAATAGGTGGATTTGGAAGTATGTATGATCACCATTAAATATAACTAAGTTCCAGACTGCAGTTTTGAGTTACATAAATACAGTTGACTCTTGAACAATATGGTTTTGAACTATGTGGATCCACTTATAAGTGGATTTTCCCCCCATAAATACATACAGTATTGTATTTTCTCTTATGATTTCCTTAATCAGTTTCTTTTCTCTAGCTTACTTTATTGTAAGAATACATTATATAATACAATACATAAAATATACAAAATATGTGTTAATTGACCATTTTTGTTACTAGTAAGGCAACAGTTGACTATTAGTAAAATTTTGGGGTAGCCAAAAGTTATATGAGAATTTTCTACTACACGGTGATTGGTACCCCTAATCCCCTCTGTGTTGTTCAAGGTTCAACTGTAATTTAACAGCAAAAATAAGCAGGACTTTGTAAACATTATTCCAGTTTTAGAAATCTAATGTTAGAAATCTAAAAAGATTGTCTCAGTTGAGAGTGTTATCAGGCTTTGTGCATCTCTCATTACTTCACAGAGTAATGGAAGTTAATTAAATATACAAGAACTGGGCTGCTTCTCTAGTTTTGTGGTTTCAGCTATCTGATTTTTAACATTGGTGTATTCAAGTGGGTAACTGAGCATTTGTAAAGAAGGTTATGGAAGATACTGGAAACACACTGTGTGATCACTATAGAAATCATGCATATCCTTTAAATCTTTGGGAACCAAAGAATGATGTGTTTTTTTTTTCTCTTAAGAAATTGTGATTTGAATGTATGCCATCAATTAGATAGTAGAGGATATATATATATTTAGTTCTTTTCATTTTGGATTGCCAGTACACTTAGTTGGTATTTTGTTGAATGTAGATATGGTCTGTAGTTATTCAAGTAGTTGATTTTAAACTTAGACTTTAAAACTATGGAATTATTTTAGTTGCTTTGCACCCCTATTTCAAGTAATGCAGAAGATGGGTGAAAGAACGCTTTACTAGAAAAGTCGCTATTCTAGAAGAGTATTGGAAACATTAGAAATCTGCCAGAAGGTCCATTAACATAAATGTTTAACTCAGACACACAAACATGTACCAAAATGAAAATGTTTCATGCATTAATTTGCTGCAGAAGGAACTAACGTAACAATTAGAACAACATTCTGCCTACTTAGACTTCATTTCCTAGGGCAGTGATAATACATAGTGTTGATATAGTTTAAGTCTTTTAATATATACAATAGTTTATTCTGTTGTTAAGATGAATTCTTCTGTTTTAAAACATTCAAACATGATAAGCCCTAGATAACTGAAAAGTAGTGTTAGGAATATAATTTCTAGACTAAGATTTGGAAGTTCTCCTATCAGCTCAGGGTCTATTAGAAATACTTGAAGCAACAATTTCTTGTCTAGCTTTGCAAAGGAATGATGTCTGTATTTTGTATTGTGAAAATACCAGATGCTGTCATGGAAACAGAGAACCGAACTAATAAAGAAGTAATCTATATGAGGCTATTTTGTTTGCTTGCCATTTCAGTTTCAGTCATTGTCAGTGGTACCTTCATTGTCAGTGGTACCAGCTGAGCTGGTAACCTGCCCTATAAGAAACACCCTAGCAGTGACTAAATGATGTGCTATATAGCTTTGCTACACCAAGGAAAGAAATTGAGACTTTTGAAAATCTAACTGTTTCTATCCTAGTTGTGCAACCAATCCATTGACTTTTTTTAGCATGCTGATCCCAGTTGTGTGGTCATATGTTGTAAACCACATGGAACTATTTCAAACTGTGAAGGGGGAAAGTAGCAACTGCAAACATTCCTCCTTGAAGCAAGTGGTTGTCCTAAACTGAGCACTGTAGAATAAAAATGGAAACATAAAAATAGCAGTTGGAAAGATAAAACAGCATTTATAGTACTAATAAAACTGTTGTGGCTTCCACAGGAAAACATGCTTTGTAACCTAATGCTTACCTGAAAGGACTGTCGAGTTTCTGAGAGTTATAGCTGTTTTTGTAAGAGAAGCACAGAGATTTGCTTGAGGGCTGAGTGATAGATTCGCCTGCCTGAAGCATCCCAGTGTGTTTATACATGGCTTGTATGGCAGCTTTCATAAGACATTTACCCCATGATTTGCGATGAGCTTATGTGTGAATAATTAATGGCAATTAATCCTTAATTACAGTAATTAGGCAAGTCACAGGAAATTAAGCTGCAGCTGGAGAAGACCATGCCTGGGAAGAGAGGATTGGGGGCTGTGTGAATGTGCCATTTACTGACAGCATTACTAGGATGCGCAGTATTCAGCAGCTTTGGCATTTCTATTGGCAGCCTTGGGTAGGACAAGAGTGCTCCACATTAGAAGCAATCCATAGTTGTCTACAAGAGTTTTAAGTTCAAGTGCCAAAATGTTGTGTTGCATATGGTGATTATCTAAGTTTATTGGTTGCTATAACTCAAATGAGTATAATTGTTTTTGGCTTGGTAACAGTGACATTAGAAACAGGAGGAGCTTTTATGCATTCATAGGTTCTATTGGCATGAAACATGATGCAACTTTTAGAAACAATTCATCCAGGTTTGCAATTATGAAATAGATAATGTAATTGTCTAGAAATTAACTGAGAAAATTTCAATCAAGAACAATAGCGGAACATACACTGTCTTGGTTGAGAAGTTAATTACTTTATTACTAGTTGCTTTTCCCAGTTAAGCATGGTTGTACACAGCGTGTAGGAAATATCCATTGAATTGAATACATACTCCAAATATAAAAGATGCTGAGATTGTAAAAACCTTAAATCATTCACATTAAGTGTTAGCAAAGTTAATACTTAAAAATCTACAATGGGTGGGTATTTTAAGACCAAGCAAAGCAACCATTCCATAGAGAGCAGCACTGCTCCACAAATCCCTGGTGAGAGATGTTCATTGGTCCCCATTAGGGAATACATAACTGCTTCCATTATTTATGTGGAATTGAAAAATCATATGGCCATTGTATACCTAGATAAAAAGCATGCTGAGAATTTACTTAAGTTTCAAGGTATTTTTCACAATTAAATAAATTTTGAGCATGAGAAAAGCATCTTCATTGACCCATGAATAGTGCTTGTCATTCATTCTTCTCTCTGAACTTCAGGAAGTTGGGCCCGCATAGCTTAGGGGTGATGTTAAATTTATCTAAACTATTAATCTGTTACAGTCATTTTATAGCTATTATAATAGTGAGGGTACTCCTTGATACCAAAACAACTGTTGAGAAAAGGATGTACTTGTCAGATAGTCTAAAGCAGATAAAGTTATAAACATGGTATTTTTTTTTAAAGTGTATATAATTTAGTTGGAGGCATTTGTAAAGACTTCACCTCTTACACTGAAAAGGAAATTTAGGGTTTTTTTCCTGTATATTTTTGTGATCAGTAATATTTGGTACAATAGACTGTTTTGGTTATTAAATGTTAAATATGCAAAGCTTCATCTTTTAAGAATACCTTTTCTTCTAAGACCAAACTGATGGAGAGTGAAATTATGTGAACATATATAGATTATTGCCTTCTGTACTTCTAGTTCACTTTAAAGAGGAAGTAAGTCACAATATTCCTAATAATGGTCTTGATTTTATAAATGATTTTCCCCCTTGAAATAAGCAACACATTCATTTTAATATGTAGAATCGGTTTGCTAGCAGGGCGACAGTTTAAAAAGGCTTCCAACTGTGACACAAGTGCAACCATATTGCTTCCTATTACTCGCTAAGGTAGTTGTTTAGAAGAGAGAATGTTCTCCCTGGAAATGTTTAAAGTGCTGTAATTTTATTTAGGATAATGAGGATTTATAACCATTTTGCCATATGAAAACCTGCCTTTAGACAGAGTGAAATAGCCTGTTTTGGTTATTGAATGTTCTTAATTCTAGGGTGTGTGTGTGTGTGTGTGTGTGTGAACAGTAAAGAGGTGTTTACATTGGGGATTATGCTGGTTTATTCTATGTGTTGGCCTGTGTAACACGAAAATATTGAGTGATACAATTCAAGTTTCGCCCTTGTAAATGTTTACATTTCTTTGTGGGTGTGATTTCTCTGTATTGAAACGTAACTAAATAGAAAGTCTTTTTTCTTGCGAGTATTTATACAAATAATTTTAACAGTGACTGCTGGGTATCTTTGGGGCTCTGAGTCTTTATAACTTTGCTCATATAAGTTGTAATAGAGGAAGTTATTTTGTGTGATGGTCAGGTAGGTAGTGCACAGGGAAATAGTTGTGATAGATAAAGAAAAATGCATAGCAGGATCAGTGTTTTTAACATCAAACATGACATTAATGTAGTGTGTATTATCATTAAAAATTAACCTAGTAAATATAAACTTGACTTATGTTAATCATACTGCATTCTGTAATGCTGTCTCAAAACTCATTGTGGAATAGTTTATTTGAACCTCTACCTCTGATATGGGAGGAGGAAGAAAGGAACAGAACAGTGAGAGATTTTTATCAGGTTTTTATCTCCTCAAGTGAAAATCTTAGCTCTCAAAACATTTCTAATTTCCCTCATTTGAAGGTTCAAACAGTTTCAAATTACTGCCCATGGATTGTTCTTGACATCCCGAATGGTAAATTTGAGCTGTGGAAATGCTGGAATGTGTTTTTGTGCTTTTTCTGAACAAGGGAATTCAACGGGTAAATTACAGTCATTTACTGGGAGTGTAATTTACTGAGAGCCTTTAGGCAAATGCAGGAGAAAGGACAGCAGCAGAACAGAAAAAAAACAACATAAAAACTGTTTTGTGTATTTTTTCCCTTTTCTCATTAAGTATTTATTCACATAAGAGTTTTATGAATTAATGGATGGTTCTACAATTAAGACAGATAACCTTTATTCATTTTCACTGTTGATAAACCAAGTATTTGAAACAGTGATTGCCATGTGAAAATTACAACCTGAGCTACATTTCTGAAATTCTACTGTTTATTTTGCATTTGAATCCTTGTCTGTCTTACTGAAAATCATAAGGACATGCTGCTCTCTCTTAAGAATGATTATAGATTTTACTAATTTAGATTTTCACTATATCAGCAGTTCAGGTAGTAAAAGTTTAAAATTTTCTTCATGGACAAATTAGCAAAAAGACTCCATACTTTAGTATTAAAAACGTGCTGTTCTACTTTTGTTAAATACCATGGATACATCTTACTTTAAAAGGAAAAAGACCTAGACCATTTTTGGTTGTATGCAGCTTTAAACAAACTCAAGATAATCCAGCCATTTTATTAAAGGTTAAAGAGAAATTTTATGAAATTGTCATATAATTCTGTATAATATAAATATATGAACATTTGTGGTAATTCTTACAAACAGTTCTGACCAATTGCTTTCATGAAAAAAAGCAGTGTGCTCTGTAATAATTGCTAAGCAAACAGAAAGCTGTGTTGCAAAGTGGTTTTGTATAACATATTGTAATTTGACACTTAAGTTGTGCCCTGCATTACCCTGTGTCATAATTGATGGCTAAAGAAAAGCACATGCTATGCTAATCATTTGTTAGAATAGCTTGTTAAATTGTGGTTGCCAATTTTAAATAAACTATGAAGTGCTTGTCTGTACTTTTAGGATTTTGTAGCCTACTGTTTTAAACAGTCATTTTGAAGCTTTTTTTTTTTTTTTTAACTTTCTGTTAGCATATGCACAATTCTGCTTTTGCACACCAGGTCAGCATGTTCACCAATTTAATAGCATATTATCAGGAACAGAATCAATGAGCTGCAGGTTTCACACCAGTAGTATCTCAAGGGACTTTTCAGTTCATACTTCACTGTACTTATCCTAAATTTGGTGTCCTTTTAAAAACATCAAGATTGATATTTTTAATATATGATATTTTAAGTTCCTAGAAGTAAAAAGTTTCAGAATTAGAAGGGTAATTTAGGTATTGCTAGAAAGTAAGGGTGAATTTACCAAGCAGTTGACTCAATATAAAGCAGCATATCTATATATAGATGATATTAAATACAGAATGCCAATAAGGATTTCAGTGCAGTAAAATGAGATTCAGGGGATAAGATTACTGTGCATAATTAATTTGTGAGTTCTCGTTTTTTAAAATATAAGAGCTTTTATTTAAATATGTGACGAATCAGTTATATCATGTAAAGAGAGAGGAATCCAAACTTGGTGAGAACATTGACTTAAAATTGAAAGTCTTAGACCTCTACATCCTCTAGTCACAGAAGTGAAGCATGATGAAGGAATATGTGCATTTAGAAATGTTATTCTGTGGAGAAAAATGATTTAATGTGCAGAGAAGGTTATTCATTTTTAAGAGATTAAAAATGACTTGGATATAATACCTTTAATTTATAATAATGGTCTGACAGGCTGCTTCCTGTCTAAAGTAAACCTTTTGATCAGGACGCTCATTTTGATCTTTCTCATGCAGTGCTGTCATGCAGTATATTGAATGGATATAGGTATTATTTTCAGTTATTGTACATCTCCTTAATTAGGCCAGTAAAGACATGCAGATGGATTTAGTTCTCAATCATTTAATAGACAAATATGGACAAAGTTGTTCTGTGTCCTATACCTGACCCCTTTGTGTGGAGGAATTCCTTAAGAATATCCAGGATTAAGTCACTCTGTTATGTGGAAGGAGAGGTGACTGGCACACATGCCTTACATAAACACTCACTTGATGGCATTATTTGGGAGGCAAAAATTTGATATTCCAATTTTATTGTTCTCTAACAACACCGAACACACTTGCAAGTTGAAATGTGCAACACAAGCTGTCTTTCTTGTTGAAGGATTTGTGTGTGTGTGTGTGTGTGTGTGGGGGGGGTTCTCTTTTCTAATGTCATTTCCTCTCCTAAGTTGTGTAAAAATGAAACATTAGTAAAGTTTTAGATTTGATTACTTACCATTATAAAAATACTCAGAGCCTTAATGCATCTGATAATGGGTTCATAAATTTATAATACCCTATTTTTAAAGTCTTACTGAATTTAAGTAACTAAATGTGTAATTTTGAGATATAAATTCTTAATTTTTAAAATAAGTTTATAATAGGCCAACATACTACTCTAGAAAGTACAGCAGGATTTTGTGCACATTTAGGTTAGGCAGCATAAGGCTTAGGAAGTTACAGTCTCTGCTCCTTTGGAAAAGAGGATACATCCAATATGGAGTATTCAAGATGATAATGAATATTAAGTAAAAATTATTTTAAAAGATAAATGTTTTTGGTGTAAAATGTGATTTGCAAGTTTACTCTGTATTTTGACTTAAATATTTTCTCCCACAACTGGCTATGGAAAAAAAACAAAAGTCAGTGATTACAAATTACAATAAAATATCCCTAACATAGTTTGATTGGAGGTAGACTAGTAGTAATATAAATCGGGCACCTTATTACAAGACTCTGTAGCATCCCCCCTGACGTTGGCCTTAATTTCAATTAAGTGGGCTCGCCCACGATTACCCGTGGTTTTTTGGAGTAACTCACTGACCCGTGGAGAGACTTTTGGTCCAAACCTCTTCCTCCCAGGCTGAGTTGTTGAAGAGCGTCTGCCTACGCGTGGAGTCCGTGTGCATTTGCACACTCACGGGCGAGCCAAGGCTCGCTTGACTGTGCACACACGCAGCTGCCTCACTCTTTTCCTTAAGTCCCGAGTTTTGCATAAAGATGTTTCAGGAATCTCGTTCCTAAAGAGTCTAGAAAGAGAAATAATGGGTGTGTGAGAGCTCAGTATAAGCCCGAATTTTCTGTCCTCAGTAGTTTTTGTTCTCACGCACCTTGATGAAACAATCTTGAATCCGCTCCGCTTTTCATGGCATTTGGAATGAGTCCCTGACAGGCTGATTTTCCACCCTGTTGTGATGCTGCTTTGTCTAGTTAATATTCCTGTGTAAGTTTCGCACAAAAGTAAACCCAAAGAGCCCGCACAAGAAAAGGAGGCTGCTCCATTTACATTAATTATGCAGTCAGGGCGGTGAGATTTCGCTGTTAGCCGGAGGGGCGGGGGTAAGAGATGAGACGCGGCGGGGAGCTGGGGAATGGAACCCGGCCTCGGGCCTCCTGGTGTAGCCGTGGGTAGGGGATCTGGGATCGCTGCGGTCTGTGGACCACTGCTCGGCGCCACGGAAAACAATGGGAAGCCGGGGCAGAGTGGTATGGTGGCCTGGAGCCGCCTTCCCCCACCAACCCTTCGCCAGCGGCGTTCCAGGATGTGCCCCGCGATTGTGGCCAGCTCGAGTGAGCCGCGGCAACAACGGAGGCCAACGCTTCCTGCCCAGCCGTGGCAGCTGACCTTTTGCCCATAAGTCAGCGCCACCAGGGAGTCAAACCTCTTCCCAAGCCTGAGAATTAGAGCCTTTCAAATCCTTGATTTTTTTGAGGCTAGGCGACCGTAGAGTTTGGATTTTCCTGATTCCAAATATCTGGGCTGCTGCCGACTCTAGTATCTCAGAGGACAGAAGAGGAAGGCATAATCACCAATATGAACATCTTTGACAAATAGGAAAAAATTCCAAACCAGCTACCAAACAAGGATACCCTGTGAAAACAGTTGTTAAGAAAAAAATAAATAAATAACTCTCTAACCCCTCACCAGAAATACGAAACATTTTCTGGGAGGTTTCCCACTGTAATTGGCTCTGAAGCATCCTAACTTAATAGCTGTTTGTCAATGGAAGACTGAATTCCATAGGGAATGCCACAGGAAATTTAATTGTGCACACATTTGTTGTGTACCTACTATGTCCTATAGGTGATGGGAAATCATTACCTCATTATTGCTGTATGGAAGACATTCCAGAAAATTAGGATTATTGCTCTTTGTAAGCTTTAACTATGGAAACCATAAAAAAAAAATTGTTCTTGTCACCACCCCTCACCACCCTCAGCACCCTTTCCCCCAATGACTTGGCTCTAGTCAGTAAGTATTGGGGCTGGTAGGGAGAATGAGTGTAATTTTTCTATTCTTTTTGCACTTTTGAAGTGTATCAGTAAAGATTATTGTGCGGTATTTCTACAGTGTAGTTTTTGCATCTAATTATGTAGACTTAGAATTGTATGCTTGTATGGAATGACTGACTAAATAGCCATGCCAGTAGAACAACAAAACACTGAGATTTGAAAAGATTAATAAAGTGGTAATTTGAAAAGCTCAGCCCTTTTCTTAGATTTGCAAAAACAATTTCATGGGCATATTTTGTACTTTTCTTGAAAATAAAGGATTGTGTGTGCAACATTTAATAAGTAAATACATGTCAGCCAGGAGCAACCACACTGAAAAAGGAATTAGGCCATCCTTTCAAGGCCATGTGTAGTTGCCAGCCATGATGACACTTAGCTTTATCCCAGCCCAAGTCATAATTTCTGAAAAAAAAATCAGTGTAATACCTTTATCATTTTATTTCCTTCTTTGAATAAGGAGATACAAAGTATTACTTTTAAAATGTTTAATACTCTCTTCTGCCATTTGTGCCAGGCACTTGTTACAAAAATGAATGATTTTCAAAAACAAGTGTCATTTGCTTTCTTGCCTATAAGGAAAACATTGATTCCTCTATAGAATATATATTTTTAAAGTCATATCTGGTTGCTTAAAACATACTATTGTGGATGATTTTTTTCTCTTCTCAAGTGCAAATATATAAAGATGCAATTTTCTAAAGTAAATGTTGAATCTTAAAAAATTATTGATATCAGACCATTTTTGACTTAAAAATGGCAATTTCATGTGGGTCAATCAAATAGTATTGGTAACACATGAGTGAAATGAAAAAAACAGAAAAGAAAGTACTTAGATCCTTAGCTGGTGTGTAAAAATGTATGCATGTACAAAAGATTGCAAATTGATGTTACACAAATAGAATAAAATGTTCATGGAGTCTTTTCACCCACCCTCCACCCCCCATTAAATTGCTTAAATTTACAATGAATGAAGAATTTAAATTTGTTTTCTTTTAAGCCTCGGAGGAAAAAAATAATCTCTGTTCTTTGAAAACATACCAAACTTAGTGATCTGTGGGCCCTTGGAATTTTAACTGTGTATATTTCTATATTATTATCTGTATATATATTCTAAGAATCAATATCCAGAATTTTATTTTTTTGACTGTTTCCATTCCACTCAAGGTTAAGGAACTACTATTATGTACATTTTGTCTTTAAATTTATGTGAATTAACTGGGAGCTTCCAAAATTAGGCCTAGTAATCTAGTCAGCATTTTAATTGGAACTATGTTTACTGGTATGGCTCAACTTCTTTTCTCACCCACTCACAACAGTTTGTATCATAAAATCACTTACATAATGGTTCGCTTTTTATTGTATCATCTGTGAGATTTTTTATCTCTGATAAATTTTCATAAATAAGTTAATTTTAAAAATCAGAATTCAAAAGTGATAAATTATGAATATACTTTTTAAAAATGTTTAAATAACATACTTGCCAAAATCATACTTTTACTCAGTATCATTAACTTTGACATCATTGTATAGTCCCAGATTTTAGTGATATGAGGCTTATAATACTATTTCACATTTTTACCACTAAATAAAAACCTGCCCTGTGTTTTATTACAAAGTAGGTGGCCTGAAGGAAAAATATGTGTATTCTTTCCTTTTGGTATAAAATATGCATTTGGGCTTCTCATTTCATCCCCAATCTGTGTTATTCCTTAAAAATGCAGAACTGCCTGAAGTCCTCTTTAATATTTAATTCAACAACTTTTTAATCTGTCATTATGCTATGATGAAGTAAGCATCAAGTGTCGCTGAAAAAGATTAAATTATACTTGGAAATAGGAATTGAAATGATTTAGGGTTGGAGGCTGAATATTTGCTTTGCACAAGTAATAATAATAGTAGCTTGGGTGAAGAAGGGCTTTGGTTTGGCTTTAATGTCTTTGCCTTGCTGTGCTCCCCTGTGGCTCCCCCTGATTTACGCTGGCATTACTGAGCTTTATTTTATTTAAATGGAGGTAGAAAGTGGAAGTTACTACACTACAATACATTAATTACTCCATACTATTTCTTTGTACTGATTTCCCTGTTTTTCTGTAAACATCATAAACAATGATGCAACCTACCCTGTATGGATAGCAACGTAAGCAATCATGTAGTTCTTGTTAACACGCTTATCTTAGAAAGTAAAGGCAATAATAATTGATACCCATCTATGGCAAAACTAAAGGAACATTTATGTTTTTCATGTCACGGGAGATGATGTCCTACATAAATATAATCTGTGAGAATACATGTTAATATTTTAACCACCTGCATTTTACTTCTTGCTTTTAGACTTTAACTTATGGACTATTTTGCACTTAAGGACAAAGGTACAAACTTTTAGATCTCTCAGTGACTCTTGGATTTTTCAACAAGTGACAAATAAAGACTAATCTCTTTGGAGTACTTGGTCTCTGCATATGTTTAGATCTCTGTCATCTGGAAATTTGTCTGGTAGTCCCTGGCTTCACAAACTTATATTTAGTGTGGTTCTATAGCTCTGTCTACATGAGGCTAAAACGTTCAGTCAATTCAGTGGAGAAAACTAATTGAGAAATTATTTGATCAAATAAACAGAAGAGCCTCATGTGGTTGAAAGAATGCTGTATTTTGTTTTTACTGTAATGCATGTGTATTGGTGGCTTATATGTATACTCTAGTTCTGTCTGTAATGAGTGTCTTCAAAATATACCTCCATTTGTTATGATTGAGCATGATAGTATTTTTCAAAATAAGCCCAGAAATGAACTAAAATCTTGATATTCAGTATACCTGTTGGAAGACTATCAGAGCTGTATTTACTCTCTGGAATCCAGTGTATCTGTAACTCAGATATCCACTCCCCTAGCATCTTGTCCTATCATGGGACAACAATAAAGAGATTAGGCCTCCTCCTTACTTTTTTTGAAACATTCTAAGTGAGAATTTAAACTTACTGCAGTAAATTCAGAATTATCTATTAATTCTGCAGAATTTTAAAAAATAAAACTGGCAAAATGTTTTTAAGCTTACAAAGCATTTAGTACTCTTTTGTTACCTTTTTTTATAATCTTTTGCTTCTATCGCCATGGCTGCGTAAGTTACACTTAAGCATAAAACACCTGAGAAAAGTATAAAAGGCATTTTGCAAGTGACATATTCACTTTTTCAGAAATGATTGCTTGTTGATAGCTTAAGTTAATTTTATGCCCTGCCTAATTGACTTTCCTGAGTAGTGTCCTCCCCACTTGATCAGTGCATACTCAAGGTGTGGAGGGCGGGACAATTGTGTGGGTATCATTCCACACCTTTCATTTATTATCATTAGATACTTGAAATTAAAATTATTTTTGTTTTAGAATAGTAAATTGCCTCTTAGAGTTCATAAATATGTATTTAGAGGACTAGGTTCACAGATTAGTTACAATTTAGTGTTTTGATCTAGGATAACATTTTGAAATAAATCGGTGTTTAACCAATTGGTCAATGTTTGCCTCCACAGTGTTATTCCTATTAAGATATGCATTTGTCAACATGTGCCTTTTTTGCTCTAGCACAAGACTAGTTGCCTTTCTGAAACCTACTATGCTTGGAGGGTAAAGTAAATGCATGTCTTTGTAGAAGAATAAATAAAAAGAGCAACCTGAGTCAATAAGCGGGTTCAATTCATGCCTACAGCCATGGCGGACAGCTCATTTTGTAGATGTGGGTGTTTTGTTTACATTTATAATGCAGCTTTATTTAATGCTGACAGATATAGCTTGTGGCAAATGATAGTCAGAATGTATGAGCAGTCATAATGCTTCTGTCTTCTTATAGTGTGCTGCTGAAAATAAGCAGTTCACCTCTGTTTTTATTGAGGAAAGGATATGAGACAGCTATAGCTTCGTGAGGCTATTTATTGAGTTGTTTTACTAGCTGTGAACATGCCGCTTTATAGCAGTTGTGAAAATGGACTTTGCTAGTGTGTGGGAAAGGAAATAACATTGCAGTATACAAAGGTAGTAAAAAATCTCTATAAATAATTTTTCAGACTGAGAAATATTCTCATTTAAACAGACCGAATGGGTTGTTATTTAGGCTAGGTATCAGTTTCTCCCCAAAAAGTCACTAGTTTGAAATTAATCATATAATTTGGAGGTTAATTTTTATTCTCTAATATTTAATTGGGTTAGAATTTAGGAAAAGTTATTTATATACCCACCTGGACTTAGCATGTTATTGCAACTTTTGGGACTTAAGGATCTATATAAACCAGTTTAGAGTCTAAATTATAAAATTATGCAGTAAACTGCATGTATGTGTGGTAAGACATACCTGTAAGCTAATAACAGTTTGTTTGTTATTTAAGAATGTACACATGATACAGAAAAACCTATATCGATACTGTGTTTAAAATGTAATAGAGAATTCAGATGTATAAGTTGCACAAAATTGATGGAAAAATTTTGAAGTACTTGTATTTTGACCCCAATGATTTATTATTAAAAATAATTAAGGGAAAGTGACAAACCAACCACAGAATTTGAAATTGCTTATTTCTTTTGTCCCTTGGAAATTGTAGATACTCACTATACCTGGAGCTTTTAACTCTACAAAAAACTACTTTGGTTTTTACACTAGCTTTTATTTTTCTATTTTTATTGAAATGTTCATCACACAGAGTGAGAAGGTATACAAATAATCTTTTCATGTATGCAAAATAATTTAGAAAGCGATGTGAATCTCAGCAGGTGTTTTTTCCATGTCTATGCTCAAATTTCTAGGGAACACTGAATATTAAGTTGAAATAACCCTCCCTTGATATTATGCAGCTAAATTCAGTTAAATTCTCAGATAAGGTTTTCTTGGACACATACCATTTTCCTTTCATGTAAATAAAAATCAGACTTAGATTTTAATACACACTACTTTACAAAGTAAATCAGAATACTGTGAAACACTCACTTATTTCCTTCCCTTAGTGCTTTTATTAAGGCATTGCTGTTACCACTAAATATATAGATTATTGAGATGCTGTAAAAATGTTCTTATTTCTTTCTCCACTGGCTGATGAAATGGGTTAATCTCTCAATAGAGCTATTTCTTTAATTCACCACCTGTTTTCAAATCCCTAGTAACCGACAAGGTAAGCGAAGAGATTCCTCCGTGTGTGCCTTCTATACCTATTAGTATTTCACAGAAAGGGAAGCTTAGAATAAAAAATGAAGACAAAAATCTTACTTGAAATTTTTTTCTTTGTAAAGTTTTTATGTGTTACTAAAAAACTGCCATATTTTTAAATTATCATTCAGCAGCCCAGTTATGTCACTTACTGAGCATCCTTCAGTGGAAATTTTAAGCTCAAAGGGGTATATATACCTCTATATAAAGTACATTTATTGCCTTTCTTAAAGTGCCTTTTTAAAAGCATATTCCGGGAGTGTGATAAACATATAACTAATGCAAATTTTATAATTTTGATTTAGATACTAAGAAACTGATTTTATACTTGTAAAATCAAGTGTGGGCTTGGCTACTAATGGTTAGAATGTCTCAACTGTATATAAGTAATCATTTATTGTTTAAATACAGAAGAGGCTGTAACAAAATGCTGTCAAGAGCCATCACACTCATTAACCTGCAAGCTAATTAGCCTCCTCCTGCATGATTGCTGACAAGTTCTTCAGTCTGAACCCATTGCTGTTGTGTCAGCAGAGAAGCACAGAGTGAGGTAGAGGAGGTCTCCATTAGATGTTTGTGAACAAAGTCTCTGCATTAAAGGTTTGTTTTTTACACTCTAACAAATGTTAGAGCATTCATATCTCCAGCTATAATTAAATTGGCAACTCTTAATTACTGTAATTACTATATTAACTGTTTCCTTTCCTGTTCATCTATAATGGATTTCAAGAAATTACATGTAATTTAATGTGATTTAAAAATTTAATCATTGTTTAAAAGGTTTCAGTAGTCTAATGTATATCTAAATGCCATTGAATATTTGAAGTAATATGCATAATAAAATAACTTAAATGCAGCATCTTGTCAAAACCAGTACATATGGGCTTTATATTCACATGTCCCTTTTTTTTCTTTCTGCGCAAACATGACATTCATTCCCCATTAAATGTTTTTTCCTAGTAGGCTAACATTTCTTAACTAGGTTGCAAATTAGCATTGGAATGATAGGTCATTTTGCAAATGCATCTTAAAATATGAATTCATTAATTTGTGAAAGACTAATTCATTTAGAACCGCTTCTTGAGGGCAAAAAACGTTCATAAGATATTTTGCTTATTATACCATCCCATCAAACTTGAGACTTTATGGAGACTACCAGAAAAAAAATAGAGTACATTTTGGAATAATAAATGATCTAAGTATGAATTGATGAAGTCTTTCTCGGTTTTAGGAATTATTACTATTATCACTTTCTGATAAATGTTACTTACAGTTTTGATTTAAAATGTTTGAATCATCTTCAAGAAATTAGAGACCTAAACCATTCTAAAATGTCATGTGTACCAGCAAAATGTATTCACATATCTAAAAAAGCCACATACTGGAATTTATTGTACTTCTAGTTTATATAGGGAAAACTGCTGTTTGACAGTGTCTGATTTAAAAGTACTGGATTGAAGTAAGAGACAGCATCCAAGTTTATGGGGGCTTTCCAGAGAAGTGCACGTTTACTCTATACTGGACATGGGCAGAATTATCATTTGCATAGCATCCTGTATACTCTTAAACTTTGTGAATATATATCCACCACTAACTGGCTTTTACTAAGCCCTAATTAAGGAATGGATATTTTAAATAAAATTTAAAATACACTTAATTCATTTAAGCCATTTTTGTAATAATTAAGAGATTAATGTATCTTATTTAAATTATCATTCACTTACAAATGGCAATCACTTTCCTATAAAAGACATCATTATTTAAAGGACCTGGCCTTTTAAATACAGTGGCCTAGTCATAAGAATTGTAACTTGAGTCTCAAGTCAACTGTGTGATGGAATAGATTTAAGAGGTTCCTTCTTGTACTATATGGTTCTGTGGACCTGTGGTTTCTTGGCTAGGAGGGACAGGTTTGAGATACTGAAGCAGTGTTTTTGCATTTTTAGAATAAAATTTATCAGTTGGAATTTGCCGTTCTCACCAGTAAGGATACTCTCCCACCTCTCACTCTACTCTCCACTTCTCTAGCACAGCCTGATTCTGAGAGGGCAGAGTTTTCTCCCAGAAACTTTGATATCTCTTTTAGAATGGGATGCAACTTAAGTTTCAGAGAATTTAGTGTAATCATGAATCAAATATGATTTATAAAGTAAATGAGTTTAAGAGTCATTTGAATTTTAGGGCCCATTTCAGAATCATTGGGGCATTTATAGTTTATACCATAATATCCTAGAGTATGTACTAAAATCTGAATTGTTGAAGGAAGGGAACCTGTGGAAACTCTAGCCCTGTCTTTCATTTTATAGACAGAGAAGTGAGACTCAGGAGAGGCAGCTTCCCCCTGGCCACATAACCAAATAGTACAGCTGATATGAAATGAGGACCCAGATCCTTGGACTTCTAGTCTAGTTCTCTGGTTTCATAAATTAAAGTATATGCCCTTCTGAATACCTGTGAGTATTTGTATTATAGTTAATTTATATTGAATGTTAATGTTGTAAGTACTGTTTGTTTAGAGTAGATGCTCAAATTTATGTAAAACATTTAGTCTTTTCATAGAATATACTAAAATAGAAATGGCTGAATTTAGAACTGTACAAAAAATAAAAAATAAAACCCACCCCAGTTTGGCATCAAGGTGTAGTTTTCTGCAGTAAGTTATTTAATAAAGAAACTTATATGGTGTTGAAATAATTGAGAATTGAGGGCATTGTCTTCTATTAAACTATGGTGTATTGGTTTGGCATCTCTTTATATGTCACTGTTAAGGAGTAAAGCCCCCCCCCCCAAGTATTTTCTTGATATTAGCTTAAATTTATAAAGCAGAATAATTCTTAATGTTCATAGTAATGGGAGATAACCTAAGGCAAATTTAATTTTAGATTGGGCTTTTGCTTAATGTATTATTCATAGTATTGTATCATCAGTTAAGTATATCCCTGACAATAAACTTAAAACTTAACATTAATAGTAATATCCACTCTAATTTGGGTGAGTCGAATACTGACCTGAAATGATTTATTTTGCCTCCTTATTGTAGATCATTTTTGGGGATAATTTTTTAATAATGGTGGGCTGGGGTTATTTGGTATGTTTTTCTCATCCCCCTCTCCCCCGCCCACTCCCACCCCTTTTTAAACACTTCACCATTTTTGCTGCATGACCTGGTTTTGCATTTTTTTTATTCTCTGTTCATCTAATTAGTATGTTCTAAAAAGACCTGGACCACTTATTGTACAGAGTATAGCCTGTGGGTATTTAATAAGGAGCGTTCAGTGCTACATTTGCATCTTTTGCTTGGGGTCTGAATAGTGAATTACCTTTAAGATCATTAGAAGCACTGCTGTATTGTTAAAATCAGGCAGTAATATTCTAATGAAAATTTAAAACTTCAGGCTTCCTATATAACCCAGGTGACCCCAGCATAATTGTATGTAGTGCAGAAGACCCCAGGATAAACTGCTGAAGGTTCACCCATCCACAGAGTAGCCTCTACAGGCAGGTAGCTTTGTACCCAAATAAACCACATGGAGATGTAGAATAAAGCAAATGAGTCTTAGCCTATTATGCATTCTCAAGTGTATACATTGTTTATATTATAATATTAATCTCCAAAATATGACTTGATACTTTTTTTTAAAAGGAGACACATCCACTAAGCAGTGTGCAGATGGAGAATGTATTTATCAGATAACTGACCATTTTTAAATATAATACCTAGAAAATGAAAATCTAAAAGTGGAATATTTTGCTTTCAGGTTTTCCCCATAGGCCAAAAACTGAATAGGGAGATATTTTGTTGTTCAGCAATTAAATTATAATTTATTCTTTCTCTAACCAAATATAAGAGAACTATTAGATACCAGGCAAGTTCTCAAATCTATATAAAAGATAGATTACAATACTTTTTAAAAGTTTATGTATTTTTGTTTTTCTCATTATTATAGAATTGTAGAATTTAAGCTGGAAGAATTTAATTTAGCATACTTTTTATGGAGTTAATATTTTCACTAATTTTCTGATCTCAAATTCATGCAGTATTTGCTTGCTACCACCAGTAATGCCAGGGAGCTCAAAGGTAGCTGCTAACAAAGTTACTTAAATACAGAGAAAGATAGTGATAAATTTCATGTTTTTTAATAAATGTTTTTACTTAGAAGGCATTTATAGATTCACCAGCTGTCTTTTACTCTGTAACTGAGCTTTTTTACTACATATGAAAAACTAAATGAATATAGACATTTTTGTACAACTAGTTTTAGTAGATAACATGTTAATTGATTTAAAATTTAGCAATTGTACTTCAAAATTGCATTTCTGAAATAGCTGTTTTTTAATGGAATCTGACGTTACTTAGTTGTGATCACTAATTTCTGCTAAACAGCTATATGTAAGTTTTAGCACAGTGCTGAGCATATAATGGGTACTTGGTAGATGTTTGTTGAAGATAGCATGAGTGAATGAATGAATGAGAAAGATCAACCTGAAAAGAGTATAAGGTAAAGGAAAAGAATATGTGCTTAGCACATAGTGGGTCCCCTATTGGTAGTTGAGCCAGCTATCCATTTAATGATTTTTCTAGAGGGTCTCACTTTCAGCAATAGTTCATTTAAAAATACAACGGGGCAGTAATAAATTTGAGTTTACCTGTCTCTGATGTGCTTATTTTGCTGATCTCATTCTTTTTTTTTTTTTTTTTTTTAATCAGTTTACTTCTCAGGGTTCTCCAGATCAACTGTGAAAAGTAGCTACCCGATCTAACAGAATCCTTGTTTAAACCATGACACCTAATGTTGTCTTTTCTTTAACCTTCTTTTAATTGTGTCACCTTCATTGTTAGAAAAATCCAAATCTTTTTTTGAAGAAGCTGCTTTATTTATATTTTTTAGATCTACCAATTTAGGTCTGCTGTAGAAATAAAACAGAACTTGTATTTTTAAAAATAAATTACTATTTCTTATATGGAGAGAGGATAATGTTGAAGCAAATATTTATATAAAGATGTTTTCTGCAAAACAAAATCAGTAAATTTTTAATTAATAAGGATCTAGCTTGTATACATACTTGAAAACACTACATAAGGTTTAACATATTTATGATCAGAACATTGACCAGTGATATTCTGTTAAGTAGATTTGCAAATTTTCTCTTCTAAGAAGAATTTGTTATACTTGCTTTATTGTTTCCTTTGGGATTCCAGACAATGACTCTGTAGTCTGATTCATTAATATTGGTTGTCTTCATCAGAGAGTATCCAGATTTGACCTGCCAAGTATTAAATTTTTAATGTATTACTAGTTCTTTTGCAGAATAAGGCTTGTCTTTGTTCTTTCTATCTTTATACTAGTACAGTTTGAATCAGATACAGATTTAATTTAATATCACTAAATATGCCTCATTTTAAAAATACACAGCACACATGCACAACTATAGAAGTGTTTATTGGTGAAAATATTTTAATATGAATAGCTACCTTTTAAAATATTTGAAAGTATGCATTTCCAATTTTATTTTGAAAAGTGCTGGGGGTGTTATGTGCAGTGTACAATAAGTTAATTATTATACTATTAACATTGATGATGTTGAATGTGTATTAGTTAATGTGTTAATGACGTGTTAATTACTCTACATGTTGTGAAGACCCTTCAGGCTTGTTCTATGATGCAACATGTCAACTTGAACCAGACCAAGTAATCTGCAAAGCAGACTATAGCTCTTAAAAATAACACTTGTAAACATAAATTATAAATTAAATTATGCTTTTTATTATCCTTTTTCTTTCTGGTAGAATGAATAAGTAATTCTGCTATCTGCATCTGTTAGAACCTAATACTGTCAGACTCTGTTTTCCCCAAGAGGATGGGAAGAGATTTGTTATGCAATAACTTCTGCTTTGTTTACGTACTATCATTTAGTGTGTATTTTATACAGATTCATGTGTTTTGCAACCTGAAAGATCCTTCTTTTTTTTGTTTACCAGATTACTTTATAATGAAAGATGCTTGGTCTTTGTGCAAGCAGGTGGAAGGTAGCCTTGTTCGATTAGCACCACTAGTTGATATTAAACTAATCTACATATTCTTGTAAATTTAGTCTGGAACTCTTCAAGCTTGTTGGCTATCTAGTTGAAACTTCAGGAGATCAGTCAGAAAACACTGGATGCCAATTTCAAAATATTTAAAATAGTACAGAATTTGTTGCCATTTGAGAACATCGAATAATACAATTTGTTTGTTTTTTGCATAAATACAGTTTGAAAATGTCAAATATTTGAACTTTATTATTTTAACTTTTGAGTTAATAGTTGCTCACATCTAATTGTCAATACTTTTTAGAAAATACGAAGGCTGTCCAGAAAGTATCCAGCCATGTAATATGAAAAATAGAGGCATTTAGGGATGGATTTTTTCCAGGCAGCCCTCGTATACCTGGTGATCATCTTTAAGAGACTAATTTGGAGAAAATAATAAGATTGTAGAATATAATGTTATTTATACAACATTGTTTTATTGTTATTGCTTCAAAAATTGTTTGATGCTAAGCGAAAACATTCATAAAGAATGAGAGTTCACAAATGAACTAAGGGTCTTATAGTGAGGATGTTTTTTAAATGACCCAGAAACAGCTCTAAAAACATGAAAATAAAACAGAAATGAATGTTTCTGTCAGGCAGTTACTTTATCTTTTAGATTCTGTTAACAGAATATGAATAAGAGGTGGTGATGAGTTCAGCTGTAAAAGCTAGACTGCTCAGGTTCAGATATTGGCTTGCAGATCTAGCTGTTGTGACTGTGAACACGGTTTTTAACCAAACCACACTGTACCTCAGCTTCATGATAATGAAAGTGAGCATAATAATAGTACCTACCTCTTACGATGTTCGGATGAGTTAATGGGGTAAAATAAAGCACTTTTTGAGCATTGCCTGGCACATAGGAAACACTCAATAAATATAAGGTTTTAATAACCTACCATTAATACAATACTGCAAATTATTTGGAAGCATCTAATTTCCACAGTCTCTTTGAATTCCTTAAGACCCACTACAAATGTGAATTTTGATTTTCAGCCATAGTCTTGTACCTCATCACAGGAAAACATCTTCCTTTTAATGATGATTTTATTACAGTGGTATTGTTTATATCCACCTGGAGTGATCCCGGATTTTTTGTTCATGTAACCTTACTTGATTTCTATAGGACAGCTCTTGTTGAGATTTGTATTGGCATAGAGATATTCTGACCAGAACTTTGTTCTCCCTTAGAAATATTTGTGTATCTTTTGTTTACAGCCCTGATGCCCTCTTGTAATACCCATGCAAAAGCAATTCTGATAAATCTTGTGCTCAGCATTGTACATTGTTGGTTTCAGTTGCCTTCCACTTCATACTTCCTCCTTTAAGAGCGAGCCATTACGAAAGGTTAGATTCACAGTTAGCAGGCTTTAGCTCTCCCTTTTGAATCAGTGAGGTTGCCGTTTTATTGCTCTCCGACTTACACTTCAGTGATGAGAGTAAACTAGCATCAGATTAAAGGTCAGCAAATCCCATCAAAGAGAGGAATATTAGGGGCAGAGATAGTTGGAGAGGCAGCACACCACTGGGTATTGACAGGGTGATTCCAGGGTATCAGTCAGCAGAATTATAGCTGCCCAGAGAGTCAGTACAGCTTTAATGAGCCTATGTGAAGAGGAAGAGGGTGGATTTATGTAGTTCCTCATAATTTTCTGTAGAGACTGTTATTGCAGACATTCTGTGGAGTGTTCTGGTCTTTCATTTAATTCAAAGGTCCTGGAGCTTATCCATCCTCTAAATTCTTTTTGTTAGCTAAAATCAAAGTTGACATTTCCATGGTTTACACTTAAAATACCCAGTTCAAAATCAGATTTCTTTAGGCAATTTTGAAATCTATAAATTGTTAATATAAACCTACATTTGTATGAACTTTTTTTTCATAAGTAGGCAACAGGGGAGAACATACATTTACACATTGCCCTCTAAGTAACTGAAAAAAAAACTGTTTATAATTATGTTATGATGCTTTTCAAATGGATTTTAATATTCTCCTTAAATTGACTTTCCTAATTAATTGTTTATATGCCTGTTTGTATACACCCCATCTCACTCTTTATGCCTCCAATACCCCTAATCTGGAAAATTTTTTTTTAATCTCTGGAGGGAAAATGTTTTTAATTGTTCTAATGAGCAATACTACATTTAATTGCTGTTTTTAAAGTCAGCCTTGATTTTGATGTAACTGTAGTGAATTTAACTCATTAATTTTTTATCAGAGAAGTATTAAATCTTTATTATTTCAAAATCTAGAATATGTTTTGGGAAGTCAAATGTTTGTGATAAACGTCTTTGGATATCTTTGCTGTAGGTTAGTTGCTTAAAGAGTTAATGATACAATAGTTTAGTGGTTACCTGGGGGCAAGAGGGGAGGTGTGGGAGAAGAGGGAGGAGGTGGGAGAAGAAGGAGGGGGAGCCAAATATATGGTGATAGAAAGAGAACTGACACTGGGTGGTGAACACATAATGCAATACATAGGCAATACACTGTAGAATTGTACACCTGGAACCTATGTAATTCTTGTTAACCAATGTCACCCCTATAAGTCTAACAATAAAAAAAAGAGTTAATGGTAGACTAATTTAATAGACTAATTTTTTTAGTTAAGGTTTTATTTATAGGTTACTAGAACACAGATGGTTTGTGAAAAAAATTATCAATAAACTTACACTAGAATGTTTTGTTTTATTAGCCAACCAGCCACTTTTTGTATTAATAATTTATATTTAAGAATATGCTATTTTGATTATTTATAAGTAAATGAATACACTATTAACATAAGGGTCATGTTTGTGTTATTTGCTGCTTGGAAAATGTTTTCAAACTTCTCTGCCATTGTCTTTTGCATGCCATGTGGGTGGTCGTGCTTTTCAGATACTTTTTTTTTTTTTTTTTTTTTTTGCTTTTTGGTATGTGGGTAGCTCCCTGACTGGGAATCGAACCCAGGCTGCAGCGCTGACAGCACCAGCGCCGAAGCCTTAAGCCACTACACTACCAGGGAACTCCCAGATACTTCATTTTTAATGGAAGAGAGTGATGGACGTGATATGACTATGAGAAGCACAAATATCCTTTTCAAAGTTCACTGTTGACTAAGACATCTTCAATACTTACAGCAAAATGTAAAACTCCATAAGAGATATACATACAGAAGAATATTATATAAAAATAAAGAAGCTATCTTCAGTCATTAATTAGATGATACATTTACATTAAAGAGCCAGAACACTTAAAAGTAAAATCATGTGGAAAGTCTAGTATAGTTCATGCTTCCTGTAATCATGCCATGTTTCACAAAGCCATTTCAATTAAACTGAGTCTATATACTTTATAATAATATAGATAAAACTTTATGCTGTGCTTTTACATTGGAGTGTACTGAGAATGTGAGTGACCTTCATGCTATATTTACTAGTGTGCTATTTTGAGCAGTGCTGGTGCATCAGGATAATTTGGCATTACAAAAACAATGAAGTGAACATTTCTTCCTGGAAGAGGAGAAAGGGAACCAGTGAATATCTGGTATTCATAATGAAACCACCTGACTGTAATTTATGTAGTCACTTTTGAACATTTTAGGGAAAAGGGAAAGAAGATGGCTGCAGCAAAGAGAAAGGAAATTAGTATAAAGATAAGCATGAGATTAATTATCTCACAGAGGCAGGATTCTCACTGCAGTGAGGGATATATGGATGATATTACTGATCACCTTAAAGTATACAACTAAGTATATTAGCTATCTTTAAATTCAACTGGGGTCTAGTATTTTCATTTGAGAAAGATTATGAATGAAAAAAGGACCATTGATCTATTATGGTACCATTTTACTCCCCATTGGTAGTTTGTGACCAAAATTTTTGTATCAAAAAATTATATGTATTTTTTATAATGCCATACATTTGATCTGTGAAATATTTTATTAAAGATTTTCCAAAATACTGAGAAAATAGAGAACTTTAGTGTAATTGTGACTAATTTTAAAAAAACACTGTGTATGTAGCCAGTTAGGATAGTGAGTACATTTCCAGGAAAAAAATTATTTCTTATTCCAGAACAAATAAATAGCATCATTTACGTTCCATGTTGTCTTCTACACATAGCCATTCTCTAGATTTCTGAGTTTATTTGAAACATGTGGCCAGAGAGTGCTAATAATGAGCAATTATCATGAGAGTTTCATCATCAACATACATCAAAGTGCCATTCTGCTACTGGAAGGATATGAGAGTAAAAGTAACATGAAAGAGCAAAAGAAGAAAACAGATACTTAGGCAATAAAACTATATACCATTAAAATATGTTGCAGTATATGGCAACACAATCTATGGCAAAGAAATTTTGAGAAATAAAAACCAATTCCAAAACCCTCCAAAACACAACTATCTCAGTCAGATTTGACCATGTAGTGAGCATTACCAGAAATCAGATAAAAGTTTTAATTGTAGGACAGATTTGTTTCAGGTTACAAGTTTACAAAACTTGCATATATGAGGGCTGTCTGGAAAAAAATCCAGTCATAAATGGCTAATTTTTTCATATTACAAAGCTGGATACTTTCCAGGCAGCCCTCATATATATTTTATGTTCATGGCCTGGCTCTTGGTAAAATTTTATTTTGACAGATGATAGCTAAGGAATTCTGCAACTAGTTCTTTGATTTAGGGAAATGTAGTATTTTAATAAAAAACAGATTTCAGTCTATATGATTTCAAGTGAATACCACAATTATTTTTTAAAGTGATGATTATGTGCCAGGTACTGTTTTGGGTATTTTACATATTTTATAGCATTTAAACTTCACAGTAATTTCTTGAATTGGTGGTATCTCTATAAAGAATGAACTCAGAGAACTTGCCTACAATCACATAGCTAAAAAATAAGTCAGAATTTGAATCCAGGCTATTTTGACTCCATATTTTCCAGTAATGTGGCTCATTTGTATAGTAGTTGCAACGGGAATTTAAAATCCAACATTCTACCCTATTTCTCTAGGTATTTGAGGTATAGTGAAACCCTGGACTTAAAGGGAGACAGACTTTGTTTTGAATCTTTGTTTTCACGCTTACTAGCTGAGTAATCTTGAGCAAGTCACTTAACCTCTTTAAAGTTTGGTTTTCTCAACTGTAAGTGAGGATTATGGCACCTCTTCCCTATAAGGTTATTTAAAAAGCAAATGAGAGAAAGAATGTGAAAGCTACAGCTTGCTGCTTGCAATGTAGTATATGCCTAATGTGTATTAAAATTTGAACAGAGAGAAATTTTAACCCAAGCAATGGAATGAGACCCAAGTATGTACTATAGTGTTTTGGATTATCATATATTTTTTTAAGTTTTTGTTTGTTTGTTTTTTAATGTGGGTAGTTCCCTGGCTGGGAATCAAACCCAGGCCGCAGCGTTGACAGCTCCGAAGCCTAACCACTACACCACCAGGGAACTCCCTGGATTATCGTATTAACCACTATAAAATAAGGGGTTAAAGTTACCTACATTAGAAACAAAAGGATAGAAAACGTTTCCTTTTGGGCAGAATCATTTTTTGTGAACTAGATCTGGGAGGATCTTACTAAAGTCTAGAAGATTTGGTCCTCCAGAAAATAGAGTAGTGGGGGAAGCAACTGTGTGGAGCAGCACAAACGATGGATGCCCTCTGTGTTAGTGGGAGCACGCACCACAGTGTATGTTATCCCATTCACAGCATGGCAGTGATCTTAACTGACAAGACAGGAAATGAAAGTGCCATGGTGATCTCATTCTGCAGGGAGAAAAGGCAAGGGAACAGAATGTGGGAAAAGGAAGGATCGAAATACAAGTTTGTGTAAAGAAATTCTGAAAAGTCCTGAAAATGCACATAATAAAAGAGGACTAATTGGTTTTGATGGAAGTCCAAATGTGGCCCTCTAGCATTTTCTAGTGAGGAACCCCCAGGCAGGTGGTAAATTTAAAAGGCTATCACTGGCACACTGGATCATTAGATCACTGTTAATCACATCGGGCAGCTAGTCATAAAGGCCTAAGGTACTAAAGCCAGTGCTGTTATAATTCTTTTCCCCCACTTACGGTCTGAAACTCCTTGCTTTTCCTTTATATAGTGCTGGGTTTTTCCCTTTCAAAATATTGTCATATTTACCAATCCTAAGAATTTCCTCAATAGAACATTTTATTTGAACATCTATCCCTTCAGATAAAAAGAAAATGGCCGTTTCCTTTTTCTCCCATTTGTAGTAATTTCCTTTAAGAACAGAGCACAGGTAACCCTTCGTGCTAATATGCGTGAGAAACATGGCCTGTTTTTTCCGTCATCCTTTTTTCACTGTCTCGTGCAAGCACAGCATACTTCATATCTTGCCCTAGCCCTGTTCTCTTCTTCTGTAGCTGACAGTGCTTATATATCAAGTGCACCAACAAGATGCAGCTCCATTTAACAAAAAAGTGCCTTTAAAAATGTAACTCTTCTTTCTGCATTTTTATTGCACAGTCCATATGCTCCTTCATCTTGGCTGCTCTTCACTTTCACAGTGACAAGTCTCACTCCTTTTTCTTGTCTCTTGAGGCAAGATCTAATTGGCAAATGGAAAGTCTTCAAAATTTGCCTTTGCCAGCCAATAGTAGTTTCAGATTTTTATGTAAACAGTTGGCTAAAATAAATTTGAAGGATAAAGAGAAACTGTGATGAAAATGAAGGATTTTTTAAAAAGTTTTTTCTCATGCAGCGAACACAGTTTCCTACAGGAGCACAATAAATGTTTTTGATTGAATGAACTATACTGAAGTTTTGTCAGTTACTGGGTAAATACAGAAAGTCTGATCAATATTTTTGATGGCTGCAAATAGCAAAATGTTTATTTCGCTTGAATCATCATCTCAGGCATAACTCTTTAGTGTAAAATATTCCTCTGTTTCTGGTAAAATAAATTGTCTAAACTTATGATGTGGTGGGACTTGATGGAAAAGCCAGGGTGAAGAATGGATCCCTAAATGATCTCTGTATTGCCATTTGCATCGCTGAGAGTGTGGAAATGCCAGACTCATAGCCTTGGGAATCATTCTGGAGTGGAAAAACACTGGTGATTCAAGAAATGCTTTAAAATGGTGACCCTCTTCTCATTAAAGTATATCTGTGGAACTGCAGAAAAATAACCGTAGGCTCTGCCCAGGAGTCTAGTACCTGTACAGACCAAGACACTAATAATGTCATTATAGCATGTAGCTGCTTTCCCTCGAACCTCTAATAAAGGTCATCAGTTGCCTGCTTTCTTGAGTGAGATGGCTTTGCAGCAAGTGCTTGGAGAAAAGTTATCAGTGCTGTGTATTAGAAACAGGCATTCTGCCAACAGCTTTATAATGAAGGCGAAATGTAATAAAGCGATGGATTGACAGTTTATGTGTTGAAAGTGAAGGAAATGGAGGTGTGGAGAAGCATTATGGGGAATCTTTCTAGTCATATCTTCAATTTAAGCATCAGGGGAAATGCTTCAAAATCTTAGATTTATGAATTTCTAGTAAGCAGCTTCCCAGCATGTAAACAAATCTCAGTGGGCTGTTTTAGGAAGGTAGATTTGGGCAGTGAAGTAATCATTTTTATTCCTCTGATTTTCCAAATAGAAATGGACATATATGATAAAAATGTCAGCCACACTCTCCACGTCAGGGCCCTAACAGGATTACATGTCAGTCCTTAATGTCTCGCTCTGTTTTCCTTTGCCATGAATGGCTGCATTATTGCTCACAGGAACTTCACTGTAATATATGGTAAGAGACAAGTAGCTCTTTATGGCCAGTGATTATTCGGTTTGAATGAAACCTGTGATTTATGTCCATTTAACTGAAAAGCCTTGTAAATTCCCAGTGCTGCATTTTTCCTCAATAGAGAATGAGTCAAGCGAAAGTGACAACTGGGTTGGCGTGGAAATGTGCAGTGCATTGCCGTGTTATATTTAATACACCTGACATGAAAAACGTGCACGCACCACACAGTCACCTTAAATAGGAATGAAAGTGACATTAGCTTGTAATATGACTGCCATATTCAGTGGATTAGACACTAACATTGGCTTAAAAGGAAATTTGGAGCCAGAGTTGGATGGGCATGGGGCCATGGATTGTGATAGGCAACTATATCATCTGGCGTTTCCTCATAATATTTTAAAAATTAGTTGTTTTTACAGTTGATTCTACTGACAGCTATAAAATAATATGATTCTTCCCTTTCATTATAAGTCTTATCTTTAGATTTAAGAAGAAGAGAGTGAAATTCAGGTGCAATTGTTATTCCTTAAGAGGTGTTGACATCACTCACTTGGCTTTTTTGGGGACAGGGGGCATGAATTAGAGATCAAGTCCTAGTCTCAGTCAGTCAGACCCAACTCAAGGGTCTACCTTCCCTAGACTAAGGCTTGGCCTCTTAGCTTTATCTCAAATTTACCCAGTTTGTCTGAGAATCTAATCTCCTTCTCTCTACCCTCACATTAAGTCTTATTTACGTAACAGCACCTTGAGAGATTTTTCAGTGTCTTTATCTACTTTGTTTCCAAATTGTACTCCAGTTTGCACAACCAAAAAGTAATTGCTTCAAATGAGATCTCATAATCATGAGGCTTGTGACCTTCATTTCATTTCCAGGTCTTCTGTTTCATACTTAAACTGCTTCTTCTTACTTAAGAATTTCAGGTGGAAAATTATTTTACCTTTTTTAGGTTTGGGGAGAAAAGTAGTGACACATCTATTTTAATCTTTCTTCTTCATAATTTGGGTTATTTTTCTCAAACTCTGGCTGACTTGATGTTAAAATGAAGAAAAATTGGTATTTTCTTTAATTATTTTGTACTTTCAGGCCATAATCCTGCATGTTACTTTTAAAGAACAGATACAAATTGGAAAATTATAGGAAAAACAAAATATTAGAATTGACATTGGTTTCAAAGCAGCCAAGAATTCAGGCCCTACTCAAAACTATCTGATCTGGCCTTTTTTTACAATAAGTGACACTGCTAAAACATTTCCCTCTGAGCTAAGACTGGTATGGTGTTGAATGAATCAAGAGCAAGTCCACCAGAAAACAGAACACAGAGATTTCATAGGTTTAAGCTCATGAGTAATTTGGGATCTCGTTTTATGTTATGCTCATCAGGAGGGAAAAATCAGACAACTTAAGTACGTTTTTGTTTCACAGCAGGTCTGAATAATGTACTATTTACGAAGTAAACAGTGATCTGACTTTATCATTAGTATGGATATTGTGTGTTTTCTCTGATTGTGGAAATATTGTAGGGCTAGATCTTAATTATGCCTAATTCACGGCCATGTATAGAACACATTTGACCTACCCACGGCCTGAAGCCACTCTTCAGTCCTGGATGAACAGAGGCTAGTCATGGTCCAGTAGGCTTGGTCCTTAAAATGAGGGAGCCATGAAGCTTAGTTAGTGCCCTGTATTTCCACCTCATTCTCTTAGGTCAAGCCTTCATTGTGTTATAGTGTTGTTAGATAGGCTACTACTACGGTACAATTCAGCCACTGCAGATTTCAAATCTGCTTATTTATAATTCAAAAGCTTGCCTATATATTAATGAACCCTTAATGAGCTGTTGAAAATGCCTGAATTACAGTCAGATTATTAAACTTCAACAGCCCCATAATCATACCATTTGAGTGGGCTTTAGGTACTTTTCACATCTGCAGCTTAGTATTGTGAAGAGTATGCGTTTATTCGGAGAAAGCTTTGTAATAATTTTGACCCGTAATTTATTTATTGCCCTCCGAATGCAGTCATCTATGCAGATGCTCTCTCCCATTATCTGTGGGGCAGGTGCACAGTATGTTGAAAGACAGCTAATTAGGATTTGCTGAAAGATATGCAAAAACTGTGGGCTTATAACAAAGCCAAGTTCATTGTTAAACAATGTTTTACTGTGTTTGTATGATTTGTCTACATCTTAGAGATACTGAAGTAAATGTTGTGATTATAAGTAGATTGCAAATAGGGGTTTTTAAAAACTTTATAATGCTATGATAACCAAGCCTAAATGCAAAACTTTATAAATCTCTATAAATGTCCTAGTATACATTTTAGATTAAAAATAAGAATGATTAATTTCTAAGTTATTGTTTTCCTAAGTTTCAGTTTGAGGATATATCATAATCTTTTGATAACGACAGAGTCCCATTCATTCTGGTGCTTGCAAATTTAGGTTCATTAAAATGTTATAGGTGCCTAGAGGAGGAGGTGTTATGATTGGAAACCATGTGTGATTTGGGTTAGTAAGCTAAATCATTGTGAATAGGTAGTAGGTATGATGATGAGGAATAAAATAATAATTTGTAGCAAACAAATAAGAAATATGTAAGAAACTAAATCAAAATATTCAAATTAAAAATAATTTTGAAAACTAAGTATTACTATTTAAAGATCTACAATTATGACTTTGCTTAATAGAGAAAAAAATTTTGATTCGGTTTCCTGACTATAGCCAGTCTTCGAATAATATTGTAATGAGATGCAGTAGGAACTTCACTCTTTGTTTATATCAATTATCCTTTGGTAAAATTGGTTTTGTTATATGCCATTTCCCTTATAGTTGCTATTGATAATGTTGAGGATTTACTGTATAGTTATGACAGTGACTTCAGTATTGACAAATAACCTTCTCGATGTTACCTAATTGCAAAGTGCTCCAGTACTTTTCATCCAGAGGAGTGTGAACGTTTTGTCAGGAAATGATTTTTATTAGATTTGATGTACATAATTTAAAACATTTTTTCTTATATTTGAGGCAAACACTGAAGTGTTGATTTACTGATGATTTTACAAGAGGTATTACTTATCACAAGGGGAAAATGTTATACCAGCTGAAAATACGTACTTGTAATTATTTTTATTTGTGTCCACTGCTATTGAGTTTAAGGATTGCTTCCTATTGGTATAGTAGTATTGGTTTATATACATATTAGGTATGTATAAAAGTGCCATAGATAGCTAATTATTTTGTATCTTTTGCATTTCTTCCTGCTGAGTTTCCTTCTTCTGTCTCCCTTATTGTCTGCTTCTTTGTTTATTGTATTGAGCATCTTCTCTTATTTGTTACATGTGTTCAGGGAAATGTAACACCTTTTACTATGAATGTTGATCTGCTATTTAAAGAACCTCACCAAATGTCCATAGGGAAAAGATCAATAAATGTAAGTGCAAAAGGAAACTAGAAATCTGGAAGAATCTTGAAGATAGATATAAACAACAACAACAACAAAACACAGTTCCAGGAGAAGTACCAGTATCTGTATAAATATAAAAAAGAAAAAACACACAAAAAAATGAAAGCAAAATTTTAATTTAAAAAGGAGAAACTGTGGAACTCCCAAATGAATAATATAAAGTGACATAGCCCAAAGTGCCAGATAAGAGGTTGCTCAGTGAGTCCTCAGTACATGTCAAATGCACAAAAAACAGTGCATGGAACTATAAGCATGTCTAGGCCATGAGATTTTAACATCTAATAAAATGAATTAGAAATAAAGAAAATCAAAGATGTTAAAAATACCAATGTAACCAATATTTGGCCGTTTGTTCTAGATCTAGAAGAAATAGCAAATACAAGTTTGTCTATTTTTAATTAACAACAATATGTTGATACTGATTTTATCTTATTTAAGAGAGTTAGTTATCTCACTTTTTAGCTCCCTAAATGAATTATTGTCTTAGTATATTATAGTTTTTGTACCTTATTTATTTACCTCTGAACAGGCAACAATTATAATTTTAAATTATTGTGAGTTAGTTTTATTACCCAGTTGAAATTTTTCTGAAGTATATTTTTAAATGAAACTGACAGCTTTAAAGTGTTTTGAGGGAGGAAATTAAAGTTGTGCGTTTGCATTAAGACAACCAAGAGCTCTCTCCTGCTGTGGGTGTAATTCAGGACATCTACGAATGAAATCTATTCTTAAAAGAATTGATGGTAGTTTTAGGTTAGCATATAAAATCGCAGAGCTGGTGCTCAGTTGAGTACTTGGTAGCTTATAGATGTTACTGTCATGTAAGTTACACCAGATATAGAGCGTGCACCACTGTGGATAAACAACAGGCATAGACGCAAAAGGCAGAATCCAAATGCAGACATGCAAGATGCCAACTCTTTCCCCCAAGATGCCTTGTAACTGGTGTGAGGAACCTGCTTTTAAATGCATTCACAGAGGTTAATTGGGCTGGGATAGTTTAGATTATGTTACACATTAATGAAAATGCTGATTTTGAGCTGTCATGACTCCAGTGCTTTTCGTACCATAATAATTATTTTAAAACTTTGTCTTCTGTGTTGTTGAAAATGTCTTGGCAGAAAGCCTGTGTGACCTGATTAAACCTATGAATTGTCAGCTGTGATCTATAGTACTAAGATGAGGTTGCTGACTGAGCATCACTTAGGAAGTTCTTTATTTAAAAGCAAAATTAGATGGAGACTACTGTGGCCAACACCATATTGCCATGTTGTTGGTACATTTATTTTTTTATGGTGCATTTTTAATACTGTATTTAGTGTCCTGGTTTTATAGTTTGCTGACAATAGCTTAACAAAGGCATTTAATAATATATATGTATTAAAGTATAGCTAACTACTGCATAATGTATCTATTTCTCTTCTTCCCCTGAAATTACATGATGGAAAAGCCTTTCTACTCCTCTTTACTTTTTTAATTTTGCAAATAGCTTGTGAATTAATTATTTTATGGGATTTTAAATTCTTTGTCACTATACAGAGAAACAGAATAACCTTTTCCTTTCTGGCGATGAGTTTGTTTTATATCCTTGGATGATATTTCTCCTTTCTCAAAAATCCCAAATTTTTTACTCCCTTTCCATTTTATGCTTTAATCACATAAATCTGGGAAAATTGGCTGTCAGAATATTCTTAGAAGCCAGAGTTGCCTTTTTCCAAGGATCCAGTTTGGGATAAATTGAGAAGGGATGATCTTAGAAATTCTAGGATGTATGTAAATATTATCTTGAAAAGAATTTTCATACTTAATGCATATTGATAAGATGTTAACAATGAAATGCTCAACATGAATTGTAGTACACTGATGTTGTTTGAACATTTTCTCAAATAAAAAATACTCACACTGTTTGTCCTGTTTCTCGCTTCTTCTCTCTCTGTCTCTCTCCTTGAAGGTCTCAGCATCAGAGGAGCCCAGGAGGAGGACCCTCCCGATCCCCAGCTAATGAGACTGGACAATATGCTTTTGGCAGAAGGGGTTTCAGGTCCTGAGAAAGGTGGGGGATCGGCGGCAGCAGCTGCAGCCGCGGCAGCCTCTGGAGGTTCTTCAGATAACTCTATTGAACACTCAGATTACAGAGCCAAATTGACCCAGATCAGACAAATCTATCACACAGAACTGGAGAAATATGAACAGGTCAGCAGCCGCCACTCTCATAGTCCTGCACAAACCCTCTATTGCTCTTTTATTAGACTGCTCTAACCAATTCTGAGGGCTGTGAGGTGTAGATGTGAACACAAAGAGCAAAATAAATAAGGTCAATGCAAAAATCCAAATGAATTGTTAAATTCATGCTATTAAGTCCCTGTGAGATTTCAGAGGTGAAGCTAAACCTATTTTATCCCATCTATTTGTTTTCGTTTTATTTGTTCCTCACATTCTCCTGCCCTTAATACCACACCTGCAGCCATCCTTCCCCTGTAACCTCACTACTTGGTGCTCTTCAAAGCTTTGTATCATTAACATTTATGCACTGGCCTTGTTCATAAGCTATGAGAACTTTTGAAAGGAAGCACTGAATAGTGCAATCTTCCTCCAATGCTGTGAGCTCCAGAATCCTCGTAGGAATTTTTATGGATTGTGCCAAACGATAGGGAAGGGAATGAACTTCACAAAGTAAGCAGGTTCTGGCTTGGCTCTCTGAGGAGGAGACCTCCCAGGATAATTAGAGGTAACCTGGGACAGGAAATACTAGGCATTGTGTACTAAATTCCTGATTAGAAAGAGAGTATGGATTAAAAATGCTATTCTCAGCAATTACATTAGCCATATTTCATTGAGTCTAAGATTTTTTTTTATTTTAAGCTGTATTATTGTTTTATGTAGCACCAAGAAAAAATTAACACTGCCCAATTTAACCATAGCATGACATTGATTGTAAAATTCTTCCAAACTTCAGAGATACTAAAGTGTGGGAGAAAGTAAGTAAGTCTTAGAGTCAATGAGAAAAGGTAAAGTGTTCATGGTTCATTTTAAACATATTTTAATTGTTAGTTTAGGCCTAAAAACTAGCTTATTTTGAGGAATTCTCACTGGAAGACAGTTTTAAAAAACATTTAAAATATACCCCCAAATAAAGAGAATATTATTAAGTCAAATTCTATGAAATGGCCAAGTTTATAGGTCAAAAACAGTTATGAATTGGCAGTTTCATAGAGTTCAACCTAAAATAAGGAACTGCCTGGATACCCATCACCCAGATAAATAATAATTATCAACATTTTGTCAATCTCTCCACCCACTGCCTCTCCCTACTTAAAGCAGTCTTACGCATTATACCGTTTCACTCATAAATAACTTCACTGTCTAGTCAGGTACTTCTTAAAGTCCAAACACCTTACTGATATGGGAATCTTGGTCAGTTTTAATCTTGATTTTTCTTCTAAATTCCCTTTGTAGTTTCAGTTGTATGTGTTATTTTTTTCATTGCCTTCTCTAATATGCCTTCTATGGTGGTATTAAGCAAATGCTGAATTCTGTCCCAGAGGTGAGTGTTTTGAGGAAGAGTAGAAAGATTTATGTGGCTCTATGTTAAAATACAACATAAATTAATCTTATAAGATATGGTCTTTTTTTTTCTGCGTAGGACTTTCTGGGATCTTAAACTGTATTTCTAGTCTCATTTGTAGAAATAATTTTCAGTGGAAGATGTGCAAATAAGAATTTTAGAAAAACTATTTGTGTATGTACATGAAAAAAAAATGGATCTTTCTGATTTGACATGAATAATTGAGAGTAAACAAAATAAGTCATGGTTGAAAAGGTTGCCCTGAGCATAAACAGTGGAAAATGGCTCTAATTTGTAGTATAATCCTAATTGCATAACTTTATGTTAAATATATCTATACATACTTATTAAATAAATACCACCAGTCACCTTACATGAAAAGATCTATAGTATTGGGCCAAATGTCCCTACGTTTTTGGCTGAGAATTTAAGGTAGTTCCTTATTCTCTCCTGCCAAATCTCTTCACATTAGCCTCCTTATTTTCTCCCTATAACCTTGTTGCAAGTTGGGTGAAGGTGGCATCAGTCAATGTCATAAGGGTTTTGGGGTTTTTTGTTGTTGTTTTGCTTTGTTTTTTGTGCTTTAAAAATACACACATACACACAAGTTCTTCATAAATTAATCTGTAGTATGTATTCTTATATTTTTGGGTTAAATATCAAATTGGGAATAAGTTTTAAAATGTAATCATGAATCTCATTTTTAGATACATTTAGTAGCCTAGTAAAAATCACTTAAATATGTATTTCTATTCTCATGTTTAACACTTTCAGAAGGAAAAATACAGCTAAATTATACAGTATTATGGACAATTAAATAGATGGAGTATGATGACTAGTTGGCTGGATTCAACAGAGTTTTAGTTTACAAATTTTCATCTGTAGGTTCTGAATTATTTCAGAAATAATATAATGGCTTTTAATTCTTTTGAGTTGTCTTTGGACTGACTTTTATAGCTTTTTTGTGAATTTTGACATAAGTTAATTAATTTCTCTTTTCAGATCTTTGGGGTACAAGGGCCTTATCTGTGATAGACCTTTCAGGAATATGTTTTGGAATTACTAGATAGAAGGGCTAAGAAGAAGTAAGTGAGATGAAAGGGTGATATTTTCAAAGTAGATGGTATTATAATTTCCATTTTATAAGTTATTTGTCCAATGTCACACCTCTAGTTAGTGTTAGAATCAGGCATTGAAATCAGTTTTTAACAATATGCCTGCCTTTTCCATTGAATTAAGCTACAACTTATGTTGAATTGGAAAATAATTCAGGTGCATTTTCCTTCTCTCTGATTTGTCCAGGTTGGATTGTGTTTGTAATGGGATCAGAGTAGAGATGGAAGAAACAACTATTTTAATCACTTTGCAGAAACTATATTTTTCTTAAAAGTGAACATGGGTACTCTGAGGAGTGACAGAAAGCTTATTAGTAAATAGGAAGAACATATATGTTAAGGCAGAGGCTTCATCAGAAATTTGTATTGAATCTTTCACTAAAGGAAATAAACTACATTGGAAATCTTAGAGCTATTCACTTTACTGTGTTTTGCAATGAAGCTGTAATGAAAATATATCTGAAGCCTGTTTAGATTTAGATTGCCATAAAATTAACAAACACCACCACTGCCGTAAATTAAAGTACCTTATAAACACAACCACATTTACAAAGCTAAGCAGACTAGAGCTACAGTTTGAGCAAAATTAAATCCAAGCTGCGAGGCTCAGTTTTATGTGTGCTTTAGGAATGGTACTTTCTTCAAAATCCTGTCTTTCTTCTTTCTCCTTAAAGTGTACTTTGATCATATGTCTCCATTATAGTGGCTCAAATGTAAATGATTTTTTTATGATAACTATCTAAATTCACATATAAACCTTTTTGGAATATTAGGCATAGAATATGTGTTAGAGTATGGTTCTTGAACATTATGGCCACCCAAAGGGTAATCCTAACACTCAACAGGAATATGATAACTTTTCAAAGCTTGCAGCAATTGTCTTGTATTATTTGCTTTAGGTGCACTGCCTCCCTCTTTAGTGGGGACAAAAACCTGGTTGCTTCTTTGTCTTCTTATGGATTAGCTACAAGTTTTGAAAAAGACTTTTACTGTACCTTTCAAATATGCTCTTATGATTAAAGACCCAACTATTAGAATAGGTAAATTCTGAATGAACTTGAGCCACGTGTCTTGGGAAGCCTGTTTTTAAGAATTGAAGGCCTTCGTGGTTCCTTCCCCTCTCTACAAAAGAGAAAGGGACATACTGGTTTTTGCAAATGAAATAGACTTACACATTTTTTTCTCTGTTAAAAAGGAGAAGATATATCCTGCCCTATGCAGCTCTCCCACTTTGCTTGTACCAGAAGAAATGCTTGTACACGAAGCAATTCACTTCATAACTTATAGCTGCAATAATAGAGATGACATATTGAAAGCTATCTACTATAATTATATTGAAATGTATTTTTGCTGAAGGTAAAAGTGTTGTAAGGGTCTCAGCGCCCTCCCCAAGCATTTGGGAACCTACTTTCTGAGTTCACAAATGCCATTTGAATTCACCTCAAATCGGTAAAGCATTGGAGCCAAGCATGCACACTAAATGTGCTCAGTCAGGTATCTAGTTTAGTTCCTAGAGGACTTACAGATTGCAAGGGATTATTGGGGGAATGGAGAATGAGTGTGGAGCCTAAACTGTTAAATCACTAAAGGAATGGCCTGGGGCTTTTCGAGGATCTCGACATTATGTACTTAACGTTTGCTGGCAAAATCTCCTTAGCTTGTATAGGATTTTCATTTTTATTTTTATCAGGTTAAAAAATGCTAATGTTATTACATTAGAGATTCTGTAGCCTGCAAGCTCCTAATCATCCTTTGCTATTTCTTTTTAATAGTTAAGCTGAAAAGACAAAAGGTACTACCTGATGTAAACTTGATATTTCATTTTCCCAAGCAAGGCTTGGCCACTCATTGCTGCAAGGGAAGGGTTTTACTTCTTGACAGCTTTCATGCCAGGTCTTTTCCTTGGCTAGAAAGAGTATTTGAGTGTTTCCTTTTTCCCCTCCAAATTTCTGTGTTATTGACTCTATGTACCAAATGTATCTTTGATCACAAACTTGATTAATAAAATGATTGTTTTGTATTTGAATGCTCTTTTTTTTCAACTTCTTTGGAAGCAGTATTTGTATCACTCAGGTAATGGGAAGGCAGAATTATATTACTTAATCAGAGTAAGGACTTGCTTGCGGAATAACACTAAAAAATTATGAATTTCATTAAATTGCCATTTTCGTTGTCAATAATAACTGCCATTTATTATTAATTAAGTTTCAGGCTCTATGCAAAGAACTTAACATGTATTATATAATATAATCCTTACGAAACCCTCATGAGATAGGTCCCTAAATCATGTAATTAGGTAAGAAAGTGTTGAAGTACAATAGGTTTTTCATCTTTGCAGCAGTTCCTTAAGCATATTGGTCTCATTCTAGTTGGCTTAGAAAGAATTTTTAAATGTTGACTTTTATCCTAAAACAAGCATAATTTGTGGATTTAATAATAAACATTCCATAAACACAAAATCTATAATAGTGGACTAGAGTTACTTGTAAGGTCCTGAAGATATCTAGAAAATGGATGCATACCAATTTAGGAGGCATCAGCTTTTAATAGAAATTTATTCTTTCTTTGAAACATGGATTCTAGAATAGGGTATGTTATGATCTGTTATCTATAATCAGCTTCTCTAGATAGTTCCAAAGACCAATTTGGATTTTAGATTTGATCACTGAACCATTTAAAAAGTTCCTCTCAAATTCAGTGCTTGCTCACTGATTTTATATTTTTACATTCAGTGATCTGAATTTATAGGCAGTAAAGGGGTTGAAGCTTGAATTTACAGCTGCAGAATTCACTACCACAAAACAAACCCCTAAAAACTTTAATTTTAAGTGTAAACCCAATAGATATATATAGAGAGAGGAGACAGTTTTATTAGTCAACAAATATCATTTTAAAAAATCCAAATATTTCAAATCCTCAGTTGTTACTTAATTTGGATTTTTAAGGAGAAAGGAACAAATGACAAGGAAAAAGGCTCATATTGCAAGGGAAAGTTCCCTTTTTGGGGGGAAAATATGAAAAGAAGGATGAAAGTAGCCTCAGGAGTTTGTGGCAGCCATTTTGCCACCATGAGGGAGAGCATGCCTGAAATCCAGACCAGTGCTGAGGATGATGAGAAACCAATAGAAGCACCTGAATTTAGCACTATCTCTGAATGGTTATGTGAGCCAATAGATGACCTTTATCTTTTAAGCTGGGGTCGGGGGGAGAGAATTGATTGAAATTATTTTTATCAGGTGAAGACTTCCATGCTTTTTGTTCACTTAACTGTGTTAATGCAATATATATATATTTTAAAACACAAACCAAAAAAATGCATCCTAGATAGTTTTCAGCAGCTGAATTAAAAGATAAAAAAGGTTTCTCTGTTACTCTAAATCAGAAAATTCAAGGAATCAAAACTCTCGTTTCCTAAATGTTGCAATTAACCAAGGTGTTTTTATTGTCAGTTAGTAATTTTCTGGTCGATGTCCACAATCTGTATTGTGGACATCGACCAGAAAATTACTAACTGACAATTTCACTTGGAAAACTAATAACACAATGAAAAGTTTCTCTAATGTCTATTTTAGTAACATAGTCTTGGAGGTATGATGGAGAATATGATGAATGTGTGAAGTGAGTATCCTACATTATAAACGGCATCGATGCTAGTATGTGGTTGGGTGGCCCTGCAAAACAACTCTGCAATCATTTGATCATTCTTACTGCACTAACGTGTTTAAAAAACGTATACCTTTTAAGGAATAGAAGATGAAGCAGTACTGTGCTCTGCTCTGAAACTGGTCCAGATGATGCTATAAATGAGGCTGTAATTTACTTTCGGTGGTATAAAGGAAAAAAATCACTTTGCCTAAAGTATATGCATCTTTCTTAAGGGTGTACCCAGATTTTAATTATCTAAATGTAAATACTTAACGAATTTTACTTAGAGTAATGAGCTAAAGTGCACACTACATAAATGAGATGTTCTAATTAATCATGTATGAACTACTGGTTTAAAGAAAAGCTATGTGAATTCTGTGAATGTTGGGCTATTGCCAAATTGCTAATCAGCATTTGCATTCATAGATGACTTCACCTAATAAGTTGTGAGACATTCAGTAAATGTTTTAGAAAATTATAAATTTTTAGATGCAGAAACTTTTTGCTTTTAACTGTTTTTGTTTTTGTCTTTTTACCCCTCATAAGCCTTTGCTTCTTAGAAACCATAGGCAAACATTCATTCTGGAGAGATTAAAATACAGTCAGAGAAATACTAAGAGAGCTAACATTTCGGGTTATCATTCATACAGGAGTCTTGAATTATTTGTCAAGACATATACCATGTCATAGATATACGAGTGTTACCACAATATATGAGCTAGGTTTGCAGGAATTAGCAATGTTATATGTGCAAATTAGAAATGCTTCCATACTTTAGCATAGCAGTTGTCAAACTTTTTGGTCTTAGGATTTAGACTCTTAAAAATTATTGGAGACTGTTTAAGAGCTTTCATTTGGTGGGTTGTATCTATCAATAGTTCTACAAATTAAAGCTGAGAAAAAAACAATTAATTTAAAAATAATAATAAGCTATTATGTTAACCAAAATATATTGGGGAGTTCCCTGATGGTGTAGTGGCTTAGGGCTTCGGCGCTGGCACTGTCAGCACTGCGACTTGGGTTCGATTCCCAGCCAGGGAGCTACCCACATACCAAAAAGCAAAAAAACAAAAACAAAAACAAAAACAAAACCTATATCACCCCCTAAACTCAAAATTCAGTGAGAAGAATGGCATTGTTTTACCATGTTTGCAAAACTAATGCTGGGCTTAATAGAAGTCACCTCGATTCTCACGTGTACTTCTGCAGTCAGTCTGTTGTCATGTGGTTAAAGTATATGAAGAACATCTGGCCTCATACAAATATGTTATTGGAAAAGCCTGTATATTAATAGGCTTTCATATAATTGTGGATATTCTTCTGATAATTACACTAAAACTTAAAAAGTTGTAGTTTCTTAAAGATTAGTGATAATGTTAAGTCTGAAACCATATCAATGGGTTATTTTATTCTCTGTTCCTTTAAAATCCATGGGTTTAGTTTGCACTTTAAATGGATCTTCTACCTATGCAAGTCTTTGCAACCTCATGCATTGATTATTTGGAAAATATTGGTTCATTGAGTTATGTACATCTTCCAGTGTTGACACATTTCATTGTATAAATCAAAATATCATATTTAATAATATCAACATCAAACTAATCATAAGGTTTACTGAGAAACTGTCTAGCTCACAGTGGCAGATGCAAGTTTTCTAAATTATAATTTTCACTTGAAAATTCAAATTTCTTCATTGGCACAACTACTATCATCTGTTTTCCTTGATGTGACAGGCTCCCTTAGTTCAGTTTTAAGAAAATATCTGCCAATACCCAAGTCTAAATAATTGTAATTTGTCTGTTTTGCTTTTAATAAAATTAGTGTTCCATTCATGGAGAAAGCAGCTTCACTCCTAACTTAAGCAATCAAGGAGGTGCTTTTTCTCAAAACAACCATCAATTGATACATAGAGAGGTACTTTCTGTGTGCTTCCTCTTTGTCACACAGAAAATTAAAGACAGCGTTGAGATGTAGTAAAATGAATAATTTCACTTGCTTCATTAAGGATAATCCAAAATGAACTGTCTTTTTCTGTGTGTTTATGTGAATGTGTGGTGGTAAAGAAGCATCAAAGACAATTTAGTATGTCTACTGTAGAGCTGTGCTGTCCAGTACAGTTGCCACTAGACACATATAACTGCTTGGAATCTGGCTAGTCTGAACTAAAGATGTGCTGCAAATGTAAAATACCCACTTGATTTCAAAGTGTATGAGAAAAAGAATGTAACAGATCTCATTAACAGTTTTTTAATATTGATTATGTGTTGAAATATTAATATTTTTCATCTATTGGGTTAAATAAAATATATTATTATAATTCATTTCACTTGATTCTTTTTGTTTTTCATGTAGGTGCTAGAGAATTTGCAATTTTTATATTTCTTTTGGACAGCACTACTCTAGAGAAAAGTGACCAAATGTATTTAGGAAAAATTGGACGGGTAATTCTTCTTGAAGATTTATTATTGGTGTATTAGAAGTACTGAGGAGTCCTAAAAAATTTTTTTTAAAAGTCCTTAAAAATTTTGGTTAATATAGCATTACCCAAACATACTATATTTTAGGACCATGTATTAATATTTTCTTGAAATAGCTGTAGAAGTATAGAACTTGCTGATACAAGTTTGGGGAAACAGTTTTCTTAATTTTCTTCATTTTACTACTGAGAAAACTGAGGGCTAGAGTTTGTCAAATTATATAATTTTGAAATTGCATGAACATTTGTTTAGTGAAAGTAGAAGAAAAAAATGCACATATATTTCTTGACAGGGTGACCTCTTCTTTTTAGCTTAGCATAAGATAGTTAAAATGACAACATAGCAGGGAAAATCTTACATTTACTTTTAGTTTGGTTTCCTTAAAGATGGAAAGAAATTCTGGTTTTAGAGTTATGAAGTTCCGTGTGTGTGTGTGTGTGTGTGTGTGTGTGTGTGTGAGAGAGAGAGAGAGAGAGAGAGAGGGAGAGGGAGAGGGAGAGGGAGAGAGAGAGAGCGAGAGAGAGAGTGAGCGCACCTTGGACAATAGCTTTTAGCCTTTTTTAGTTATAGACTGGCTAAGAATCTGAAAAGATAACAAGAACTTCACAGATTATTCCTTCAGGAAAAACAAGGTTGGACAATTAATTTTGCAAACTCATGCTAGAAAAAGTGCTACATACCTCATTGCTGAATATCACCATGGTCACTTTCTAAGAACTCCCCTTGGGAAGCTGTGCACTGACACCAGCATCTAGTCTACCCTTAAAGCCATTTTGGAACTCTTTTTCTGAAATGGCCATCAGAGCTGTCATCGTACTCAAAGTCCAACATTAAGTTCATGAACTTGGTATCGTGAGCTTGTTTTAGCAGCACTGTAGAAACGACTCAGTAAAGAGGGAACGTAAGTGGATGGGGCAAGCTTGCGAACTTAATTGTCAAAGATTTTTGGTATGACAAGAGCTCTGATGCCCATTCCAGAAAAGAAAGAGTTCCAAAATTGTTTTAAAGGGTGGACTAGGCGCTGGCATCAGTACACAGCTTCCCAAGGGGAGGACTTGGAAAGTGACCATAGTGATACTCAGCAGTGAGGTGTGTCCCACTTTTTCTGGTAAGAGTTTGCGAAATTAATTGTCCGAACTTGCCCATTTGTGCACACAACTTGTATAAGATTTCAGGGAGTCATAGGCATTCTAAACATACCCATGGAACTCTAAGTTAAGAATTCTTCACTTATAGTTCAGAGATAATGTATCTAAGGCTATTAATAACATTTCTCTTGAATTGTAATATGAAAACTCAACCAGTCAATTGTTTTTTGGATACCTATTGAATGGATTACACAGTTCTACACTCTGAAGAATCTCAAGTATATGAGGGTTATTGGGAAGAAATCCAGTCATAATTGCCTGTTTTTCATGTTACATGGCTGGATACTTTCCGGCCAGCCCTCATACATAGTGTCACTACTTGCAAGAAATTTCAAATTTCTTAAGACTTAAAACACATTAAAAAACAAAACAAAACTAACTGCTGGTAAGCAAGACTCATTTCACCTCACCTTAGAAATATTTGTAGAAAAATTCCATAAAAGCTTAGAGTAACTGAAATACCCAATGTACTTGAAAGGTTAGTTCTCTAATGAGCAGTTAGAAAAACCATCATGTGCTAGGTGTGAGCAATGTTGAAGATATCTGTAGGGAAGTGGGCATTATTATAGCTTCAGAATGTGTCTTGTCATGATCAGTGATTGTTCTGTCTGCTTGCCCTACCAGTGGCATCCATGCGGTAAGATGCAGAATCTCCCATCTTGCCTTTTTAACAAAAATGCCAGAAGATGTTCTTTTTCCTTAGGGGTCTAGATGGATGCTTTATTTACGAAGGCAGTACTGGATTTCCTTGTATGCCCATTTACATGGTTTTGTAAAGGAAAACAGGTGAATTGAAAGACGGACTAAGGGTTGTTAACTTAAAAAGTTTGAGACCCAAATCTGATAAGGATTTGCCCCTCCCCTGAAGAGTCAAGCTGCTCTAGCCATCTTCCAGGGATGCCACCTGTCCACTAATAAGCCCTACACCACAGCTAAATTATACCAGGACATTGGCATGCTTGGTATCCAAGGCCCTGTACATGCTAACACAAACCTGAATCCCCTCTTCTCTATGTGTTCTCTCAGTTCCTCTGAACTTGCTACATACCATTATTTCCAGAGTTTTTCTTGTGCCTGGAATTCCTAACTTCCATCTTTATCCACCTTTCAAAAATCTTACCCGTTCTTTAAAGACCAAAAATCACTTCCACCATGAAGCCTGACATGATCTTTGCTTCCAGATGAGAACACTCCTTGGAACTTAGGAAGCACTTATTATTATTTTCCTGTGATACTTTGCACAGACTACCTTATTTGAGAATTAGTTTTTTATATATTTTATTGCACTGAAAGCCGGGTCCACATCCTGCTCATTTTGTGTCCCTTAATAGATAGCACTTCGGAGAGTCTGAACTTCCTAATCTTTAATAAACATTTGTTGACTAAATATAAAACCCCAGAGAAATTAGATGGCGCTTAGTATTAACAATTAACATATATTTATAAATAGGAGTTGGTAGAGAGCATCCTTCAATGGGTAAACCTTATTTTAGAACTGAGACAGAGTCAGTGACAAGGGCAATTGAGTACTCTGTCTCCTTTGCATGTCTGGCCATCCATAGTTTGAGAATCACTGCCATTTCACAAGTGTCTTAGTGTTCATTTTACCCTATCCACTGCATAATGCCAATGGCAGTTGCAAATGAGGTGGAAATTCAGATGAGTTAATGTCTAGGTGTGATCATATAAAATACCAGATTCCTAAGGAGTGACTTACTTTTTTTCCCCTCACAGGCATGTAATGAATTCACTACACATGTGATGAACCTTCTCCGAGAGCAGAGTAGAACACGTCCCATTTCCCCAAAAGAGATTGAAAGAATGGTGGGCATCATCCATCGAAAATTTAGTTCCATTCAGATGCAGCTCAAACAAAGCACTTGTGAAGCAGTTATGATTCTAAGATCAAGGTTCCTTGATGCCAGGTATGTGAAACCACAAATCAATTGCTTTTTGTTTTTTCCTTTTTACTTCTTGTATATTATTTTCTGTAAAAATGACCAGGTGGTTTTAGATTCTTCATTAATTTGTCTGTAAGAGCTCTTCTATAGTGGACAGGGTAGTTCACCTCATGGTACCTGCACTTTCAAGCCTCTTGTCTGGAAGCGGTAGTGCTATTAGCTGCCAACTTGGTGACTAAGGAAATGGGTAGGATTAGTGCAGCTATTAATGATTTAGGAATATGTAGCCTTTCAAATATCATGCTTAAAAGTATTTTTAAGTATAACTTTAATTCCATAACTTTGTTTTAACAAAGGTTTGTTTTCTAAGAATTTCTTGATGTTACATTGCCTTGATGGTACATTATAAGAAAATACTTGAAGAGACTGATACTCCTGAAAAGAAAGTGATATTTTAGTTAATAGTGGTTACCACAAAACCCCAAACTCCTTTTTTCAAAATCAAGTAAGAAAGCCTATCAGTTTCTCCTGTTAGGATGAAAATTTTCCCCTTTTATCTGAAGCTCTCCCCAAGTTTCACAGCAGTTAGGTAATACGTTGTATATGGCATGTTTGACCCACTGGGTGACAGAATAGAAGAACTGTCAAGTCGCTGCCGTATGCTGCCTCTGCAGGGACGCCTCTGGGGCACTGCTAAGGCTTGTGATCAGTCTGTAGCTTTGGACAGGAATTTCATATATAGTTTGGCTTTCTCTCCCTTGGAATCTGACAGAGGTGATAATTATCATCCAAATTTTACAATATTAAAGAAAATAACCAAGTTAGCTTTTCAACTGGAAAACAGGGTATGTGGAACAGTCTTCATGCCAGACCTCTTCCTTAGAGCCAGATGAGGAAACATGCCACTTAATTATGCTACCATTCTCCTAGTGAAACAGAGCCCTTTATCACCTTTGACTCCTTTTTCTATAATAAATCAGTCACTAGAACTCACCAGTCCTACATTTTCAACATTTCTCATATTACCTCTTTCTTTCCATTATTGCTTGCACTGCTCAGTTCATGTTCATCCTTTTGTACCTGGACTAGCACAGTACCCTCCTACTCATCTCCTTTTCTACAGTCTTACTCCCCTCCCATCCATCCGCTATATTCTTTTTCAGTTTATATAGCATTATGATGCTAATTGCTTTGCTTTTAAAAAACAAAACAAAAAAACTACTGTAGCTTTTCAGTGATGGATAACTTACACACAACTTAAATTGGTGTTTAAGTCCTAACATGACCTGCTCCTGCCTGCATTACTTTTCGTCGTTGTTAAGATTTTCTAAAATTATTTTTTTTTCTATTTAAAAAATACCAAACTCACTGTGGAAAATTTGGAAAATGTATAGAATAGAAGGATGGATAAAAGACAAGTACATTTTTACTACCCAAAGGAAAACAATCACTGTAAGTGTTTTAGTTGATTTCCATCAGGTTTTGGAGGCTTTTACAAGATGTTCTTGGGATTGTACAATATGTATAATTTGGTTTTCTTTTTTAAAACAATTACTGTAAATATATAAACATTTTCCATGTAGTATAAGCTCTAATTTTAAATATTTTAATGGTTGAAATCTAATAAATGGATAGATGATAAATAATTTACTTAGACATTCCTTCATTTTTGAGCATTAAAGTTGTACCCTTTAATTTCTATTATAACCTCCTCCTCCTTTCCTTCTTTTCTGCCTTCCTTCTTTCCTTCTATAAATATTTATTTGGACTGAGGATATAAAGATAAACAAGATAAGTTGACATACATGCCCCAGCTGAACTTACATGCTACTTGGGAAAATAGACTATAAACAAGTAAACAAATATGCTATAGAATTCTATTTAATACTGTAGCGAAGTGTAATAGGGTGATAAATGCTATGAAGAAAAAGCAAGTTAAGGAGAGACAAAAATGATAGAAATAGGGTACTATTTTAGACAAATTTTTATTGAAACTAATGTTTCAATGAAAATCTTTATGCATTGAACCTTTTGATTTTCAGGATTATATCCTAAGAGTTAATTCTGAGAAATGAAATTATTAGAAAAAAAATGTGAACTTTTTTTGTGTTGTTACTATATCACTAAATTGTTCTTTACTGTTTTTAATCCAAAATGAAATCCCTTTTGGTCTTACCTATTTCCTTTGACTAGAATTCTTTCTTTTCCTCTGCCTAACCACCTCTTCTATCACAACACCCACCTGCCCACCCCCTGCACATATCTCCCAGCCTTCCACCCAAATCCTGTTCTCCCATTCTCTTTTTCCAGTTGGTCACCAGTATTGAACAGCACAGAGCCTGGAATGTAACCACTACTTGTGTTTATTACCTAGTGAGACCTTGCTCACCCTTCCAGGCCCAGCCTAAATGCTCCCTTTTTAGGAAGCCCACTTTAATCACTTCACTGACTGGTCCTTGCCTTCCCTTCGACACTGATACTAAATTTATAACAATTCTCCAGACCAAACTTTATACAAGCTGCCTTTCTTGTAGCTTTTCACATTTTTCTCTCAATAAGTTAAGAGTCATCAAAAGCATCAGCCAGGTCTTACACATTTACATTTCCCACTATTTCAGCAAGCGTCTTACATGTAATAGACTGCAAAAAGTTACTTATTGACTAACCAGATGAATGAATATTTCCATTTAATACTTTTAACAGCTCAAATCAAGGCGTTAGGGAGGTAACATCAGAAAACATTTTTAACTTGTCAACTTTGAGCATGTTAATAAAAATTTATAACAAAGATATTTTAAAGTGCTTCCAACAGAAAGGAATCCTTCCTTGCACAATGTGATTCATATTTCTTCTGATACTTTCCCATGCTAGTCAACATATGTGTTTTTTTTTAATACATATATAACTGCATTCAAATGTATATACCTAAATGATTTATTTTTCTTTCAAGAAGAGTTAAGTATGTTAACAAGGCAAAGTGAGAAGAGCAAGAATGAGAAGGTGGCAGAGCTTGGAGCACAGTTCTTTCTCCCACAGAGATTGCTCCTAGTGACATGATGGTGATGGGACCCAGCCCTGGGACTAATGTTCCACTGTACACTGGCCTGAGGCATAGCCACTTACAGTGTGCTGAACCCTGGGGGGAATGGAATATAGGGGAAATGCTTAATGAGCATTTTCTACAGAATGTTTTTCTAAAAAATAAAATATAAGACTGAGTTGTCTCTTGTGCCTTCAAGTGAATGCAAATACTGAGCTTTGATTCTATCTGTTCTTATACTGCCTCTTAGCAAGCTCTCTGTACTAAGAAGGCAAGGTTTTTCTGCCCTAGGCAAACGTGCTCATTCAGATATGTGGTTCCCTTGCTTACTCTGGCTTTTTGTGAGGTTACACTCAAATTTTCTGGGTAATTGGACAGGTTGAAGCATGTACCAGTACAAAACAACTAAGAATAAGCTTCATAGGTCCCTTCACTTTTTTAGTAGATGTGCTATAGTTTGGGTACAGCCAGAAGAATGTCTGGGGTGAAGTGTTCTGTTCTGCCTATAAATTTGTTCTTTGAGGTTTTTTGATGTTTGCTAAACCACTCCTAGGCAAAATTGATAAGTAAGCCAAATTTATTTTTGTTTTCCCAGATATGTTTCTGCTCATTCTTCCTTTCATAAGTCCTTACTTCCCAAGGAAATACCCTGTGTCATCTACTTCAGTGTACCTTGGGTCCTGCTGCTGGACTCTATGTCTTAGACTGAGAGTCACAAACTCACATGCTTACATATAATGAAATTGAGTAGAGTGGTTGGATGAGGGGAGGAAGGGTTAGAGCAGGCCAGTACATATCTGAGGAGACAGCTGTCACTCAGCTTTAGCCTGTAGCTGCCTTCCTGAATGTGGGCCTGGTGTGGCTGATCTTCCAATTTTTTATAAAAAGCCTAGTTTTTTATGACCAGGTCATTATTGTGTGATCTCAACAAACATTATCTGTGGGCCAGATAATTATCTGTAGGTCTGACAGTTTCAATATCTGTTCTAGACCTTTTCCACTCTACTCACCAAACCACCTACTCATAAGAATGCCTCTTCAAAGTACCCCCAGGTCAGGGCTTTTTTTTTCTTTTCAAGCAATGCATGACTCTTGAAAAAAATGCTAATTACTATTCTTAATGTATGTCTCTTCCTTCTCTTCTCTGTCTTTCCTTACCATCTCCCCAATCCAGTTCATCATCAAATCGGATTTATTTTTGTCTCCAAATAGATACTGAATCTCTTCTTCATTCCTCAGGAAACAATGGTTTAACTTTCCAAAAAATTATTGAAATTAAGAAATTTCAATTCTTATAACCTGAGATGTTTTGTTCAGACCTAGATTTCTTGCTCCCTTGACTCTCCCTTAATGTTGAAATATAGATCACATACTTAACCTGCTATATTAGTGACATTGTTGTAACTAGAAGAATCTCATAGGGTGTACACATTTGCAAATGCCTACTGACTCTGTCTTCTCCGAGTGTAGGGTATCACAATTGAGAAGATCATTAAGATTATTTGGAAAAAAGTGTTCAGAAAACTTGGCTGGGTGGGGGGAAGTATTTCTCATTGACTGAAGAATCTAATTTAAAGTGAAGTCTGACAAATGCTCATTTTCAGGCTGGAATTCAAAATCTTAGTAACAAAACCCAAATGTAGGTGACATTTTTGCTGTTTGAAGTAAATTGTTAATAAATACTTGATTTTCTGACACACTGCCACCCCTCTGCCAGTTAAAAAAAAAAATTCCACCCCTACTCTTTCCCTTGTGAGCAAATCATACCTCAGTCCAGACCGTTGCTTAAGTAGAAAAATCTGGAAATCCTTGATATATTTTTTCTTACCTTCCTTCTCTATCTTCTCTACTCACGCCTCCCATCCAATCCATCACCAAGTCCTATTGCTTTTACCTTTCAAATAGATCTTGAATCTTTTTATTCTCATTACTCTCACCCTATGCTAAGTTACCATCATCTCTCAGTTTGACCATTGCAGTTGTCTCCTATATTTATGTCCTAAAAATATCTTTATATTTCCTTTCATGTCCTCCTCTCATTATTCTCAGTAGTCAGAACAATCTTTTTAAAACATAAAACTTAAAACCTGTAGTAGCTTCCTATTGGTAAAATAAAATCCAGAAATTCTTAAGGGACCCCCTAAACCTGTATAATCTGGCCTCTGCCCCTCCTTCCAGACCCATCTCTTACGTTCTCTGATTTTTCCTATGCTCCAGCCTCTTTTATCCTTTGGACTTTGCAACTGCTTTTTGGTTTCACAACCATTTCCTCAGATCATTGTTTCCTTCTCTTTGACTAACTCCTACACATTCTCCAGGTCTCAGATTCAACATCACTCCTTCAAGGAAACCTTTACTAACTCCATGATCAGTGTTAGGTTTCCCTTTTATACACTTGCATTATACCTTATGCTTTTCCTTCATGATACTTGATATGGTCACCACAATTTATAGTTATTTATATCTCTGATATTTGCCTAATGTCTTTCCCTTCTCTCCCTTTCTACTTTTTCCTCTCACCTTTCAATCTCTGGTAGATCTTATCTGTTTTGTTACAACTGGGTCTTTATTGAGTACCTAAAACACATTAGCTCCTCAGTAAATATCTGCTGAAGAGATTAAAGAATGAAGTTAATTGTGCTTCACATTCTAGTATTTTTCTTAGTGATTTTGCATCTTAAAATGTGTTGGATAGTGCTTTGGAGGATGCCAAGAACAGAATTTACAATATCAGAGTGACAAGTTAGACCCTAAGAATGTTTAAAAATAAAAGTTTCCTTTATTTTGTATGATCCTAAGTAATATTTCCCTCTGTGGTTAATGCTGATCATAACTACAATTCTCTTTTTTGGTTCTTGTCATAGACGAAAAAGGCGTAACTTCAGTAAACAGGCCACAGAAATTTTGAATGAATATTTTTACTCACACCTCAGCAACCCCTACCCCAGTGAAGAAGCCAAAGAGGAGCTGGCCAAGAAATGCAGCATCACAGTGTCACAGGTCAGTAAGGACTCCACAAGTCTGTCATGTTTCCCCAGTAATACAGGAACCCTGTCCCTTCCTCGGGGCATTCTCATCAAATCTTGTATCCAAATGTCACATCATCAAAGGTGATATAATGAAAATATGGGTATGGACACATTTTTATGCAAGCTTTTAAGCTTAGATAATTTTTTTAAAATCCTAAGTGCAAGCAGTCAAGATAGTCACCCACGACCTTTGTGTAGATTTTCTATAGAGAGGACATAAAGATGCCATGGGAAGAGACACATTTTACACCTAGGTGACCATTTAGTAAATGACACATAGTCCTGCCTCCCTCAATTTAGATGACTGACCTAAGCCACCACCAGTGAGAAGCCAATTTATTTGTTGCAAGTAGGAAATTTAATATAACTCTTTGGTGAAAGATTTGAGAAATTCACCAAGTCCTTTCTTGATAGTCATGCTGTCGTGATATTTGAGTCTCAGGGATTTCTTTGCTTCCTTGTTATCTATAAAACAGAAGATTTAAGTTCATTCCTATACTGTTTGTATTTTATTTTAAACATCTATTTGTAATATTGTGGCCCTAAAGTTAGCTGTCATCATCTAACAAAAATGTATTTAGTTTTATTATGCAGATAGACTGGTATTTATTAATAGCTTGAGGATTATAGATAAATAATCAACTGTACCTCCTTAGAAATTAAGTATATCCTATTGGAATTGGCTCTAAAATACCATTTTATTTAAATATTCATACTGTTGTTTGTAGGTTGTCATTTGAGTATCATTTCTTTATAGTGTGCAGATGTGATGGTTACCACCCAGGTCTTGCAGAGGAACTTAAGGAAAAGCTAGCCTATAGCAGAAATTTCAGTGATCCCTAGAGGTCACGTGACACAAAAGTTTTAAAGTAGTTTTGTTACCAGAGAATGGGCCCTTCTTGGCACAGTGTCCAGGTTCTTGGTGTTCTGAGCAAAGAAATGAGCAAAGCACAAAAATAAAATGGTGAAAAAGTAGTTTCTTAGAAGTAGAACATACACTCCAAAGAGGTAAGAGCAGCCTGAGCAAGATAGTGGCTCAAGAGCCCCAAATAATGAGGCTTTGGTAATTTTATTCTCTTTAGTTGCAAAGGGTTATGCCTACCTGGACGTGGCAACTTATGACTGGCATCTTTGATTGACAGAGACTGACATCATTTTAACTGTGCACGTTTCTTTCCAGAATTCAATTTCCTCCTCTGATTACTTATCTTGGGGCAGGGATTACTAGAAAAGGGTGATATCAGGATGGTGATTACTCCAGCAAGGGGGGAGTCCCATGGGAGGGGTCCCAAGATCCCCCTATTCTACCTGCCTACCTCACTGTTCTCTTGAGAGATGCGATCTCCCTCATGTATGGGAAGTTGAGAGACAGGAGGTCTCGCTTTCCATATCTGCTTCCTGCTGAGTGTGGTTGTTGTCCCTACCTGTCGGGGCCTCAGGGAGCTCTCACCCTATGCAATCTAAAAGTGGGAGGGAATCTCGTGATCCGCCTGGGAGACTGTTCATTTCTTTGGTCTGGATGGGCTGGAAGCCTTGCCGGCGCATCATCTGTATCCCAGTGGCCACTAGGATACAGATTCACTTAATAGATTTAAAAGCATGGGCCTGAGAAGCAGGCCTCAAAGCCATAGACGCAGGGTGGCTGCATGATGGAAGATCCATTCAGCCCCATGAAGTCCACAACCTGTTGACTTTTGGCTTAGCCAGCCATTCAGGTGTCGCCATCTGTCCAGGAATGGCCTGGGAAGGGTGCTGGGTTGCTGTGATTACAATCAGCAAGCACAGATCACAGGCACCAGGATTTTAGCTAAAGTCTAGCAAGCACAACTAACTAAAGTTTTGCCATCACAAATCACAGATTTCAGGATGATTAACTAAGACTGGAGATGGGATATTCTGGGAATATAATTAGCAAACACAAATCACAAGTTTTTCCAAATAATTAACTAAAATGGAGCTAAGGATATCCTGGGAGATTGAGACTAATAGACTATTGTTTAAGTTTTGGGGTAGTTATCTAATGCAGGAGGCAGGATGAAGACACTCCATGTTTCAGGCTAGGAGCAATCTACTGTTTAAGTCTAGAGATAAAGGAAAACGGATTGAGAGGGTGATTAAGACTAGGAACAAGGTAAAAATTGAGGAGCTAAGGAACTAGGGAAGAGGGGACTAAATTTCCTGTAATGAGGGGCTCTTTCGTTTGGCCCATATCAATTTCTTTTTTTTTCCCCCCAAATTATGAAGATTTATTTACCAAGTAACTATTTTAAATGGTATGGGAAAGGTGAAGGGATTAGGAAGAACAAATGGATAGTCACAAAATAGTCACAAGGGTATGAAATACAGTATGGAAAATATAGTCAATATTGTCGTAAAAACGATGCATGCTGTCAGATGGACATTAGACCTATCAGGGGAGTCAATTTCTATATAAACATTTCTGCTGTATATCTGATGTCCAAGATACTAAAGATCCACTTCACATTCCATTAAAAGTTTCATATCAATATTTTAAGTCATTGTTATTTAAGGGAATATGGTCTGAGTTTAAGATGTTATCTAGCTCCTGTTTTGGCACCAGTTTCCATAGAATCTCTAAAGAAAACTAGATTTATAATTCAGATTTTATTTAATGGTTATTGTCACTCTTCTATGAAATTGTGGTATATCTTGATGGGGGGAGGCTTAGTTTGAAATAGAATATAATTGACTTGGGTTACCAGCTTATGAAGACACGTATTTTATAAAACATTACTATCTGAGTTAATGTAGTACTCATTGTCACTTGAACTACTAAGGAACAGTACCATATACTAGGTCAGACAGGGAAGATGAAATTAAAAGTATATTTGTGTCAAGTGGGTATTTTCTGGTATGTGCATTTCTCCGAACATTAGTGTAAGGATTGGGCTCACGCTGAACACCAGCTGATGATGCCCTGTCTGGCTTTCTGGCTCTCACAACAGCCCTCTGACTTAGAATTCAAATGTTTGTGGGTCCAATTTAAGATAAGTTGTTTTCATGTTTATGCTCCCTTTTCCCCCCTTTTTACTTCTATAAATGTTCTCTATTGGAGAATAACACAGATTATAAAAATTTCTCAAAAACTGATATGAGCCTGGTTTTTCATTAATTGTAGTACTAGCATTTTGTGTGTAATGTAGGATTTGTTTAACATATTGCTTAGGCAATAAATGAGAAAAATTTCCTCCTGACTCTTTTAAACTAGGCAGTTTTTGCTCTATTTCCTAACATCTACAAGGAACCATTTGCCAATAATTTGTTTTAAAAAATAGTTAATTTCTATAGTCATTTCAGTTGCTTTCTATAGAAAAATAGCTTTTAACATTTTGAAATTGCTTGAGAGGTAGAAATAATATATACATAGGTATATTACTCTGTCTAAAAAGCAGACTTTGTCATCTTTTTTCTCCCTGGTCAGGCTTTCAAAGCAGAATTTCAGTGATCAGTTTAAGCATCAGTTTAAATTCTGGAATTTCCTCTCCTTTTTACCTTTTTCTGGCCTAAAAATTTTAATTTCCTCTTGGTAATTCCCCTATCCCACATTTCTGAAGTGGAAACAATGATGTTATCATTTTAACTATTAAGGACATCAGTTGCTAGCCTTCTAATTGGTGCCCTTTTGTTTAAATTGTTTGGAAGTGAAAGCAAAGAATGTTCCAGACCTGCCAGATTAACTACTCTCTAAAGAGAAAAAACATTTTTTTAAACATTGTTCAAAATATACATCCTATTGAAATACAACTAAATCTAGAATCCAGAAATTGTTTATATGCAAAACTAACCTAAACATATGGAAACCCACTGAAAACAAGCAACTGTTGGAACACTATTTTTGCCAGATTTAGAGTATATGAAACTGATTTATTCTTTCTTGATTAAAATATTTAAAATACTGCTTAAATACTTAATAACTAAAATAATAATTAAAATGAATAAGGAACTTTTCAGAAGAAAATGTATGGAAATATCTCTAGTACTTTGAAGGTAAAAAATAATTTTTTTTAAATGACATAAAATGTATAAGGAACAAAGGAAAGGATGGATAAATTCAGGGGTGGAACATTTTCCAAAGTACTTAATAAAGACTGAAAGATCAACACAATACAACTATTTTATTTAGTAAAGCTTGAATCAGGCAAGAAGCATCAATAGATATTAAATCTAGGGGGAAATTTTGATGAAGAACATGGTCTTAAAGTATCTCTCCATAGGCTCTTTATTAGTTGCAAGGGATTTAAAAAAATAGAATGAAGAAATACAGCAAAACCTTGATCAGGTGATTAGAATCAACATCACCAAAGAAAGACAGGTGGACATTGTGTGTATTATTTCATTCAAGAATGTGACTTGAATCTAATCATTAGAAAACATTAGGCAAACCCAAAATGAGAAATGTTCTATTAGGGAAAAAAGGGGAGGGAGCAGTATTCTTAAAAATGTCAAAGAAAGGCCATGGAAATATTCCAGATAAAAAGAGGCAAGAGACATGACAGGTAAACTCAGTACCTGCTCCTAGACTGGCTCCTGTACTGGAGCTGGGGAAATGGCATAAAAGATATTACTGGGTTAAATTTACTAAAGTAAATTGTAATTTATAATTGTACTGTTGTTGTCTAAGAGAATATCTCTAGTCTTAGGAAATACACACTGACTTACTTAGGGGTAAAGGGCCATGAATGTATGTAACTTACTCTCAGATGGTTCAGGAAAAAAATATGTGTGTATTTATTTATATACATATCAGTATGTACATAAACAACACCCAAAAGTAATATGTATGTGTGAACACAGATAATAAAACAAATGGGCAAAGTGTTAATAACAGGTAAATCTGGGTAAAGGCATAGACAGACGTTCTATATACTATTTTTATTTTTGCAAGTTTGAAATTATTCCAAATTAAAACCTTTTTTAAAATCTGAAGACAGTCCACAAACTACAAGAAGATATTTGTAAGTGTATAAGCAAGAGAATTAAAATCCAAAATATATAAAGAATTCTTATAACTTAATAAGAAAATAAACAAAGAACCTATTTGAGAAATATAAATGGTCAGTTACATGATAAGTTCCTTCTTGTTACTAGTAATCAGGAATGTGATTTAAAAACAGCAATGAAATAACATTTTACATTTTATGTGTTGGCAAAAAAAAACCCTAAGTTTGACCATAACAAGTCTGCACATTATTGACAAGAATATACAGCAACGGGAACCCTTAAATATTGTTGGTGAGAATCTAAATTGGTATAGTCACTTTGGAAAATTGGCAAAATATTTTACAAATTTGAACATACACATAACCATTTGACCACTAGGCAAAATTACTCTAGTAAACCTCTTTTATGTATATATCAGGAGACATATGTAAGGACATTCGTAGTAATGTTGTTTGAAATGGCAAAAAACTCGAAATAAGCCAATTGTTCATTGACTGGGGAAATGAAAAAATCTACTGTGGTATAATGCCATGATGGATTACTATACAACAATGAAAAAGAGCAATCTACAGCTACATACATCAATATGGGTGAATTCAGAAACACAACATTGAGTGAAAAATGCAAATTGCAGAATATATGTATATGATATCAGTCTTATGAGTTCAGATCCAAGCAAATTTAACAGCATATTGTTTAAGGGAATATATATATATATATAAAGGGAATGATTTAAAAGTGCAGTTAAATGGAATAGGATTAGGAAGAAATATTTAAGGAGTTTCAGTGGTATTGTTAGTAGTATATTAAATTGAGTGGTGGATTTACATGGATGAACTTAATGTTTATGCATTATACACGTACATATATAAGTCAAGGAAGTCTTACATGAATTACTAAATCAAAATTTAAAAAATTTAAAAGAATATTTTCATTTGTTTGTTAACAAAAAATGTATTGTAATGCCTATTATGTGCCATATACTGTGCTAGGGATGGAAGAGACATCTGTGAATTTAACAGGCAAAACTCCCTGCTCTACCTAATGGAACTATATGTCTGTTCACAAAAACATGTGTAAGAATATCCTTAGCAACAGTATTCATAACAGCCAAACTAGAAACAATGGAAATGTCTATCGATAGGAAAATGGGAAATAGAAGTTGGTGTATTTGTGTGTATTTGGAATATTAACTAGACCATATGTAACTGCATAATGCTAAGTGAAAGAAATCAGGCCCTTAGTGTATGATTCCATGTATTAAAAAGTTCAGAAACAGGCAAAATTAATCTTAGCATTAGAAGTCGGGGTAGTGTTTTTCCTTGGGAGAATAGTGATTGGGAGGGGAAATGTTCTTGATCTACGAGTAAATAATGACTTCATGGGTGTGTTCACTTTGAAAATTTATCAGGCTCTATATTTATGATGTGTGCCCCTTTTTTATATATGTAATTTTTACTTTACTAAAAAATTTACTTATACAACAACATACATGGCCTCATGGAAGTGACATTTTCCTGCAAACGGATAAAATAACTAAATGAGATGATAGAAAGTGATAGGTGTTATGGAGATAAATAAAGGAGGGAAGGAGAACATGGCATTAAAGGGTCTAATTTTTTTTTTTAATTCATTTTTATTGTTAGACTTATTGGGGTGTAAGGGTCTAATTTTTAATAGGGTAGTAAGAAAGCCCCTCCTGAGAAAATATCTTTTAGTAAATATTGAAGGAGATGAATGAGTCAGCCATGTGGCTAATTGGTAAAGAACACTCTGGGCAGAGGGAACAGTAAGTGCAAAGGCCCTGAGGTAAAAGTGGCCTAAGCAAGTGGTAGAAGTAATAGGAGATGAAGCTAAAGAGACTGTGAGGTCCAAATGGTGCAGTCGTGTTATAGACCATGGTAATGACTTGAGCTTTTAAGGAAAACTGAGGAGTGACATGATCTGACCTAAGTTTTAGCAGGATCACCATGGCAGCTTTATTGACAATAGACCATGGGAGGAAAGGGGAAGCAGACACCAGTTCGGGTGCCACTGCAATAATCCAGGCAGAAGATGATGGTGGCTTGAACCAGGATGTTAGTAATAGAGATGGTGAGAGGTGGCTGGGTTTTAGGTCAGTGTGAAGGTATAGCCCAGAGGGTTTACTGATAGATTTAGATGTAGATGTAAGAAAATAATAGTCCAGGATGACTCTAATTTTGGGCCTGAGCAGTAGAAGTATGATAGACTTGTAGAAGTGTGCTGGAGAGGGATTTCAGAGGAGCAGGTTTTGGGGGGAAAGATCAGGAGTTTGGTTTTGGACATATTAAGTTAATATATACTATAGTTTTTAAAGTTCACTATATATTGAAATATATAGGCACAGCTAAGTGAAAAATTTATCATTTATATTAGTTTTATATTAATTTTCACTAATACTCTTAAGTATCCTTAGTATAAAATTTCAGGTAGAACTCAAAATTTGTAATCTCTGATTTCCTAAGGCTTGATTTGACTAAGCTGGTGTTCCCCTTTTACATAACACTCTGAAAATTGTCACATATTCTTAATTAATGGAACAGATATTAATATGCTTTTACTTTTTGGAATAGAGCTAACTTGCATTGTTATTCAAGTTAGCAAGTCATAAAAAAACTCCATTGTATTCCTGATTTCAATTTTTAATTTAACTAACTCTGGCCCTACTTTCTGTGCTAGGTATTTTTAGAATGAAAAATATTAACTTATTCTCCATTGGTCGTCTAATTGAAATGTACTATAAATAAAATATTGATTTTTTTTTCTTAACAGATGAGAATCTGAATTGGTAAAGAGGTTAATTAGCATTGAGATTAATTCATTTTTTATTTTTCAATTATAGTTTACATACATTGTATTCATTTCAGATGTACAGCATAGTGTTTAGACATTTATGTAACTTACAATGTAATCACACCAATAAATCTAGTATTCATCTGACACCATACATAGTTATTACAATATTATTGACTATATTTCTTATGCTATACTTTACATTCCCATTGACTATTTTGTAACTACCAGTTTGTACCACTTAATCTTTTACTCCTCTTCACCTGTTCCTTAACCCTGCTCCCATCTGGCAACCATCAAAATGTTCTCTGTATCCACAAATTTGTTTCTGTTTTGTATGTTTGTTTATTTTGTTTTTTAGGTTCCATATACAAGTGAAATCATACGGTATTTGTCTTTTTCTGTCTGACTTATTTCACTCAGCATAATACTCTCTAGGTCCATCCATGTTGTTGCAGATGGCAAGGTTTCATTCTTTTTTGTAGCTGAGTAATGTTCCACTCTATGTATGTACCACTTCTTTATCCATTCATCTATCATTGGGCACTTAGGTTGCTTCCATATCTTGGCTATTGTAAATAATATTCCAGTGAACATATGGATGCATGTGTCTTTTTGAATTAGTGTTTTGGGTTTCTTCAGATAAACATCCAGAAGTAGAATTACTGGGTCTCTTGTTATAGCCTTTGTCTTAAAGTCTATTTTGTCTGGTATAGGTATTGTAACATCAGCTTCTTTTGTTTGTTCACATTTTCATCACATACCTTTTTCCATCCCTTTATGTTTAGTTTGTGTGTCATTCTATTTGAAGTGAGGCAGCATATGTAAGGGTCTTGTTTTCTTATCAATTCAGTCACTCTTCTCTTGAATCTGGCATTTAATCCATTTACATTTAAAGTAATTGTTGATAGAGGTGTAGTTACTACCATTTTATAGTATTATTCATATTTTTTATTCTTTTTATTCTTTTTCTATCTTCTTGTAATACTGGTTTGATAGTGATGAACGCCTTTAGGTTTTTCTCATCTGGGATCAACTAACATATTTTAGAACTGTTAAAGTGGTGCACGAGACCCACTTTTATAATAGTCTGATGTGGAGGAAAGTAACTAACCCTTACAGATGAGGAGATTGATGCTCAGAGAAGTTAAATGATTTGACAAGGAGTCACAGGTTTTTAGGAATGGGAGAGCTGGAGATTCTTACACAGAGGTTCTTATTATAAAGGAAGAAACTAGATTTTTTTTATTGTTAGACTTATTGGGGTGACATTGGTTAGCAAGAATTACATAGATTCTAGGTGTACAACTCTACAGTGCATCATCAACTTGTTATATAATAAGTTCACCACCCAGTGTGAGTTCTCTTTCCATCACCATATATTTAGCTCCCCCTCCCTCCTCTCCCACCCCCTCCCCTTTCTCCCATCCTCTCCCCACTTGTCCCCAAATAAACATTAAACTATTGATTATGTCCATGGGTTATTTGTTTGTTTGTTTTTTCTGTTACTTTCAGTTTTATATTCCTCATATGAGTGAAGTCATACAGTTTTTGGTTTTTTTCTGCCTGACTTATTTCACTTAGCATGATCTCTAGGTCCATCCATTTTGTTGCAAATGGGAGTATTTCATCTTTTCTTATAGCTGAGTAATATTCCATTGTGTATATGTACCACAGCTTCTTTATCCAGTCATCTGTCGCAGGACACTTTGGTTGTTTCCATGTTTTGGCCACTGTGAACAGCGCTGCAATGAACATTGGGGTACATAAGTCTTTGCGGACTAAGGTTTTCAGTTTTTTGAGTAGATCCCCAGAAGGGGGATTGCTGGGTCAAATGGTAGCTCCATTCCCAATTTTCTAAGGAACCTCCACACTGTCTTCCACAGTGGTTGTACCAGTTTGCACTCCCACCAGCAGTGTACCAGAGTTCCTTTTTCTCCACAGCCTCTCCAGCACTTGTTATTCCTTGTCTCGTTGATAACAGCCATTCTTACAGGTGTGAGGTGGTATCTCATTGTGGTTTTGATTTCCCTGATAGCTAATGTGGATGAACATTTTTCATATGTCTGCTGGCCATTTGTATTTCTTCCTGGGAGAAGTGTCTGTTTAGTTCTTCTGCCCACTTTTTAATTGTGTTTTTTTTGTTGTTGTTAAGTCGTATTAGTTCTTTATATATTTTTGATATTAGACCCTTATCAGATGCATTGTTTGCAAATATTTTCTCCCATTCAGTTGGCTCTCTCTTTGCTTTGTTGGTGGTTTCTTTTGCTGTGTAGAAGCTTTTTAGTTTGATATAGTCCCATTTATTTATTTTCGCTTTTACTTCCCTTACCTTTGAGGTCAGGTTCATGAAGTATTCCTTGAGCCCTAGGTCTATAAGTTTAGTACCTATGTTTTCTTCTATATGAGAAACTGGATTTTTACTTCTTTTCCTGCAAAAGGTCGTGTGAATCATATATCCCTGGGGCCCCAGCTGTACAGTCCTGGTTTGTGAGGCACAGACCAGGGCTTGTATCACTAGGGCTGCATCATTTCCCCCTAAGCCACTTCAGAGACTCCAGGCTAGTTAGTAATCTGAGGTCTCCTTACTCATTAAACTACTTATTCCAAATCAGTGAATATTCAGTAAGCTAATTAAAATTTGTAAGTAAGATTTCCTTATTAAAAAAATCTATTAAAATAAGAAGAAGCCCGTTAAAATAATAATTAGAGTAGGCAAAAAAGAGATGATTACCAAATTATAGTATATCTTTCAGCTATCCATAGTGGCCTTTTCAGTTACTTCGGCAGTAGACAGAAAGCAGTAAATTTCTACTGTGAGTATGCAATTGGTGAACTGGAAACAAGTTAAAGGAAAATGGCAGCAATTTTGCTAAAGTGGTTCATTCACGCTGTCTTAAAAGAAGGTCTACAGACCCTCTTTTCTGTAAAGGTTCTGATTGTGTTTCCTAGTGGAGATGGGATGTCACTAAATGGTGTGCAAAAAACGTAGGAGCAGGTTGTAAAAAGATGCGCGCTTTGAGGATGCTCTAATACTCAGTACAGATAAGGCATATCTACAAGATTTAAAGAAAATAGGTAAGCTTCTGATTTTTTGTTATATTCTCTGCTAACAATCAGCAATGTAATTAGCATGGTCTCTAATACTTGCTCCAGTGATAGTCAGGTATTATATTTATTTTAAATTTGACTTTTTTGGGGGAATTGCTAACATTTGTTTGATATGATGCCCAAACTAAGGATAGACTATTTCCAGCTTAGATACTATGTTTTTTGAGTTTTCCTAAACCTTGGAAGACATAATCAGAAACATGATTATGTCTTCTGACTTAAGTCCTGTCATCTTCATTGCCTATTCCTTCCCTTTGAGTATTTCCATCAGTCTCTCCTTATGTCTGTCCCTGATGATTGCACCTCACCTTTCCAGACCAATAGGCCAATATATTAGTTAGGGTTCCAGTAGAAAACAGATGGCACACTCAAATTAGAATAATATGAGGAGAGTTTAATAAAGTGACTGTTACAAAAGTATAGACAAAGTACAGGGAAACCACAAAAGATAATCCTCATAATGCTTGGTTCTGTTACTTCCCCTGGGCCTGAGGAGAGGAAGGAAGGGTTATCAGAACCCAACCAAGATATAGAACATATGTGGAGAAGGACAGTAACTTAGACTTAAGTAAAGGCTGTATTACAGCGAAGAAGTCAGGGGAACAAATACTCTTATTTTAAACATTTCCTCTCTTCTTCTTATCTCCTACCAGGGCTTCCTTTGGCCTGAGCAGGGTGAGAGTAGATAAGGAAGACAATATACATTGTAACCCAAAGGGCTAAGACACCAAATCACAACAGGCTCCCAAGTTCAAGCCTCCTGGCTTCCCACTCATGTTGACTCTGTGATACTCCCACCCAGGAAATCTGGTATTCTCCAGAGATGTTCTTGGGCTTCCTTTGTCCTTATCTTTGGGCTTTTCTGCTCCTTTCCTGATTCTTCTGTCACCCATGGGGAGAGCATATTATTTTTCTAAAGTAAGTATGGATCTCGAGAATAGAAGCTACAAACAAGTATAAATAAGTTAACTTGATCCAGCCAAAGGTACTCTTCAAGATTTTTGGCTATTTTCCTAGTTCTCTGAACAAGTACTAAGTCCCTATTGTATACCAGGCACTGTGCTTGGCACTCAGGCAAACAAATGTGAATGAGATAAGATTTTTCTCCTTTAGAAATGTCAAATTCCAGAAAAAACAAAGAACTGTTTGACTTCACTCATATGGGGAATATAAAACTGAAAGCAACAAAGAGAAAAGAAATGAACAAACAAACAAACAACCCATGGACACAATCAATAGTTCAGTGTTTATTTGGGAACGAGTGGGTTAGGGAGGGGAGAAAGAGGAGGGGGTGGGAGAGGAGGGAGGAGAAGCTAAATATAAGGTGATGGAAAGAGAAGTCACATTAGGTGGTGAACTTATACAACAAGTTGACAATGCACTGTAGAATTGTATGCCTGAAACCTATATAATCCTTGTTAACAGATGTCACCCCAATAAGTCTAACAATAAAAATGAATTAAAGAAAACAAACAAACAAAAAGAAATGTCAAATTCTTGGGCAAGACAGACAAACATATTACTGACAGAATACAAAAGTTACCTGGGGAATGCACAGGTACATATGGGTACCATTTTGGTATATGGTATGAAGGGGGATTTACTTTCTACTGAGAGGATTAGGAAAGTTTCTCAACTTATTAGCTCTGTGATCTTGTGCATGACATTTAATCTCACTGTGCCTCATTTCTTTATATATAATTTGGATCAAAATACCATGTATTTCATAGAATTAAGGGAATTTCAGTGTAATAATTCATGTAAAGCACCTAGCAGAGTACCTATTACAGAGTAAGAAGAAGATATAATAATAATTATTAATTTGCTATTTCTCCTGCCTGGAATGGTCTAACCCTCTCCCCCCTACACAAATATATAGACATTCATTACTGTTCTTTCAAAGCTTACTTCAAATATCAGTTCTTCAGGAAAGCTTTCCTTGTACTCCCAGTTCATATCCTCCATTATATATTCTCATAGATTCTTATCTTTTTCTTGATAGCACTTCACCACAATTATAACTAAATAAGAATTATTTAATGCTATTCTCCTGATAGATGGTGAATTCTATGTTGATAGGAACTGCAGTCTTACTTAGCACTACATTCTTAATGGCTAGCACATAGATATTTAATGAATATATGTTAAAGAAATGCTTTAGCCTATTTTTGAGGGGGGTTCCCTGGCTGGGAATCGAACCCAGGCCGCAGCGTTCAGAGCGCTGAAGCCTACCCATCTCTGAAATGATTTAGGTGGAAAGTCAAGCTTCAGCCTGACTGGGGAAAATCTGCAGTTATGATGTTTACATATTTACAGAACAGTTTGAAAGTTAACTATATTCTGGATCATAAAGTACCTCTCAATAAATTTTAAATAATTTAAAACACAGAGTATATTTTCTGATAGTGGAATTAAACTAAAAATTAATAACAAAATGATAACTATAAAAGTCCCATGTGTTTGAAAATAAAAGCAATATATTTCTTAATAACATATAGGATAATGAAACCACAATGGAAATTGGAAAATATTTTAACTGAATGATAATGAAAACACAACCTATCAAAACTCATGGGATGTAGATGAAACTATGCATAAAAGACATTTGTAGCTTTAAATATATTATGTATACATGTATAAATGCGTGTGTGTGTGTGTGTGTGTGTGTGTGTGTGTGTGTGTGTGTATGTGTGTGTGTGTTTAAAGAGCTAGGAAGACAGTTGCTGGGAGGAATGAGAAATCCATCTCAAAGTATTAAAGGACAATAAATTGAACCAAAAGAAGTAAAAAGAGGTAATAAAGATAAGTATAGAAATTAATGAAAATTTTAAAATACAGTAGAGCTCAACAAAACCAAAAGTTGTCTCTTTCAAAAATCTTTCTTCTATCTCAAGACTCTTAGTCTCACTTCCCAAAGGTAATTAACAGTATTTCGTAGTCTTCGTAAATATACCTGTTCTTTTCAGATACTCATTCTGAACCATGCTGTATGTACTTTTTAAAAAATTATTTGTGCTTGTTTTATCCATAAAATGGGGGGGAGGGAATAAAACCTATCTCATTGGATTATTATGACAATTTAATGATTTAATATATTGCTTCGATAGTGCTTGGTACTTAGGCCCTATATAAATGTTTACAACTCTTGTTATTACAAGAGGACACATGGTCACGGACAGAATGGGGATGAAAGGAAGATTGGATTTGGCTGGTTGAAGATGAGTCAGACCCCTTCGCGGGAACATAGTGATTTCTGGGCACGCTAAATGTGTGTAGAATGAATGATCTAGCCAAAGATGGGTCAAAAGGTAGAATAATGGGCAGGGCAGGCCAACAGCCTGGTCTCATGACTTGTGCTAGCAAAGCTAAGAGCCCAGTAGTGGAAGTGGGTAAAAGAACTAATGGGTTACCCCACCTTGGACCTCATTGGTGACTGGGTTGAAGATCAAGAGAGAAAAATTCTAAAATACTGTAGTTTGCTTTTCTCCCTCTTGATTTCCTAAAGTTAGATATTTATATCATTGTCTTCCGTGTACTCCAGATTTTTTTTTTTTTTTTTTTTTTTTGCTTTTTGGTATGTGGGCAGCTCCCCAGCTGGGAATCGAACCCAGGCTGCAGTGCTGACAGCGCCAGCACCGAAGCCTTAAGCCGCTACACCATCAGGGAACTCCCAGATTTTTTTAAACCAAAATGAGTATCATTTCATATCACTTATTTTGAGAACTTGAGACTTACTCCAGGTGACTGTACATTCAGTATAGGAAGGTACAGAAAAGTCACTTAGATCCCACTCCACCATTATTAAGTCACAGTGTGACCTTGAGCAAATTATTTAACCTAAAGTCTCCATTTTTTGACCTGTAAAATTAGGATAATGATAATATCTTTAGAGATTTGAGAGCTAAATGAGATCATATATATATATATATATATATATATATATATATATATATATATATGATCTCATTTAGCTCTCAAATATATATATAAAATGCCCCATAAATGCTAATTTGTTGCCCATTCATTCAGAGTTTTCTTGCTGGGTATGTTGTGCATCCAGAGCCTTGTAAAGGTTCCAAAAGAAAGAGGGAACAGAGGTTGCCCTCTAGCAGAGCCCAGCCCTTAGGGTTACACAGCCTCCATAAAAATGAGAACCAGAAGGACATGGAGTGGCGAGGGTGTGGTGAGTGCAGTTGTGCCTGTCCTTCATCTCTGAATAGACCTACTCTTGGTGTATTCTTTAATGTATGTGACTCATTTTTAGTGCAAGTTAATTATGTATGTTGAAAGGGTACCTTTTGATGATAGGTGCTCCCATTTTAAAATAATTCAGTGAAGTTTTCAGGATTTTTAAAAAGAAAAGAAAACTGTGTTGTATGTATATTTGGTAGGAAATGGTATTTGAATAAATAAGGGTTTCCATGAAACAAAAGTTTTGACTGAATGAATTTTGATATTTTCAGTTATAGGAATTAGATTTCCATGACAGTGTCTGGACCAAAAAATCTGGTCCATTATTGTTTGTTTGTTTGTTTGTTTGTTTGTTTGTTTTTTGTATGTGGGTAGTTCCCTGGCTGGGAAATGAACTCAGGCCGCAGGGTTGACAGCGCCAGCACTGAGGCCTTAAGCCACTACACCACCAGGGAACTCCCCCGCCATTATTGTTTTTTAAGGAATGCGCTTGAGTTTTAATTCTGCAATGCTGAGGTATTGCCTGGGAAATGGCTCTACCTTTCAGTGTGGCTGATGGGAGGCAGTTTCCTCAGTGGTGCTGTCAGTGTTTCAGAATCTGTCAGAGGCTTCCCATGAGCCAGCCTATGAAGGAGTCTATTCAGTTGTACACCTTCCACATTTTTATTTTTTTAAATGAGAGAATTTTAAAGAAAAAAGTCTATAACTGAAAACATCATCTGAGCTCATTTAGAACCACCCCTCAGCACGTGTTTCAGGGAGATGAATGGTGTCATCTGTTATGTATGTACTGTGGCCCCGAGGCTGACGTTTTATATACTTTTGCAGATGAACCTCTTTGTGAATGTCACAAGCAGTTATCAGTCTATCATGCATAGAATAGAAAGGGCAAAGCCATACTGTAAGGGTGTCAGGACATTATGGCAATAAAATTTTTCACAGCCTCAAGTTAAAAAAAAAAAAGCAATACTTGACAAGTGAATCTGTTTCAAATTATTTCAAATACTATGGAAACTGAATTTGTTCATTTCTCCTATTAGAAGTGGATTGCATTTCAAAAGTTGGTTTTCAAGTCAATTGTTAGGAATTTGGAACTCATTTTCTAAAAAAAAATAAAAAGGGTTGAATTCTTGGGCTAGCCCACATTTTAACTATAAAAGAGCTGTAATACTTGGCTCTGCAAAGGTAGGAGATACTTTTGTAGACCTAGTCATTTAATAAATGGAAAAGAAATAAAATTGAGTAAATTTTTAAATTTTTTTATTGAGCGTATTAATTTAAACAGGTCTTTTTAGAAGATAAAAACATAGTGAAAAAAGCACAGGTAAGGCTGTGTGGCCTCAGGCAAATTACATAAACTTTCTGACCTCAGTTTCTACATCAGTAAAACTGGGTCTTTGTGAGGGACAAATGAGGTAATACATGTAAAGCTCTTGATACAATGGCTGGCTCCTGATGAACTCTCCATAAGTGGCTGCTGTTATAATTACAGGTAGAATCTAAACCCAGGTTTCCTATAAATCCTAAGTCCAGGACATTGCCATACACGTGGCTGCATTGGGGCAGCAGTGAGGAGGGATGAGGATGCATAGGTATGTGGCAGACAAGAGCTCTTGGTTTGAGTGTTAGCCTCTTCTGGTAGCAAGTTTATTATGCTAGGGTGTATGAGGTAGCACTCCCTTTTTCCTTCTCTCTCTGTTGCATGTTCCTTATTACTAGTACCCCAGCCCCAGCACTGGGAACGTGGATTGTTTCTCCCAGAATTCAGAGCTCCTTGAAAAGGGTGAACTCACCTTAGTGATTCCAGGAAGCAAGTGTAGCCCATAGAGGGCTTTGTTGTTGTTGTCCTTGTTGCTTGTTTGTTTGAAGAAAAAGGAGAGCTGACATTTATTGGCTGCACACGTGTGTGGTTATCCATAGTGTGTCCAGTCTTTCTGTCCTTATATAAACTTTACTGAATGAGCACCCTTGGAAGAGAGGAGAATAGAATGAATTTTAATTTATCAAGACCATTAACTTAAAAAATTGAACAGTGACTGTTTCCATCCCTCATTCAGGCTGAATCACATAATGGGGGTGAAACATATTGATAAGAGAGAAACTGTTTATTAGAGGTTAAATTGTTTGCCATGTAAATATGCTGCATTTCCATTATACATGACTTGGCATTTCAGCATTTCATAGTCTCTTGCATTTAATTAGGCACAGTACATAAAGTATGCATCACAAGTAAACATGGGAAACACAATGGCATATTTTTCTAAGATTTGTGCTTCATAAATTTTTAGTTTGCTAATCTCAATAATGTTTTTCATGTCAGCTGCTTCTTTTCCAAACAAGTGATGATCCTCCCCCTCAATGTATTTTATGCATGGAAGCAGAACTAAGGCTGAACTCTGAAGTTCTGTATTTCTGCCTCTCAAAGGTTAAGTCTTTAAGTAATAATTTTTCTCTTTTATTTAGCACTGTTATTGAAATAATAAGTAATTGTAGTGATAGAATTCAAAATATAAGAAATGCAACTAATGCTAATTAATTAATAAACTAGCTTTCAGTGACTGTAGAGACATGGTAGAGAGTTTAGCTTTTTAATTTGAACATGGAAATTTTCCCAAATGCAAAGCAGTCTGGGAAATTTTAATGGCTTGAAATTTACAAAGCGTTGATTTTAATTATTTCAAGAATTTTTGGACCTGCCAGTCCCATCTTCCAGTTAGAATACAGGAATGGAATTGCTGATTCCTGTAGCTGTGTGTGCTAGCACAGGGCCTGGCACTTATACTCTAAAAGATTGCTAAATCAGACTTCTGATTGTTTTAAAAAGCAGATTGGTTACTTTTTCATTGAAAAGTACATTTTTCTAATTTAAAAAATGCCAATACTTGCTTATCTGTATTCAATTTGGATAATATTTGAAAACATACAGGAGCGAGTTCCCTGGTGGTGTAGTGGCTTAAGGCTTCAGCGCTGGTGCTATTAATGCTGAGGCCTGGGTTCAATTCCCAGCCAGGGAACTACCCACATACCAAAAAAAAAAAAAAAAAAAAAAAATACAGGAAAACACAAAAATAGAAACTACTTATAAACCCATTCTAAAAGATAATCACGGATTGATACATGTGTCCCAGTCCTCTTTTCCTGTGCATATGCATACATGTGTGTATATGTGTACATGTGCACACTTATGTATGTCTGTGTGTATTTTTACCAGAAATTAAAAAATCATACGCTGTATGCAAAGAAAAAGATATTGTCCTTCTCCTAATATTATGAATATTTCCCCCAAGTCAATATCCTTCCTCAACATGATTTTTAATCAATGATCATATTCCATTATACTGACATGCTATAAATTAATCTCTTTTTGATGATTAAATGTAGGGCTATAGCAAATCTCGTTGCACATATGTCTCTGAATATTTTCTCAAAATAAGTTCTCAGTAATTCTGAGTCAGAGGATATGTACATATTTGCTGGCTTACTTTCCAGAAAGGTTACACCAAATAATAAGTAAACTATATCTAGGCTTATTCTTGAATCAGAATATTTTTGATTTCCTGAAGCTGATAAATGTGTTCTTTGTCTAACTCCAAAAGGTCATTGTGACAAATAGAAGTGGTTGCCTGCCCTGAGCCCTGTTCTTATAGCTGAACGTCTTTACCAGGCACACCCTAACCAAGGGACTCCTAGCTATACTCACACCTAGAAGTTGAAATGTAATCAGAGGTAGCCTGCTCACTTAAGGCAGCAGCCTAGGACTAGGGGACATGTGTTCCAAAGGGTCCTAGGGCGTGCCTGGTTATAGGGTTTTCACTGGCCAGCTTTCCTTAAGTATATATGCACTTCTTAAAATCTATGTGCCTTAGAAAGCTGCAGTGATAAGTATGTATGGATTGCCTTTTTCCCTCCTCCTCTTTCCCACTTTGCCTTTTTCCACTTTATAAAAGGGATACTCCCACCCAGTACAATGGCCCATTGCCCTGGAGTGTGAGACCTCCCCAAAACAACGGATTACGTGAAATACTGGTCATAACCAAACCTACTTCAATCAGCATTTTATAACCCCACATTCCTAATTAAGAAATTAGGGATGAAACCTTACTCCTGATGGTCAAAAATAAATTTTTACTTATCAAAATCAGTATTTTTGTTGCTTTGATCAATTTTAGACTAACTGTAATGATAGCTTAATCCAGAAGAATGTATTAAATGTGTATAGCCTTATAATTACAGGAAATAAAAACAGTTAAAAATTTTCAATTTCCATATATTTCTAGAACATAAAAGTATATTATGAAAATATGGAAGGGAAACAAAATGGAAATACTCTTCCAAGGCCAAAAAAAAAGAACACAAATTTTTTTTATTGTTAAAGAAATGTGAGTTTATATATTTTTAAAATGGATTGTGGATACCATTGTTTTACTATTTATATTTGGTTGGATACATTTTAAAGAATTGTGTTACCATTTTATTTTAAAATGTCAACATTTATGACAAACTGAAATAACATTGTTTACTACTACATAAACTTATAAGGAAAAATTGTAGATGCCAACTTTAAAAATGCGCAAAAGAAAAGAAATGTGTGAGTGATTTTTCAAAATTTCTTCAGGGAGCATTTTAGCAAAAAGCGTGCAGACCACTGACACGAGCCAGGCACCTGGATGGGAACACTGCATCACATAGCTTCAGGTGACCTCACTGGAACCCGTTCTCCAAAGTGCTTCCTAGGAATCTCAGGCTCAAGCTCAGTCTGCCCTCTGCTTGGCTAGAACTTACTGAGCCGGGGAGGGTTGCAGTGGGGTGGGTAAGGAAACCTGCAGAGCCGCCTCATCAGGCCTTTGCTTCCCTAGAACACTCTTCCCTGTCCTATTCCTGAGCCAGATCCTGCCATTTCTTCAGGTGCCTTTGCTTGTGCTCATCCCCCTAATTCCTCCCCTTCTCTCACTGCTCACTCATTCCTCCCAAGAGAAATATTCCTCACTTGTTAGCCCTGCACTCAGATGTCACCTCTTACAGAAACAATCCTTGGTTCTTTCCTCTTTTCCTTTAGAATGGTCTCTCCATCTTTCATTACAAAAGAGAGGCTCAGGTTGAGAAGTCAAAAGGGAGTTAAGTTAGGGGTCCAGGGCAAGGGAAGCAGCAGCTTATGTTTTTGGCTTGCTTGTGTTAGCAGAGCTTTTAGAGGTTTCTACCTCTGAATTAGGGAGTCTGAATAGAAATACTATTGAATTGAATTGAAGCTGTGGTCCAATTCAAGTTCCACCTTGTCTCAGAAGTCTCCTCTGATTGCCCAAAACTGTTGGCACTTCTCTTCCTTCAAATTCTTGCCGTACTTAGAGTCTGTATTGTACAGCTCAGTGTGTGATAATCACCATCCTTTGTTTTTGCTAACTATTGGTGTGTCTGGCATTGCTTTCATAACCAGATTGTACATGGGAGGCAAGTAGAGGTACACACGAGGGCTGTCCGAAAAGTATCCAGTCGTGTAACACGAAAAATAAGAGACGTTTATGGCTGGATTCTTTGCAAACAGCCCTCGTATTTATTTTTTTCATCTCCCCATAGCAGCAGGTCTTTGAATAACAATAGTTTGTTCAACGTCATTTCGTTGTAACATTAAGGTGCTATAAGAACTTAACTCTTGTTTATATCAGTTAGGCTATGGTAAAATTGGTTTCATTATACGTCGTTTCACTTCAAGGCACAGAAACTATCATTGACCTTAAATGGGACCTTACTGTATTGATCATAGCAGATACTCAGTGAACATATCCCAGTTGATTATAAGAAGGAAAACATTGATGGGGAGTCCTGGGGTTGAAATCTGGATCTATCATCATACTTTGTGATTTTGGGCAACTTGTGTCTAGTCTGAGTCTCTTGTTTCTTCACTGATAAAACATGGATGGTAGTAGTTAATAATTATTAAGTAATCACTATGTGCCAGAATCATTAACACATCTCAAAATTCTGAGGAAGACTTTTACTGTTATTCTTATTCTCACTGTGTATGAGAACAGACACTAAAATAGCTAGAATAACCTGCCCCGTGTATCTCATAGTAAATGACAAGGGTTTGAGATTGAACCCTGAGTCTCAAGCATTCACCCATTATACTATACTGCCCACTTCTGACTTACCTACCTCAGAGTCAAAGATTCTAAGTGAGTTAGGTTCTGAGTACCTTTTTGAAGAAGCTCAAAAAGCAAGATAGAAGTTGAATTTAGTTATATTATTTGCAAAAGAGTTTTACTTCCCCCACCTCCGCAGTTTTATTAAGATATAATTGACACATTATAAGTTTAAGGTTGTACAACTGTGTTAATACATTTATAATTTGCAAAATGATTACCACCACAATATTAGCTACCACCTCCATATTAGTCACATATTTTACTGTTTCTTTTTTGTGGTAAGAACATTTAAGATCTCCTCTCTTAGCAACATTCAAGTATATGATAACAGTATTATTAGCTATAGTCACCCTACCGTACATGAGATCCCCAAATTTATTTTTATAACTGGATGTTTGGACCCTTTGACCAATTATCTCCCCATTCCCCCGACCCCTCAACCTCTGGTAACCACTACTTTGCTCTGTTTCTCTTGTCTCTTTAAGATTTTACATATGAAAACATTTTGTTTTTTAAAAGTGATTGGCATCTGCAGCTGGATAGAGTTTGGGGAAATGCACAGCTATAGTAAGTGGGAAAGACCAGAGCCTTCCCAGCCACTTCTTGGCCTTGCAGAAGGGCCCCAGAAAATTAACAGTCTGCAAAATGTTCACTGTTCGTTCCCCTGATTGCCGAAGGCTCACAGTCTGGGAGCTGATAGCAATGAACATCAGCAGAAGGAAGAGAGTATTTCTCCTTTTATTCTCATTTTTAATTGATCTTAAAACTCTTGCCTGGCCCTTCGCCTTTTGCACAGTCTAGAGGCATGAATCCTTGATATGTGGCTCAAAAGAGAAGCACAGGACAGTGTATTCCCTTTCTCTCTACCAATTTCCTGCCTGTGTTTCTATTCTGGGACCAATGTGCAGACCATTCCAGTTCAGAGATGGAGCAAGCTCTGCTCTGCTTAGTGCCCGGCGTTAGCAGCCTGGCTCTACCGAGAGCACCGAGTAGGAGGGGGCCACAGCTTAGGGCTTCCTACTAGGTGAGGATAGGGGTTCTTTTGCAACTAATTGTGCTCATATGTTTGTAAAAGGTGAAAAAAATCCTAAACTTAGGTGTCGATTTATACATTAATTACGTTGATCTCAGTTGCAGTGGTGTGGTCTTAATAGCTCCATTGCTGCAATGCCCAAATCTGTGATATCAGAATGTGACGTGCATATTTTAATTTGAGAAATAGTTTAACATTTTTAGATATTCATTTAGATGTGGTTATGCAGGTTAAACATAACGTATGATCACTGCTTCTTTCATTGCTTCCAATTAAACCTTGCTTGTTAGTTTAACCTCTAGGTAATCCCATCAAACAATTGATGTCAAGGAAACACTGCCCACAGTAGCTTCAGATGAGTGGCCATTAATTTTAATTGCCTTGATATTAAAGATTAAGAAGTATTGGGACTAGCAGAATAGAAACAATCTGATGTCAAGCAAATCCACTTGCTAAAGCTTCCCCAGGCTGCTGGTGATATTAAAATTTTACTGTGAGAATTAAATAAACCTTTATTAGTGATGACTGTTGTTTGATTGGTCCAGGGGTATGCATAAACACAAGATTCTTACATATCTAAAGATGAGACCTTAGATGGTACAGAGATTCCTCAATTATGAAACTGTTAATAAAGCTGTAATCTGATTTTCCAGGCTAGGTTTCATTAATGTATGATAGCTTCTCTGATTGTCAAGGTAATATTAACTACAAAGTATGGAATCCAACAGAGAATTGTTTAGAAGAAGAGAATTCTAAGATGGGCCTTTGTTGCTAAATTCAGAGTTGGGGAATTTTCATTAATTATGCTTAAGAAATGCCAAATTCCCTCTCAACCAGGAATATCTCCCTTTGCACTATAGATATATTCAGTGTTTAACTCTTTCAAAGTCCTGACAGTTTTATTCAGACAAGCTAGAGCAGTAGTAGTATGCTGAAGGAGCTTTTTTTGAACCAGTATCTAGGTTTGCCTCCTGAGCTGAGAATGTGCTTGTTAAAGGTAGGGTCTAAGAGAACTTTAACAAGCATAATCAGAATGGATACCTTTAAGGTCCTGTTTCAATCTTGCTTTAGAATTTGTTTTTAGAGTCATGTAATTCCGGTATGGGAATGAATCCCAGTACATAGTCACCAAGGCTGACTTCTCCTGTAAAAATCCCTCCTAGAGCATGTCTCCATCCTCTTAGGAGCTTATGCTTCACATTGCATCAAGTCTGGTGTCTCCCTGTTCCCTAACCTCCACAGCTAGTCAAGAGCAAAATTTTCCCTATTCCTCCCCTTGGTATCTGCCCTCTCCACTCCTACCTACCATTCTGCCTGGCTCAGATCCTCATTTCCTCCTCATCTGAGTACTATCCTAACTCTTCCTCCCACTACCACATCCTACACAGTTATCAAGCATTAATTGCTCAAGGAAGGGAGGGCAGAAAACCAATGGTAGAATGACATTCAGTCCTTCAGGGCCATTGAGAGCCTGTATTGTGACAGTCTAGATATTGGGACTAAAACCATTGAGTAGAAAAGAAAGGGAAACAGGTCTTAGTTCCAAGTAGAGAGCTATATATCCACTAGAACTATTTAGTGGGAGAAACAGGGACTTTCTGAGGTAGTAATTGCCACATTTCTGGAGGTACAGATGCCATGAACACAGAGAAAATAGAGAAGAGAGGCACCTAAGTTTAGAGGACAGGAGTTCCACTTTTAGACTCTACTGAGGTCGAGGTTGTGGCAGAACATCTATATGGAAATGTCTTAAAAGTTGAGAACTGAAATTCCTCGTAGAGATTAGGGATAGAGATGGAAATCTGGAGTCATCCAAGCAGATAGTAAATGAGAAAATGTATGCAAAGGGCCCTGTGTAATGCTTGGCAGGCACATGGAAGATATTCATTAAATGACAGTAATAATAACCACTACTATTTGATATGAAGGAAGGAAGGGATACATATAATCTTCAAGGGAAAAGAAATGATAATGAACAGAAACCAGTAGGAAGCCCTGATCTGCAGCATATTTCCTTCCTGGTGACCTATGGCTTATTTCTGTCTAATGAACCTATACTCATGATTGCTGCATTGGTGCATGGGTCTTCTGCTAGTGTGTGTGCATGTGTGTGTGCGTGCACAGTGAATCCCTGGGAGGGGACAGCATGTGGGCAACTACAAGGCCAACATTGTCTCGCTCATGTAGCTCAATTGCCAGGGCTCTCCGACTTCTTCTAGAAGGGTGAGTGTCATGGGTTGAAGAATGAGAGTTGTATTTCCAAAGCAATTGAAGACTTGGCAAAGATTGTGAACAAACATGCCCGCTGGTATAAATTGGGTTGAAGGGCTCATACCACTCCTTTCTCCTCAGGATAAAACAGTGACCCACCCACCCTGATACCTCAGCGGTATGTCCGTTTGACATATTATTAAGAAATTATTGAAAACTATTTTTTTAACTATTACTTTAACAAAAGAGAGGTCAGAACCTGTTACATAGCAGTTGGTACCTTCTTATAAATTGCTGTATAGGGGGATCCCTGGATGTAGTGGCTAGGCTTCAGCACTCTCACCGCTGTGGCCTGGGCTCGATCCTCGCTCAGGGAACCAACCAAAAAAAATTGCTTTATAGGTTTTAGCTTCTTATATATTATAACTCAGCTACATGTGCCTGAACACAGAATATAGCTGAACGATAACTTGGGCTGAAGTTTTGCTGTCAGTGAAATGTGATGAAATCTGCCTGTTGACAAGATCCTCTTTAGAAATCTCTCCCGTGTGCACTGGCTGACATCATACATAGTTTGCAAAAGAAATATATATAGTTCACCAGATAAAATCAGAGCCCTTCCTCTGTATTTGCTTTTGACTTTACTGGAATTATTTGCATTTTCAAGTTGTGACCTTCTCATGTGTTAACTGGCAGAGTGTGAGCAGCCATCTTGGCAGATGTACAGTATCTTCTAAGGCAGGAGACAAAGAGATTTTTCATCCATTATTAATTGATGTTACTCTTTTCAGCAGAGCAAATGTGATTCTACTACACAGCTGCCAAAATTGTTCCAGACCCAAAAAGAATAAGTCATTCTTTCTCAAGTATTTCTTGTTATTTTCCTAACTTAACAAATGATACTTTAGCTTTCAGCAACTTTTGGGAGCACTGATTACATATATACTAATTGATATA